>CM076575.1:1683949200-1684308602 GCA_034641835.2 Pinus albicaulis | reverse complement strand
ACATAGGCAGTAACAAGTCTCTGCCCATTTTTGTTTACGTGGATTCGTTCCACGATTATCCAGGTTCCTCCCGTCACCTTATCTTGTCGACTACGCTCCTTCTATAACCCCGTTAGCTCAATCGAAATTTAATGGCATTACTCGTCGGGTTGGATTTTGAATGCAGGTTGTACCTGGCTTATTAATACCTCAATCCGTGGCTCCTTCCCTCCGATCTCGCCAGTTGGACGGCGTCGATTCATTGTGACCTTAGGGTTTTTGTAAATCAATCTGAGTATAATTTCACATAAGACTCTGTTCAGGGTTCTTTTTGTTTTCTTCCTGCGCATTGGTGTTATTCATGACAGAGCGATATTTTTGATGCCCTAGCTCTACACCGAGCTCGGTTACCTCCTGGGTGTATCTCCAGACTATCCTGACGATTCAGGTATGAAACTTACTGTTAAATCATGGCTTCCTTCTGCGGATTTAATAGTACGCTCCTTTCGTTGAGCCCTTACAGCGATTGTTGAATTTAGATGTGTCATATGCCGTTATTTTTTTCCAGGTGATTTGCATCCACCCAATTGTTACGATTTCATCGCGTCTCATACATTTCTGTGTTAGTTTGCAGGGATTTGTTGGTTTGCCTCTCATGCGTTAGAGGGTGCGTATTGAATTTATTCGTTGGCATTTTCGGATGCGAATTCTCCAGAGCTCATTCTGACCGAACATGCTTGTGTTCAGAAGTTATCCTCCATCTGAAATGCATCAATGGTTTCTCAAGGTTTATAACTCTGAAGATGGCGCGACGCTCTGGTTCATTCCCATCTTGACCTGTGTAGGTCGAGCTCATACTAATTGGGTAAGGCACTTTTCGTTGTTCGATTTTGAGCATGTATTTTCGTTATTTATTTACTGCTAACAATTTTCCTATCTCCTGTGTACGCGTATAGGCTCTGGATTGGTTTCAACCTCTACTTCACCAGGTACTATCATTTTTCTCAGACCTCCTTTTTTGTTTTAGCGCACTTTCGTCCTACTGAGCTCGTTTAGTAGGGGATTTAACTTGGTCGTTGACTTGCGCAGGTAATGTAAGCCTTGCATCTTGGTCTCTTACATTGCCACAGAGAGTAATGGCGGCCTTGACGTTAACGTTGGCTTCGTTTTTCCCCACTTGCAGGTCGGTATTCACCGAGCACTGGTTGAAGGGAATCCGTATAGCTCTGTAGTGCTCGTTAGACAGTTTAAAATTTTTATTTATGAGTTGTATAAATCTGGACAATTCCATTGTTAAGTCTCGACTTGAATATTTAATTATGTCTACTCCAGTGGCATTTCGAGACAGTCCTCAAGCCACAGGGTTTTATACTCATTTCGATTTGTGTATATGTATATATATATCTTGGTCAAAATGATAATCTCATCACTTTGCATCGTTCAACTCCTGTTTTCGTTATGAACCTCGAGAAAATTAATGTATTCTTTTCTCATCATATTTCTATTCGGTTGGATATATTCTTATTCCTCAGTTTTATTATGGTGTACCATACTGCTTTATTCTGTCTGTCCTTCTGGTATTTGTGAAGGCTTTCTGCCTGGTGTAAAACATTCTCATACTGTACTAGTGTATAGTTTACTAGTTGCAGTAGCTAAATCTATTTTAATACTTCTTGGAAATAGTATAACATCTCACCATTTCTATTTTATACCCTTGTTATAAATTTTCACCTCATATTTGTCTAATTGATCTATAGGCAGTGTATAATTAGATATCTCTCTTTCTATGTTTACAAAAATATGTATGTATAATCTACTAAGTTACCTTCTTGACTTGGGTGCATATAATGGACTAGGGTACATATACTTCAATATACTATGTTGTGGTGCATATGCATGTTATTTATTTGCATAACTATCTTTTGTCTTTTCACTTTCTGTTCTCTAATATTAGAATGGTTCCAGAATATAATTATCAATGCATAATCTCTTGCAATTCAGTAGTTGTTTTCTTTTGCTAAAGTATTGGCTGCTTGCATGTAAAATAAATTTATCATTGAGCTTTTGGTTATATAGGAATTATGTGCTGACCATAGGGTCAACCGATACAGTCTCTACTTTCGTTCTTTAATATCCATTGAAATTTACAATTCATCTTCTGCTATTTCCCAACTTAGTACTGACAACTCAGATTTCTCTCCCTCTTATATTTATACATATTAGAATCATGCTACGAAACAGAAGTAGATTAAAACCAATTTATAAATTTCTTCTGTGGAGAAATAAGTATCCTCAGATTTAAACCAACACTGGTTTAAAGATTCTGTTGGACTCTCTTCCATAGATTCTAGTTCTACAACTATGAAGAATGTCAAGGGTGCATTCCTTATGATTGACTCTGTTAAATGTAGAACTTATATTCTAATATACAACTAACTTTTATATGTAGCCAATTCATACTATGTGAAGTAAATACACCAATAAATTTAAAGACATACCACTCATGCAATTGACCAACCTCCCAACCTTAGAGTTCTTCTGTCTCCCAGAACTCACCCCCGAGCTGAGATCATCTCCTTGACACAGATCAACCTCTAATCTGTACAAGAGAAGCTTATTTAAGCTATTGTTCCCCAAAGCATGTTTCTAATTCTGCGTCCAGAATCTTAGGATGTTTTTCTTCCTGTTTGCCTAGGCTTCCCAATTTAGGGATTCTTTAAAGCTATTTTATGCTTTTCCTCAGCTTTTCCAGCTTTTTACCTCTTCCCAACTACTTTCCTCATCATTGGGGGAATTCAGATTTTTCCTCAAAAATCTAAATTTAAAACTTAATTTCTTTCAAGGATTTTTGAAATATTGTGGGGAAATATTTGCCTCATCCATCCTCATGGATTTAGCAAGTGATCTCATAATCTCATTTTGGTCAATCTGCACCACATTATTTTATTCATTTCCTCATTTAAATATTTAATTACATTCACAAAATAATTATCCTTTGGGGTCCACTCCCCTTAGGATTAAAGTTCAAATGTCTAACTTTGAAATTCAAACACATGAATTGGGGGTGTTACACAATGCATCATTCCTTCCGATCCATACATTTGTTGACTTATGATCTTACAAATAAATCCAAGCCTTTTGGGTGATATGCATGGGGATATGCATAATTAAAATATATATGCATAATGTAGATTCTTCACAGTTTTGGGTAAGTGATTTTGGACCAAAGCTTGTAGTTGGAATGGAAAAAATCTTTTGATTTGTGTTTTAAGATTGTAAACACAATTGCTTGATGTTGTAGAAACTTTGTTTTTACCATCATGTGACAACACCTAAGGAGGAATTATTCAGGATGGACACAATGTACAAGTTGTACATTATTCAACAAAGAGGTTGAAATATGAATAGTTTGCTCTTTGTACATAGGTGAAGAGATGTGAATTGATGTTGTATGGTGCATAAAAGTGCAGGAAAATGTTTTCACTAAAATGATGAGCTTATGGTATGAAGGGCATGCGAGTATTCACAGTGACCAAGATGGCACAAAAGAGCGGATTCTAGAGAGTTGCAAATGCAAGAGAAGTTTTAATGATAACCTTAATGGGAGCATAAGGTATGATAATTCAAAAAGGTATTTTTGAATGTTGGAAATTGAATGGTTTATTTATTTCCACCATAAAATAAAGCTTGGGAAAGTGAAATTCATTTCAAGTTAAAGACTTCAGCATGATGTGAAATGATAATGGGAAACTAATGATCTTTTCATAAGAATGAAGTATGAGAGAATATATTTTATCAATTTAGGATCAGTTTTTTATGTTTCTAATTTCATGAAGGTTGAATATATTTGTGTTTAGTTTCGCTCATACTCATTTTATCTTAAACTTGTTGAAATTTAGTTATTTTATTTTGTTTAATGACATGCATCATATTTTGGTAGTTCATTCTCTATTGTGGGCAACCCTTTGACACAACCATTTCTGTATAATTTTGCACTTGATCAAAATATAAATAAGATATTAAATAGTGGACTTTATCTATGTTTCCCAAATCTATTTACTACCATAGTAAATTAGATTTGTTCTAGGTATTTCTTTGGCAATGTCATCTGTATATAAGTATCTAATCTTTGAGGATATGAATATGTTTTGATATTGTGGAATTGTTTAAAAATTTCCAGATCAACTCGCTCTTGTAAAAAAACTTTCCTTAGTTCTCTCACTCTTTACTAAAATTGAAGTAGAGTATTTTACTGCCAATGTGGATGTATAGTTCCCCTATCTTGTCCAGTAATGTGTGTATTGTTCATATATGATTTCAATGTCAAGGAAATTCCACCTTTTTCATAACTGCACCTCAAAATTCGAGTATGAATACTTCGCTTTTTATGAAACAAAGTAGTTCATCTATGGATTTTAAGCTAGTTATATACTGGGGATATGCTCAATGTCAAATATATAAGAGTTAAAAACTTCATGAGTAAGATGTCCGAATCTTATATCCCTAACAAGTTTCCACATAGCCACTTATATGTTTGCTCTCAGCCCTGATTGACGTTCAAAATTTATTGAAGATCATGGGAATTAATTTCAACCATCTCCAGTACAATCTGAATATAATATTTCCATGCATCCAGAATTAATTTTACTTAACATTTATAGAACCTGCTTGCAAAATTTTAGAGTATCATTAGTTTTTATCAACCCCTACAAGTGGGGTAATTTGTGCATAAGGAAAATATTAATGGCATTATCATAAGTCGATATTATAGGTACCTCTCTAAACTTCATAAGTTCCCTTCACCCAACATGCAAGGAATTGTGCATAGAAATTAGTCATATATTTTTATCTATGTGTTATATATAATGCTATTAGGTTGCCACTGCCACATAATATACTTAGTATTCATAGGTAGCCTTTATATCTATAAACATGAATATAACATTAAACAACAATTCTAGTCTAAACATAATTATAGTGGACGAAACAATTTATAGGAATAAGAATGATTGTAGCATGAAACAATATTATTCAAAACATAATAGATTTCTTACCATATAATGAATACAATGAAAAAAAATAGTATCCCACATAAAACATAAACCAGACATTCTAACTCTATTAATTGGATCCACTTCATGATACTCCCATAATTTATTATAATTCTATTTAGTAAAATAAAATAAAATTGAAATTGATTCCTTCAAGTCCTTGCCTAGGTTTTTCCATAAAATCCCACCTTTCTCTCCTCTAGTGCTCTTATGCTTATCCAAGCTTCTCATATTTGATTCGTTAGGCTTATCTATAATATCTTCTAGAATTATTATCATCAAATAACTATCAAAATATGATTTATCAAAAAAAAAAAAAAACTCTTAGGAAAAAATATCATTTCTAGGTGTCTTTCTTCACGTTTGGTTATGTAATCACTGTTATCTATAATGCTACTTTAATTTCATGTACTAAGGATGTTCCTTTTATGCATATATAAAAGGTGATTAAGTTTATCATTACATTTATGGATTACCATGCATCTGTTTCTTTCATAAAAAATATACTAAGATATGTCTTTTAATGTACCAATTTAGGCTCCATTTTTTCTATTTTTTATTTCATGATCATTGAATATATTTCTGTTTAGTTTCTCTCATACACATTCTATCTTAAACTCGTTGAAATTTAGTTATTTGATTTTGTTTATTAACATGCATCATATTTTGGTAGTTCATTCTCTATTCTGGGCAACCCTTTGACAAAACCATTTCTATATAATTATGTACTTGATAAAAATATAAATAAGATATTAAATAGTGGAATTTATTTATGTTTCCCAAATCTATTCACTACTATAATAAATTTGATTTTTTCTAGTTATTTCTTTGGCAATGTCATCTCTATATAAGTATATAATCTTCCACAATATGAATATGTTTTGATATTGTGGAATTGTTTAATAAATTCCAGATCTACTCACTCCTGTAAAAAAAATTATTGAAGATCATGGGAATTAATTTCATCCATCTCTAGTACAATCTGAACATAATATTTCCATGCATCCAAAATTAATTTTGCTTAACAGTTATAGAACCTGCCTACAAACTTTTAGAGTATCATTATTTTTTATCAACCCCTTCACTTGGGGTAATTTTTTCATAAGGAAAATGTTAATGGCATTATCATAAGTCAATATTACAGGTACCTCTCCAAAGTTCATAAGTTCCCTTCACCCAACATGCAAGGACATGTGCATATAAATTAGTCATACATTTTTATATATGTGTTATATATACATTGTTAGGTTGTTGTTGATCATTACTGTATTATTTGTAGTATTCATAACAAGGTTATTAACTATAAACATGAATATAACATGAAACAACAATTCTAGTCTAAACAATTTATAGGAGTAAGAATGATTATAGCAGGAAACAATTTTGTACAAAACATAATTCTTTTCTTACCATATAATGAATACAATGAAAAAAACTAGTATCCCACATAAAACATAAACCAGACATTCTAACTCTATCAGTTCGATCGACTTTATGATACTACCATAATTTAATATTATTCAATTTAGTAAAATAAAATAATATTGAAATTGATCCCTTCAAGTTCTTGCCTAGGTTTTTCCATATAGAAGACCTTATTAAAATATGATTTTGTGATTAAATATGATTTTTTATAAAGTAATAATTAATTTATTGTGTTGAGGGGCACTTTCCAACATAATATGATACACATGTTTTCATGTATTATTAAACACTATAGTGTCATGTTACACATTTTGACTCTGTTAAATTTAAAAATAAATAAATAAAAATAAAAAACAGAAAATTAATAATTAGATTAGCTAGATCCATCTCAACTCCCAATCTACCATATGACTTAATCACTTAATCAAATTTATATTATCTTACAATAATAAGGTTCTGCCAAACCCAACAAACTTCTTTTGAATTTTAACATTTCATCATAAAAATCTCAAAATTGTCAATTTCATATTTCTGTGGTGAGGGTTTAGGGTTTCTGGTTTCGAAATCTCCACAGTGACACAAAAATGTTCACTGTGGAGATTCCGAAACCATAAACCCTAATCTCAAAATTTAAAAAATAATGAAAATTAAATATTTCTCAAATTCGATAATCTTTCACTCAAATCGTCATGAACTCAATGGATCATGGTGTTATTATAACATTTATGTGTAACAAGATTTATTGTTATAGGAATAATTATAGCACGAAAAATATTGTACAAAACAGAATACATTTCTTACCATATAATTAATACAATGAAAAAAACTAGTATTCCACATGAAACATAAACCAGACATTTTAACTCTATCAATTGGATGCACTTCATGATACTGCCATAATTTAGTATAATTCAATTTAGTAAAATAAAATAAAATTTAAATTGATCCCTTCAAGTTCTTACCTAGGGTTTTCCGTAAAATCCCATCATTCTCTCCTTGAGTGCTCTTATGCTTATACAAGCTTCCCATATTTTAAGCTTATCTATAATATCTTCTAGAATTCTTATCGCCAAATAACTATCACAATATCATTTATCAAAAATAATATATTTTAAAATTTCTTTGGCAAATATATCATTTCTAGGTGTTTTTCTTCTGGTTTGGTTATGTAATCACTATTATCTATAATGCTACTTTTGTTTCATGTACTGAGGATGTTCCTTTTATGCATAGATAAAAGGTGATTAAGTTTATCGTCACATTTCCGAGTTACCACACATTCGTTTCTTTCATAAAAAAATATCCTGAGATATGTCTTCTAATGTACCAATTTAGGATCATTTTCTTCTATTTTTAATTTCATGATGGTTGAATATATTTGTGTTTAGTTTTTCTCATACTCATTTTATCTTAAACTCGTTGAAATTTAGTTATTTTATTTTGTTTAATGACATGCATCATATTTTGGTAGTTCATTCTCTATTGTGGGCAACCCTTTGACACAACCATTTCTATATAATTTTGTACTTGATCAAAATATAAATAAGATATTAAATAGTGGACTTAATTTATGTTTCCCAAATCTATTCACTACTATAGTAAATTTGATTTGTTCTAGTTATTTCTTTGGAAATGTCATCTCTATATAAGTATCTAATCTTCTTGATATTGTGGAATTGTTTAAAAAATTCCAGATCTACTCACTCTTGTAAAAAAATTTCCTTAGTTCTCTCACTCTTTACTGAACTTGAAGCAGAGTAGTTTATTACCAATCAGGACATATAGTTCCCCTATCTTATCGAGTAGTGTGTGTATTGTTCATATATAATTAAAATCTCAAGCAAATTCCACCTTGTCCATAACTACACCTCAAAATTCAAGTATGACTACTTCACTTTTTATGAAACGAAGTAGTTCATCTATGGATTTTATGCTAGTTGTATACAGGGGATACGCTCAATGTAAAATATATACGAGTCAACAACTTCATGAGTAAGATGTCTGAATCTTATATTCCTGATAGATTTTTGTTTGCTATCAACCCCGTTTGAAATTCAAAATTTATTGAAGAGCATGGGAATTAATTTCATCCATATCTAGTACAATCTGAATATAATATTTCCATGCATCCAAAATTAATTTTACTTAACATTTATAGAACCTGCCTGCAAACTTTTAGAGTATCATTAATTTTTATCAACCCCTACACTTGGGGTAATTTTTGTATAAGGAAAATGTTAATGGAATTATCATAAGTTGATATTACAGGTACATTTCCAAACTTTATAATTTCCCTTCACCCAACATGCAAGGACATGTGCATAGAAATTAGTCATATATTTGTATATATGTGTTATATATACATTGTTAGGTTGTTACTGATCATTACTATATTATTTCTAGTATTCACAATAGGCTTATTAAATATAAACATGAATATAACATTAAACAATAATTCTAGTCTAAACATAATTATAATGGACGAAACAATTTATAGGAATAAGAATGATTATAGCAGGAAACAATATTGTACAAAATAGAATACATTTCTTACCATATAATGAATACAATAAAAAAAATAGTATCACACATAAAACATAAACCAGACATTCTAACTCTATCAATTGGATCCACTTCATGATATTGCCATAATTTAATATAATTCAATCTAGTAAAATAAAATAAAATTGAAATTGATCCCTTCAAGTTCTTGCCTAGGTTTTTCCATATAGGAGACCTTATTAAAATATGATTTTGTGATTAAATATGATTTTTTATAAACTAATAATTAATTTACTGTGGTGAGGGACACTTTCCAACACAATATGATACAGATGTTTTCATGTATTATTAATCACTATAGTGTCATGATACACGTTTTGACTCCGTCAAAAATAAAAATAAATAAATACAAATAAAAAGTAGAAATTTAATAATTAGATTACCTAGATCCATCTCAACTCCCAATCTACCATATCTCTTAATCACTTAATCAAATTTATATTATCTTACAATAATAAGGTTCTTCCAAACTCAACAAACCTCTTTTGAATTTTAACATTTGATCATAAAACTCTCAAAAATAAAAAAAATAATGAAAGTTAAATATTTCTCAAATTGGATAATCTTTCACTCAAAAAGTCATGAACTCAATGGATTATGGGGTTAGTATGATTGACCCTTGAAATAATAGTTGGAGATAAAAAACTGAACTAAGATGAACTTCATAGAATTTCCAAGAAAGTGACCTAAGTTATATACAGATGTTCATGAATATATTGAGAACACATTGATAATTAAGCCACCCATGATGCCTAGAATCTATGGAGAAAACATCCTTGATATTTTTCTATGTAAAATTGAATCCTTTATCAATGTTTCTAACATTTTCGTTAACAAAATTAAGAATGACAAGGTTGAGGCTAACGATCCTCCAATAATCTTTGATGTGGTTTCCCTTATTGGAAAGATCCTTTTTGAGGAAGTAGTTCAAGTGATTTGAAGGATATGTAATCCTTGCACCTATGAAATTTCTGCAATTTAGATTTGAAATTAATGAACAAATATGCTGCTTATAAATGATATCTTGGTCCTCCCTAATTGTGAAAAATGTATTTTTCAATTTCTATTAACTCCCTCCCCTTAAAAATAAAGTGATGGTTGAATTTTTTTATGATATATTTTTTATTTGGTCACACTGCTATTATAATTTGATGAAATTTATAGAATATCTTAACAATCAATTTAGAAAAATATGTTTGCAATAGAAGTTGAAGAAAAAATTACGTTTCAAATATAAAAAAAAAAGATGTTTTAAATATAAAAAACATTACCAAACATTTGAGTGAATCCTATTAAGGATGAATATTAAAACAAAATGAGAGTTGCATGCCAATTCCCATGACCTATAGGCACCAAAACTAGGAATTCTTAAAACCCATATTGAGCATGAAAATTTAGAATATCTTTCCATATTTACAATTTTTTCTAAAATAATGGTTTTAATAAACCCCTAGTATCAAAGGGGTTTTCTAATACTACATAGAACAAAACAAAAACCACCAATCCCATAACTATAACTATAATACTATAATACTATAAAGTATCCTATGCTTTTCCTTTGTTAGGTCCCTATATTACTAGTATAGTCTCTTATTTTTGTTAGTGTAACCCCTTTATTGTTATTATTGTACCCTTGTAACCCCCATATTGTTATTATTGTGCCCTTAAATTATTATTGTTAGGTTGGCTAGGATTACATTTTGACCCCACTAGGATTACATTATGGCCCCATGGACTCCTATATATAGAAAGGAGGTTTTGTAAATTGTATCATCCAAGAAATGTTCATTTATGTAATGTATTGGAGGTTTCCCCCTCGAAGTGGCTTATTTCTAAGGCGTTGATATCTCTTTTATTCTATTTTTGGAGCTGGTTACACAACATTTGGTATCAGAGCTTTGGATTCTAGGGTTTCGCTGCTCTAAACAGGTCATCGTGGGATTTTCGCTATAAATTTTTTTCTACGAAGGTTCCGAATCTGAAATTTTTTGGGTGCGAAGCGGAAATCCTGAGAAAACTCGTCAAAAATTTTAGAGCTTGGTTTGCAATATTTTCGAAGATATGATCTATGGAATGTAGTGCTTTTTCAGGCTTCCGAATTTCATCTCAAAGAGGTGATCGTGGGAAAAGATTCATAACTCTCTCTCTGAGCATCAGATTGGAGAACCGTAATAATTGGTCACAAGTACACAGATTTTAGTTTCTTGGCTATCAATTTCAGAGCTAAAGGACAAAACACTGACATGTGGCAAGTCGTACAAGTCCGCTCTACTGAACCAGTCCATAAATTATTAGGTCATTATGGGAGATTGGACACAACTTTGTCTTGGAGAATCCAAATCAGGTTAGACCTATGGAATTTGAAAGAGAATTCAGAGGGCTACCTCAGTACCAAAATTCAAATATTGAAGTGCTGCAATCACAGAGATAATCCAATTTCAATTTCAAGCTCCTCAAAAGCAAGAAAAAGGTGTGCATTTTTTTCCGAATTGCTTAAGTCTTGTTTGAAGAATAAATTTGAATTGATTCCAAGGGCATATTGTAGAATAGAATTAGTATTGGGTTCTAAAATATGCCCTGTAAAAATAATTCAACACCCATTAAGCCTTCAGAAGGCTCTACTATGACTCATGAAGATGAAGAATTGCAACATGATCTATAAAAATTACAAGAGCAGGTGCACCAAATTTCGCTCTCGCAAAGAGAAAAAAAAAATGAAATGGATGTTTTGAAGAAAGGCGTGGAAGCTAAGATGGATGACATGAAGACAACATGGAAAACATGAAGAAGGATTTAAAAGCAGACATGGAAGGTTAGACAAAGTTGATACAAGAAATGTTTCATAATGGTGAAAATATAGTAGAAGAAACTCATGATGAGAAAAAAATAATTGTTAATCGTGATTTCATAAACTCTAATGTTGGTGGGAAGAACCACCATATTCCAAAAATGGAGATGATGAAGTTTGATGGAAAGGATCCTGTAACATGGATACTACATATGGAGCAATATTTTGATCTCCATAACGTGCAAAACACACAAAAGGTATGCATTGCAACTTTACATTTAGAACAAAATACATTTGTATGGTATCGATGGCTTTGCTCCCCAGAAAAATTGTCACCTGGGTCAATTTTTATGGAGGAAATGATAGCACATTATGAGGATACAAAGAGCAACACCTTCTTTAGCCAATTGATAAAATCTCAAACAAAAGGGTTTAGTGGGGGAGTACATTATAATTTCAAAAATTGAATATAAGGGTAACTAATATTCCGCAGGAACACATGATTTGATTCTCTTATATGGAACTTGGGAAGAGATAACATCCAAGGCAGAAGTTTTCACTTGGAAATTTGATTCATTGGAGAAGGCATTCAGAAGTGGTGTAAAAATGAATGTAAAATGGTGGTGACAAGGAAGCCTACCACTCACTTCTATAAGAAGAAGTGTTTGCTACACCCAGATCTCCATTAACCTACAAGGCTAAAACTACAACAATCGAAGAACAAATAGGTGCTGGGCTTTGCTATAGTTGTGATAGCAAATACACTAAAGGTCATAAGTGTATTGAGAAGAACAGGCTATTTCTTATTTTACATAGATTGTGAAGAGGAAGAACAAAATGAACAAGAAGAGGATATACAATAGGAAATAGCCCTAGAAGAGGAAGAAATGAATCTGACCATATCGTGTAATGCACTGGAAGGAATTACCACTCCTAAAACTCTCAATATAGAAGGACATATCAAGAAGAAAAAGGTAATAGTGTTGATTGATTCAGGTAGCACCCATAATTTTATTCATTGTAAGGTAGCCAAGGAATTAAATTGTTTCCTATACCCAGCACCAGAATGTCAAGTGATGGTTCCAAATGGAGGAACTATAAATTGCTCTGGAAAATGCCATAATATCAAGCTAACCATGGGGGAATATGTATTGACTAGTCCAATGCTTTCCATTCCTATGGGAGGTGCTGATGTTGTACTAGGAGTACAATGGTTACAATCTTTGGGGATGGTAGCTTTTAATTTTCAAGAACTTTTCTTGAAATTTTTTTCACAAGGAAAGGAAGTTGAATTACGAGGTATTGCAGGGAAGCCAGGAAGGATAATAAGCTCTAATGTCATGACAAAGCTTCTAAAGAAAGAACAACGAGGCGTAATTGCACAATTATGCTCACTAGAAGTTCCAACATCAAAATCATCTATTTCTGCAGATCTCCAACAAGTCTTGGACAATCATTCCAAGGTGTTTCAAACTCCCAAAGGACTCCCACCTATTCGTGATCATGATCATGCTATTCATTTGATTCCAGGAAGTGTTCCTCCAAACATCAGGCCTTATAGATATCCTTACTTCCAAAAGAGCGAAATTGAACGTATGATTGCAGAAATGTTAGAGGCGGGTATAATTCAACCTAGTCAAAGTTCTTTCTTTGCTCCTGTAGTATTGGTACACAAGAAAGATGGATCATGGCGAATGTGTCCGGATTATAGGGAGCTCAATAAGCTCACCATTAAAGACAAATTTCCCATTCCTGTGATTGATGAATTATCGGATGAATTACATGGAGCAATTTATTTTACCAAGTTGGATCTTCGTTCAGGATATCATCAAATTAGAATGAAGACTGAAGATATTCCAAAAATAACATTTCAAACTCATGAGGGTCATTATGAATTTTTGGTCATGCCTTTTGGCCTTACCAATGCACCTTCTACATTTCAAGGGTTGATGAATTCCATTTTCAAACCCTTCCTTAGAAAATTTGTGCTAGTATTTTTTGATGATATACTAATCTACAGCAGGTCTTGGAAGGATCATGCTGAACATGTTGACAAGGTGCTCAAACTATTGCAGGAGAAACAATTATATGCAAAAAAATCCAAATGTTTCTTTGGAGTACAAGAGGTGGAATATCTGGGTCATATTGTATCTCACGAGGGTGTTAAAGTAGACCCTAACAAAATTAAAGCCATTAAGGAATGGAAAGTCCCCACAACCATGAAGCAGTTGCGAGGATTTCTTGGGTTAACAGGGTATTATCGCAAGTTTGTTAAGAATTATGGGAGAATAGCAGCACCTCTAACAACATTATTGAAGAAAGATGCATTTTCATGGACTCCTGAAGCAACGAAGGCCTTTGAACATCTTAAAGAGGCAATGTGCCTAGCACCGGTCTTAGCTACGCCAGACTTCACAAAAACCTTTATTGTGGAATGTAATGCCTCAGGAAATGGAATTGGTGCAGTTTTAATGCAGGAAGGAAGACCCATTGCTTTTGAAAGTCGTCCAATCAAAGGAAAGTATTTACAGAAACCTATTTATGAGAAGGAAATGTTAGCAATACTACATGCAGTAAAGAAATGGCGAACTTACCTAATGGGAAGACACTTCAAGGTAAAAACTGATCATGATAGTCTTAAACACTTTTTGGAACAAAGACTATCGTCAGAAGAGCAGCAAAAATGGGTCACAAAGATGTTGGGTTATGACTTTGAAATAATTTACAAAAAAGGAAAGCTTAATGTTGTTGCAGATGCACTCTCAAGAAAGAATGAAGAGGTGGAAGCATTGCTTTGTGCCATTTCTATTATCCAACCAGATTGGATAACCGAAGCAAGAGATGAATGGAAGAAGGACAAAGATGTATGGACACTCATTCAAAAGTTGCAGCAAGATCCTAGTACATCTGATACATTTACTTGGAAAAATGATTCCTTATGGTACAAAGATCGCTTATATCTTTGTAAGAATTCCCAACTAAAACAAAAGATTCTTCTGGAATTGCACACTTCTCCTTTAGGAGGACACTCAGGATTTTTAAAAACTTACCACAGGGTGAAGAAAGAATTTTTTTGGGATGGCCTTAAATCTGATATTCAAAAGCTTGTGGCGGAATGTTTGGTTTGCCAGCAGAATAAAGTGGAAACAATTAAGACCCCGGGACTTCTACAACCTTTATCCATTCCAAGTCAACGTTGGGAGGAGATTTCAATGGATTTTATCACAGGTTTACCTAAGTCCGAAGGAAAGAGTGTCATGATGGTGGTAGTTGATAGACTTACCAAGTATGCACACTTTTGTGCATTATCTCATCCATTTAAAGCAAGTACAGTTGCTACTACATTTATGGATAGAATTCAAAAGCTACATGGAAGCCCATGGGTTATTGTGAGCGACAGAGATCCCATTTTTACTGGAAATTTTTGGATGGAGTTATTTTCTTGTTTGGGTACTCAATTAGCTCATAGCTCATCTTATCATCCTCAATCTGATGGTCAAACTGAGATAGTAAATAAATGTTTGGAAGGATATCTTCTTTGTTTTGTATCTGATAAACAAACACAATGGGTCAAGGGTTACCTCTCTCTGAATGGTGGTATAACACTTCCTTCCATACTGCAGCAAAAATGACCCCATTTATGGCACTTTATGGATATCATCCACCATCCATCACATCATATTTAAGAGAAAATTCGAAGGTTCAAGCAGTGGAAGATCACATCGAGCATCGGCAAGAAGTTCTCCAACTCTTAAAGGATAACCTGAATTTGGCACAAAATCGAATGAAACAACAGGCAGATCAACATCGCAGCGAGAGAAGTTTTGATGTAGGAGATTGGGTATTTTTACGACTACAACCATACAAACAAATGTCCCTCAAGAAGCTAAGAAGGATAATAAATTATCACCAAAGTACTATGGTCCTTACAAGGTGTTGCAAAAGATTGGTTCTATGGCATACAAATTGGAGCTTCCTGCTTCTTCGCGAGTACATCCAGTTTTCCATGTTTCATGATTAAAGAAGGTTATAGGTGAAAATATTCTAGTTCAAACAGTATTACCAAAACTTGATGAGGAAGGAAAAATCATATTGGAACCTGAAGCGGTCATGGAAACAAGAACTTCACAGCTACGGAATCGATCAATTTCAGAGTATCTCATCAAGTGGAAGAACTTACCCACTGAATATTCTACATGGGAGGATGAGAATTTTATACAGAAGAGCTACTCAACCATTGAGGACAACACTTTTTCGAAGGAGAGGGGCATGTTAGGTCCCTATATTACTAGTATAGTCCTTTATTGTTGTTAGTGTAACCCCTTTATTGTTATTATTGTACCCTTGTAACCCCCATATTGTTATTACTGTGCTCTTAAATTATTATTGTTAGGTCAGCTAGGATTACATTGTGGCCCCGCTAGGATTACACTATGGCCCCATGGACTCCTATATATAGAAAGGAGGTTTTGTAAATTGTATCATCCAAGAACTATTCATTTATGTAATGTATTGGAGGTTGCCCCCTCAAAGTGGATTATTTCTAAGGCATTGATATCTCTTTTCTTATATTTTTTGACCTGGTTACACAAAATCCTTCGTGGTATTTAAGCCACATTTAAACCTATAACTATAATACGGATTCTTAGAAATGAGAGGTGAGAAGGGTATAAGGTTCTACTTCATGTGGAATATCAAATGGGAGAAAGCCGTTGTTTCATAGGAGTGAGTATTAACCACCATGTTGTATACATAAAACATAATATTTCAGGTAAATCAATATTATCTTATCATTCAAATAAAACCAAACACATGATCGAAATTGAGTATACTAATGTCATGGCCAACTTCAACCACAAGTATAAGAAAATTTGGAGAGTAGAGGAAATTGTAATTCAAAAAAATATTAGTGACATCAACCAAGACAATGCATGGGATATTTATAAAATTTAGACTACCAACATTCATTTTTCTAACTAATACTTTATATTAAATTTTCTTTTAATGTTGATTTGATTTCACTTTTTCTTAATATATTTCCCTTATTAAAATATTCTATTTATTTATATTTTCTTTAGTTTCTTATGTATATTTTACTTATAATAAACATTGTTATCCTTAGTTATATGTATAATAATATTTACTAATATTCGTTTATATTTTAGTTTAAGGACTATGTATACCTATGTTATAGTTTTATGTGTTTTTTTATTTATTAATTAATTATCCGTATTTCTTTCATATTTTTCACTTTTAAGTTGATTATATTATTCATATACAGTGATAATATTTTATAAATATATAATTAAATATAAAAATATTGATGTGATATATATATTAAATATAGTTGATAATTGTAAATTAAGATTAATTTTATTATATAATTCTAAATAATAATGATTCATATTTATATCCATTATATTGTGGAATTTCACAATTAAATTTAATGAAATAACTTATAAAAACTTAAATTTATAATAAGAATTTTTCTTTCACATTAAAAACTATATGGAAAAGAGGTTTTTTGCTGCGCGCGTGACCATGGCCGCCATGTTGTTGCCCTAGATGAACTAGGCCGGTGCCCTCCTCCTCTGAGCAGTCTTCATCGTTATGGATCATGGAGGCGGCCCCGAGGCTTCTCCTCCCCCACCCTCCGAGCTTGAAGCATTTAGAACTCTCGTAGCAGCCGCTAGCAAATGTCCGTCTTCCAGTTCTCAGCAGAAGTTTGTCAAAAAACTGGCAAACATTCCCACGGTGTCTTTGCCTGTGGAAGAAACTTGTAGAACAGCGTTGAATCTAGCTGAAAGAGGCCTCATCGACTAGTTCATAGGGCTATGACCTTCCCTGAAAGTAGTTGAAAAATGGGTTAAATGGAACTGGATACCTCTGGTCATGGAAGGCATTAAAAGCCACTTCGTTGGCAAAGGATTCTTTGTTTTTGTGTTTGAAAATGTGGAATAAAGAAGTTTGATGTTCAGAAATGGGCCATACTTCATGGGCCCTCAAGGTCTTTACCTGAATAAATGGTCGCCAGACTTTGATCCAGCCTAAGACGTGCCTACGGCTGTGCCTATTTGGGTGCATCTTCCACACCTTCCCCTTAACTGTTGGAACTAGAGCTCGTTGCAGTCCATTGGCAATGCCTTAGGCAGATACACAGATCAAGCGCCGAGGAAGGATCAATTCTCCTGCACCCAAATATGTGTAGAAGTCGACCTAGAAATCGGATTGCCTGAAGCCATTAAACTCTCGGTTGTGGATTGGACTCATATCCAGGAGCTTGACTACGAGAAGCTCCCCTTCAAATTCTGACACTGCCATGAATACGGGCACTTCGCAAGATATTGCAAGAAAAAAATGAGGAGACAACAGAGAAAGAAAAAGGAGAACAATGGAAACAAGTAAAGAAATCAGCAAACACCAGGCAGAACAATAAAAACAAATGCAAAGATACAGAGAACAAATCAAGGCATGAAAGTGTAAGCATTCAAATCATAGGAAGAAAGGAAACCATCAGCATCGAGGCAGATAAAAATCCCTTTGAATCTCTCAAATCACATCCAGATTCCCCAGAGGCAGAGCGGTATGGTCTTCCTCAGCTGAACAACATCGACACTCCAGAACCAGGTAACACTTCAAACCCATCCCCAGGCAATACTTCTTCCCCTTCATATGCAGATATAATTAAAAAAAAGAAGAACTCAAAAATCCTGGGCTCTTCAGATGATGATACCTTTGAGAGGCCATCAAAGAGAGCCAGGAGGAAATCAAATAAGGAAACCAAGGAAGAAGAATATGAAATACAAAAAACCCTTGGTAGTCAAGCCACCATTGAGATGACTCTCGAAAGGAATACTAGACCAAGGGCTCCTAAGGGAGGTGGACCCACCCCAACTAGTTGTAAATGATGCAGCTGGTCTCTTGGAACCGTAGGGGTTTGGGGAATCCCAGCAAGGCAGAGGCTATTAAAGATATTTTGAAAATGGAATCCAAAGACATACTTATGCTCCAAGAGAAAAAAATAGAAGGGGAGTTCCTTCTAAACACAAGCAACACAAAATGGAAATTTGATTCAGGAAAGGTATTCAGTGCTAGAGGCTCAGCGGGAGGAATAGGTACATTCTAGTCTAAAAACTCCTTTTCATTAGAAATATCCTATGAAACTCAACATTGGATATATACAGAACTGCGCCATACAAGAAGTAATCTCACCTTAGCTCTATTCAATATGTATGTTCCTGTGCATTATGATGAAAAGAAAGAGTGCTGGAAGTCACTCTCAGATTATCTAGAGCTCCTCAATCCTCATAATTTAGTCATAGGAGGAGACCTAAACATCATCTTGGACCCTAAAGAGAAGAGAGATGGGACCTTCTCGAGGGATCTCCACCTCTCCACAGTGGAAGATCTCATTCTCCAGTGGGATCTAGTATACTTTAAGCCAGTGAAAGGAGAATACACTTGGACCAATAACAAAATAGGGGAAAATCACATCTCAGCAAGGCTGGAAATATTTCTCACCAGCAGCTCCATCATGATGGACAAAAGAATAGATTTCACCAAGATCCTCCCAAAACTCACTTCAGATCACAAACCAATTATCCTTTGCCTGAAGGAAGAAGAAGATTTAGGTCCTCTGCCTTTTCGTTTCAGCCCTCTCTGGGCTGAAAGAGAAGGGTTCTTCGATATAGTCCAAACAGCATGGAGAATAGAGGTTTTAGGATCCCCAAGCTTTGTGTGGGAACAAAAAATGAAAAATGCAAAGAAGGCCCTAAAATAATGGATAAAGAAGGCATTAAAAACTCCCACCATCCAAAGGAAAGATGCAGTCCACCAGCTGGAAGAACTACAATTTGACTTGGAAAAGAAAGACATCTCTACCATGGATCTAAATGAGGAAAAATATGCATAAAGTAGAACATATAATTCCTTCAGAAGCGAAGAAGAATATTGGCGCCTAAAGTCTCGCAGCTTGTGGCACAAAGCTGGAGATAGAAACACATCATACTTTCATAGACAGTACATGCCTCGTCTTTCACAAAATCACATTGCAAAAATCACTATAGCCAGCGGCCAAGTATGCAAAGGATTTGATCAAATCAAGGCAGCAGCTGAGGAGCATTTTCATAATCTCCTTAGTGCTGAAAGGGACGGGAACGAGGAGGATATTTCAGCCTTCCTCACAAATATTCCGAAACTAGTCAACCCAGATGATAACGATACCCTTTTGAGCCCTGTTACGGAGGAAGAAATTTTTGAAATTGTTTGGTCCATGGAGTCAAACAAAGCCCCTGGACCAGATGGATTCTCAATCCGTTTCTATAGAATTTGCCGGGCGCTTATCAAATCTGATCTCCTCAGAATGATACATGGATTCTTGAGGAAGGCAAAGGTAGGTGGCGGAATAAATTCCACATTTCTAGCCTTAATCCCCAAGGAAGAAAATCCTGGGTCTTTCGATAGATACATGCCAATTTCACTTTGTAACGCATCCTACGAGATAATGGATAAACTTCTGGTGAATAGAATCAAACCTCTCCTGCAAAAGATAATTTCTCTAGCTCAAGGGGGATTTGTGAAAGGAAGACATATTCTGGACAATGTCATCCAAGTCCAGGAAGCCCTGCATTCCAGCCATTCTTGCAAAGAACAAGGTATGCTTATTAAATTGGATATGTGCAATGCTTTTGATAGTGTTAATCGCTCCTTCCTGTACAGGGTTCTCTCCTCCTTTGGGTTCAGCCAGGACTTCATAAATCTTATTAAAGCTTGTTTAGAAAAGACATGGATTGCCCCCATGGTAAATGGAAGGCCGACGAATTTCTTTTTAGCCACCAGGGGATTGAGGCAGGGTTGTCCGCTATCCCCATTTCTCTACATTATGATGGTTGATTCCTTAAGCAGAATGCTGACTATTGAAAAGCAAAATGGCAGCATACCTGGAATTAGAAAAGCGAAAGGTATAGACCTGGTGAATCATGTGCTATTTTCCGATGATTCTCTTCTGCTCGGGAGAGCCTCACCAAGAATTGCAAACTCCTTCAGAAACATCCTTCATAAATTTTGCAGCATCTCAGGAGCACTCATAAGTGAGAGGAAAAGTGCAGTATATGGTTGGAACTCATAGCACCACGCAATCGAGAAAATTACAAATGAATTGGGCTTCACAGGTTACGTAGATTGGAACAAAATTAAATACTTGGGCCTCCCAATTACATTGGGCTTCAACAGAAATCAACTTTGGGAGGAATTTATCTCAAAATTCAAGAAGAAGATCGCTGCGTGGGGAGGCTTTTGGCTCACCACCGAAGGCAAACTCATGCTCATCAAAGCAGTTCTCATAGCTCTGCCCACTTACCAGGCTTCTTTGATGTTGGATCCAAAATTAATCACAGATTAGATCTCTAGATTAATGCGCAATTTCCTGTGGAAAGGTGGCTATGGAAATAACAGCAGATTCCATTTAGTTGGGACACTGTGAAGTGTCCTCTCGCTAAAGGAGGCTTGCAAATTTGTGACCCATTGCACGCTAATTTGGCTTTGGGCTGCAAATTATTATGGCAACTCTTCGCTGAGCCTAACCATCCAGTCGGCCAGATTTTTAAGATCAAATACCTCAAGAACCAGCCATTAAAAAACATTACAGTGGAGAATTGTCCCAAAGGAACACAGACCTGGAAGCTGTGTAGTAGAGGCATCGAATTTTTCAGAACTTACCTGTACAAAATTCCCGGGAACGATAAAAATACCAAGCTTTGGAGAGACAGTGTGATGGGACATCCCCCTCTTGCACAAGCTAATGAAATATCTGAGATAAGAGACTGGTTATATATAAAAGGAATCAGGAAAATCGAAGACATATCGGATTGGGACAGCAATGGAAATTGGGAGAGCTGGATTTTTCCTAGAATCCCAACGCATTTAAATCCTCAGTTAGATGCTCTCAAAGATGAAATTTCTAACTTTGCTTTGGTGCATTCAGATGAGGAAGACTCTTGGTGCTGGGGAAAGACCGGGGTTTACACAACAAGTCAAGGATACCTTCAGATGCAAAGCAAAAAGGATTTTCCTTATTTGGAGTCTGTGTGGAAATAGATTTGGGATAGCTTCAGCATCCCCAAAATCAATTTATTCTTTTGGACCTTGTTCCATAATAAAATTTTGACATGGGAAAATTTGTGCAATAGGAACATTGTTGGTCCTCACCGTTGTTTCCTCTGCAAAAGTGCTTTGGAAACCTCAGCCCACATGTTTATTGAATGCGATTTTGCGAAGGAGGTCTGGTTCATTTTCCTGGTTGGATTGAATGTGCATCCCCCATCCCAAAGCTTGGTCGACACCATGTTCTCCTCATGGAAATCTAGCTATCCATACAATATTTTCAGTAAATCTTTATGGCATAGGGTGTGGATAGCTGCCCCAAAGTATGTTTTCTGGAAGCTTTGGTTAGCCCGGAATGAAATCATCTTCAACAGCAAAGAATTGACAACAACAAAAGTGGCGGAACAGGCCAAGAACCTCCTATTAGAAACTCTGAATCACACTCAAATCAAAGATGACAACACTCTCCGAATTGAAGAAAGAATGAGGTTGGATGCTTCCACCTGCAAGGCCATGCCCCCAGCAAACATACGACCAATCTACAAGGAAAGATGGCAGATTCAAGACTTAGAGGACAAATTTCATCAGTGGTGGAAATCTCAGGGCAAGTGCACTATTTTTTTTTACAGAGCCTCAAAAGGAAATTCGGGGAGGTCAGGAGCAAGAGGGGCGATCTTCTTTCCGAACGGGAACAAAGAAGATTTCAGTTGGGGTCTTGGTCTGAAAACCAACAACCAAGCATAAATTCTCAGTCTTTTGAAAGCCTACCAAATAGCCATAAAAGAAAACCCAAGTGAAATCTTAGTTTTTGGAGACTCAGAAGTGTTGATGAAAGCAATAATAAGCAAGAAAGGGCTCAAGGACCCGGTGCTTAATAAACAGTTAGCAAGAGTGAATATAATTTTGAAGAATTTTTCCTCAGTTCAAAATTTCCACATCCTGAGAGGACTAAATAAGGAAGCAAATAGATTGGCAAACATAGGTTGCATGCTAAAAAATGGAATGATTAGTATAAATGCAGAAGCACCGATCAAGACAATCATCCCCTAAGTGGTTAATTGTGCCCATGATTGTAATTGTTGTTTATGCTTTGCCCAACCAGCTTTTTATCAATAAACATAACCGTTTCAGTTAAAAAAAAAAAAAAAAAACACTATATGGAACATGAATATCTATATCAATAAAATTTAAAATAAAATATTTTGACATATAAAGATGTGAAATTTGTATTAATAAAAATAGAATTATTAGGAATAATATAGATGTCTCTTTTCTATCAATCTACTAAGTGAGAGTAACAAAATATCTCAAGGTTCAAAACTTTCCTGATATTTGCATTGAAAATGAAGTTTGTATTTTGAGAGATTTTATTCATCTCCACATTTGTTATATGTGGAATTAATATAGTTCTATTTTAATTAAAATTCCTAATTTTATTATTATTCATACACTTATACTATTACATTTATAATTATTTTATTATATTTATTTTAGTTCTATTTTATTTTATTATAATTTTTTTTTTTAATGTATATGTCAATACTACTAGATATTAGGATCTCCAAAAAAGCATATGGTCTTTGTGAAAATCCCTACATCTAAAAATAACAAGTTTACTATAATCTTATAAATAGACATCTCCAAGTTTGGAACACCTATTATACTTTTTAACTAAAAATCAAATCAAGCAAACATATAATAGATATAAATAAATCTATTTTTAGTGAGGGAAAGTAAAATTAAAATTAAGTAGATGGTTTAGATAAAAATGTCAACTCCACATATCATAATGAATTTTACATGAAAAATTAAATATTGGGCTTAGAGTTATTAATTTATTATAATTTAGGCAATGCAATTGTAGTGAAGATAATAATCTAATTAAAACATAATAAAATAAAAACATATAAAGTAAAATAAATTATATCAATCAAAATATAAAAGTTGTGGGTATATTTATTTTACTATTTTATAAAGATAAAATATTGTTGGTATTAGGAATAATTTACTTGAGATGAAATGTCATTTAATAATTGTTGGAATATCTAATTCCTACTTGTCTTCAGTTAGAGTCTGTTCCTATTTGTTAGGTTAGTTCCTAGTTTGGTGTGAGGTTGAGATATTCTCTCAACTAGATTATTGTGTGTATAAGATAGATTCTCTATCTTGAGACTGCACCTCATGTATATATATGTAACTTTATTTGATTAATGTAATTGAGCTTGTTTGCTGAGTTTCTAAGTTGGTATCGGAGCCTGTTTCGGCCTGAACCTTGACCCCTCCTGGGCTGAGGGAAATAAAAAATATATATCTGTTTTGTTTTTTAGTTTTTTTTTTCCCTAGTGTGGGTGAGAGAGGCATACCTCGAGCTCCCAGTGTTGTGTGAAGTGATCAACGAGCTGGAGAATTGGCTGCTACGTTCGGCATTTGTTGTTGTCATAGAGAAAAGAGAAAGTTGCTTGGAGCGGAGTCTTTGTGGCACTGTATTTTGTATTTTGTATTCTAAAAGTTGTGGGTATATTTATTCTACTATTTTATAAAGATAAAATATTGTTGGTATTAGGGATAATTTACTTGAGTTGAAATGCCATTTAATAATCATGTTCCATTAAGTGGGAATGACTTTTCTTACAATCTCTTAACTGAAAAATATTTTAGCTTTTCTCACTGTGAACAAATATGTAACCAGAATAAATCAATATACTTTTGGATGTTGAAATAGTGTTATGTATAGATTAATTCAATTTGATCTAGATTTTTCACACTAAATTCTATATTACATTGATAAACCAATTTGAAGAAAACCTTTAATCATTTGAATTGAGTATGAAAATGACTCACAACTAAAACATACATAATATTTAATTTTTAGTTCATAGCCCAAAAATATAAGATATATAATATTTAGTTTTTACTTTATACACAAAATTTTCTATTTGGATCTAATCAAGTTGATGTATTAGAATGCGATATTGAAATATGCATTAAAAATTAAAATTTAATTCATGTATAATTTGATTTTAAAGTGATTATGAGAAAAAAATAGAATATTTAGAGTGATTACTAAATTAACTAGAGTTGTTTAATTAATTAGAATTAGATTAAATTGATTAGATACGACAACTTCAACACAAATTACAGTTTCATATTAAAAGTATCGGTCATATTAAAATTCTTTCCCATTCTCGTTCATATACAACAATCTAATAAAAGGAAATTTATTCATCACAACTAACCTTCATCATTTCACACGATAAAGTTACTGCAAATGTTGTAGAACAATTTACTCTTGTCATGAGTGTTAGGAAAAACTTCTTTAAGAGCACCTATTATCCTACCTTAGGCTTTCAATATTAGTTACTAAAGTTCTTATCTTCCTCCTCCATTAATTAATAATGATTCATGTATCTAACATAACTATTAAGGGTCTATATGTAAAATATTACTTCGATTCACAATTAAACATAAAGTCTTTTCTCCTACAATAACAGATCTTGATTGTTGTTCAATATATAAATTTTACTCGTGTAATTTTCAATGACATGTAACCATCCTTATTTCTACGCCTTAGGTCCAATAGTTGAACCTAGGGCTCTCATACTATTCTTCCACAAACCCCTCTATTATTGTCAACTACAATATTCTTTTTTTTTCATTTAAAAGAGATATGAAAATTACATGCTCATCAAATGGGTTTGCAGTCTTTGATTCATGTGCATGATCAAGATGCATCAAGGTGATCCATCGGTTCTCTGCGTTTCTATCCAAAACCTATGCCCCTAAACAACCTCCTCTCAGTCATTCGTTGGGTTACTCTCTTACCTCAACCATGCTCACTTCCTCCTAAATTATGCTTCTGTGTCACTGTTAGAAGTGCTACATGTTTGTGCATTGGTTGAAATTTATTCTCTCATGGCTCATGGAATTTCTTTGGACACCCACTACTTAGTTATTACATCACAAGAAATGTTGTTTGAAATTGTACCTGCAATATATGCATCCCAAGGGTTCGGAAATCGAATCTTCTGAGGAGATTTCACACATGCATGATAGTTATAATTCAATTAGGTTTTCGTGGTTATAATTCACTCCATTCTTGTTTCGTTAATGTTTTTATGTTGAACCCTATGGTATGGGTTTACAATTTTTGTAGGGAACGTAGAGCATGAAATTTTCCAGGCCTTTAGGTTGTCGTAGAGCATGTGTTTTCTAGGCCTTTAGGTTCTCTATCATATAGTTTCTCCATCACCTCTATTAGGTAATAAAAAATTTCTCCCCCATCTCATTATGTTTCGTGTGCTTAGAATGTATAAATTTGCCTAATGTTAGATCATCGATAGCCATTTAGAACTGTGTTTTGATTTTCTTCTATTAACACTTCCACAGACAGATAGAAAAGAGAGCCCTTCACATTTTTGCATGTACAAGTACGTCTTTGGTTTAACTTAATTGAAATTTCCCCCTATTTCTCTTGTCCAATTTGTGTCTAATAAAAATATTTCTGGTCCCATTTGTGTCTAATACATATATTTAGGGTTGGTGTTACTTTCATAGGTATGGGGGACATGTTCACGCCTGTCATGTTTCTATTATTTTTCCATGACCAAATCTTCTTCGACTGACCAAACTCAGATTGCTATAGGTTGGTTCAGTATTTCTATTCCAATGATGCGGTTATGTGAAACTAACACATGGGACTGGTATCTAGATTGAAGTTACAGCCATAAGGCTTATAATCAAGCCTTCTATGTTTTTACCCACATGTCGGTCTCAAATTCCTTTCGAAACATAATTTTATGGTGTCATGACCTAGTGTGATAACCTTGAGGGGTTTTGGTTGTACTTATATAAATTTTATTTAAACATGATTTCTACTCTCTGACATACTCTGTGCTAATGAATTTCTAGTTTTTCACTCTCCTCTCTAGCCTTGTTTTTTGTTTCCTAGAGATGATGACATTATAAGGCACAAAATATTACTCTAGAATTAAGCCCATCTCTGTCTTCTCCTTTGGTTATGTAATCACTATTATCTATAATGCTACTTTCGTTTCATGTATTTCAAATGTTCCTTTGATGCATAGATAAAGGGTGATTAAGTTTATCATTACATTTCTAGGTTACCACGCATTCGTTTCTTTCATTAAAAATATCCTGAGATGTGTCTTCTAATGTACCTATTTAGGATCAATTTTTTATGTTTTTAATTTCAGGATGGTTGAATATATTTATATTTTGTTTTGCTCATACTCAATTTATCTTAAACTTGTTGAAATTTAGTTATTTCGTTTTTTTAATGACATGCATCATATTTTGGTAGTTCATTCTCTGTTGGGGGCAACCCTTTGACACAACCATTTCTGTATAATTATGTACTTGATCAAAATATACATAAGATATTAAACCGTGGACTTTATTTATGTTTCCCAAATCTATTCACTACTATAGTAAATTTCATTTGTTCTAGTTATTCCTTTGGCAATGTCATCTCTATATAAGTATCTAATCTTCCATGATATGAATATTTTTTGATATTGTGGTATTTTTTAATAAATTCTAGATCTACTCACTCCTGTAATAAAATTTCCTTAGTTCTCTCGCTCTTTACTTAAGTTGAAGTAGAGTCGTTTACTACTAATATAGAAGTATAGTTCCCCTATCTTGTCAGGTAGTATGTTTGTTGTTCATATATGGTTGTAATGTCAAGGAAATTCCACCTTGTCCATAACTACAACTCAAAATTAGAGTATGACTACTTAGCTCTTTATGAAACAAAGTAGTTCTTCTATGGATTTTATGTTAGTTGTATATTGGGATACGCTCAATGTGAAATATATACGAGTCAACAACTTCATCAGTAAGATATCCAAATCTTATATCCCTAACACATTTTCACATAGCCGCTTATATGTTCGCTATCATCCCTATTGACGTTCAAAATTTATTTAAGATCGTGGGAATTAATTGCATCCATCTCTAGCACAATCTGAATATAATATTTCCATGCATCCAAAATTAATTTAACTTAATAGTTATAGAACCTGTGTGCAAAATTTTAGAGTATCTTTGGTTTTTATCAACCCCTACACTTGTGGTAATTTGTGTATAAGTGAAATGTTAATGGCATTATCATAGGTCGATATTATAGGTACCTCTCCAAACTTCATAAGTTCCCTTCACCCAACATGCAAGGACAAGTGCGTAGAAATTAGTCATATATTTGTATATATATGCTATATACACATTGTTAGGTTGTTACTGATCATTAATGTATTATTTCTAGTATTCACAATAGTGATATTAACTATAAACATGAATATAACATTAAATGACAATTCTAGCCTAAACATAATTATAATGGATGAAACAATTTATAGGAATAAGATTGATTATAGCAGGAAACAAATTTACAATTATGTATAACAAGATTTATTGTTATAGGGGTAATTATAGCACGAAAAGTATTATAGAAAATAGAATACATTTCTTACCATATAATGAATACAATGAAAAAAAATAGTATCCCAAATAAAACATAAACATTTATAATTCTATCAATTGGATCCACTTCATGATACTACCATAATTTAATATAATTCTATTTAGTAAAATGAAATAAAATTGAAATTGATCCTTCAAGTTCTTGCCTAGGTTTTTCCATAAAATCCCACCTTTCTCTTCTTGGGTGCTCTTATGTTTATCCAAGCTTCCCATCTTTCATCCCTTAAGCTTATCTATAATATCTTCTAGAGTTCTTATCATCAAATGACAATCACAATATCATTTATGAATTTTTTTTTTTTTTTTTTTTCTTTGGCAAAAATATCATTTCTAGGTGTCTTATTCCCAATTGCATTGATCTTATTTATTTATTAATAAAAATTGTGTTACATAGTTATTCAAACACTCTTCATGTCTTTTCCACCATTCATTTTAAGAAGTAGATGTTATTGTGCTAGTTGATTGACTTAGGATTCACCAAGTTTTGCCTAGCTATTGACCAATATGCATATCTCTTAAATTGGAGATTTCTTTTTTGAAAAGGTTCTTAGGTTTCCTACCATATGGGTTTTCCCAAGGTAAACTATTGTGTTTTTTGTGTGGTTGTCTCTTCACGATATTTCTATAGATGGCTGATGTCATTTTTGTGATTGTTTAATAATGAAAATTATAGATAAAAATGTGGAAATAAGTAAATTATTAGATGTGATTGATCCATATAGAAAACCTTATTAAAATATGATTTTATGATTAAATTTGATTTTGTTATAAATTAATAATTAATTTATTATGTTGAGAGGTACTTTCCAACACAATATCGTAGAGATGTTTTCATGTATTATTAAACACTATAGTATCATGTTACACATTTTGACTCTATCAAAAATAAAATAAAAATAAACATATCAATTTTTAAACATATCTTTTCATTTTCATTTTTAATTTCATATCTATTTTAACATATCTATCATTCTCATCTTCTGGTTTATCTATCAGTTCCCAATCATCAACAAAATCATGATGACCATTTTCTATATCGCCAATTAACTTGATATTCGATATCACCGTATCCTTGAGTGAACCCTCTTTTAAAGAGCTATCAGATTTGACATCCATAGATTCTTTGGTTCTAACTCTTTCAACATTCTTCATTGAGTTCTCTTTTGATTTCCTTGATTATTTGAACTTAATGTCAGTGACTGAATAATCTTTTAAAGAGTTATTAGCTCCGGCATCCATAGATTTGCTGGGTACAATTTTTTCACCATTCTCATAATTCTTCCTTGATTTCCCTTTTTGTTTCCTTGATTCCTCAGATTTATTCTTTTGACCGTTCATAATTTTTTTTGATAATTTCCTTATGCTTGAGGAGTCTACGCCCTGCATACAGTTAATTAGATAAGTCAGAGGACATTCTATATATGAGTGCACACTATTATCCAAATTATGACCACGATATCTCAGTTAACATGCCAGATTGCAACAACTCATCATTGTAAGAATTGAAACAGCACAAAATGAATACAAATTCTGAATACGAGTCACCAAAAGAAGAGGAATTTACAGTGACTTTAAAGCTTTACCGTATAATGATTGTTGCATATTCCATCTCTTTAGAGTTTGCAAACTTCCTGTTATTGGACAGAGATGACATTTCCTAGGTGTTTGAACTTCGTGAGGCTTTACCCAAAATGTTGTTACCAAGGATGATTAGCGACCGAGTAAGTATGAGTTTCAAAATGGCTATCGTTATTATGGCTGGGGTGAGTATATTTTGTTTGAGCTCTCTGACGGCTGAAAGGTGCGTTATGGACAAAAGGATTCAATATTCTATGTCATCCTTCATTTATACAAAACAAACTACAAAACAGACCGACGTTATGTTGGCTGACAATATTAAAATGTCGTTGAGTCTTATTTTTTATTATAAATCAAAATTAAAATATTTCCTACATTATTCCAAAATAACTAGGAAGCACTGAAATGAAACTCATCACATGTCCAGAATGAGACACTTCAAATTATGGGTAACCCGAAAATGTTTTCAATAATTACGTGGTTTGGCGTATTAAATGCTTTGTTTTAATTTATTGTTGGGGAATTTTAGGAGGTTTTACATTTTATTTTTAACAAATTCCAGATCATACTGATATCTCTTTTTTTTATAATTTTATATATATTTTAAAATCTGTTATTCCTACAATATTTAAAAAATTTCTTTGAAAAAGTGCAAAGTAAATTATATATATTATTATATTGAGAAAATATGAGTTTATTAATATTCTTTCTAACTAATATTTAAAATTAATTAATAGTGATTTTTACTAATTAACTAGATTATGGTGTAGACATTTAGTTATATCCTTTGTTTCTCCTTTATGGTGTTCGTTGAAAGACATATAAGACTTCTAATGTCATTAAACAATGGAATATTTAAACCACATTTTAACCTATAACTATAATACGTATTCTTATAAATGAGAGGTGAGAAGTGTAGAAGGCTCTAGTTCAAGTGGAAGATCACATGGAAAAAAGTAGTTGTTTCATAGGAGTGAGTATTAACCATCATGTTATATGCCTAAAACATAACATTTCATGTAACTCAATATTAGATTATCATTCAAATAATGGCCAACTCCAACCACAATTATAAAAAAAATTAGAGAGTAGAGGAAATTATAATTCAAAAACATATTAGTGACATCAACCAAGACAATGAATGGGATATTTATAAAATTTGGACTACCCATCTTCATTTTTCTAACTAATTCTTTATATTAAATTTTCTTTCAAAATTCATTTGATTTCCATTCTCTAAGTGCTAATTATATTTCCGTATTATGAAGTTCTATATATATATATATATATATATATATATATATATATATATATATATATATATATATATATATATATATATATATAAGTTATAATAAAATTATGTGTCCTTATTTATATCTATAACTACATTTAATAATATTTATTTATATTTTAGTTTAAAGACTATGTATACAAATGTTATAGTTTTATGTTATAGACTTATCTATTTTGTATTCTTGTTATTATTTAATAATTATTAATTACTTTCTCTCTTTCATTATTTAATAGAGTATCATTAGTTTTTATCAACCCCTACACTTGGGGTAATTTGTGCACAAGGAAAATGTTAATGGAATTATCATAAGTCGATATTACAGGTATCTCTCCAAACATCATAAGTTCCCTTCACCCGACATGCAAGGACGTGTGCATAGACATTAGTCATATATTTGTATATATGTGTTATATATACATTGTTAGGTTGTTACTGATCATTAATTTATTATTTCTACTATTCACAACAGGGTTATTAACTATAAACATGAATATAACATTAAACAACAATTCTAGTCAAAACATAATTATAATGGACAAAACAATTTATAGGAATAAGAATGATTACATATAATGAATACAAGGAAAAAAACTTGTATCCCACATCAAACATAAACCAGGCATTCTAACTCTATCAATTGGATCCACTTCATGATACTCCCATAATTTATTATAATTCTATTTAGTAAAATAAAATAAAATTGAAGTTGATCCCTTCAAGTTCTTGCCTAGGTTTTTCCATAAAATCTCACCTTTCTCTCCTCGAGTGCTCTCATGCTTATCCAAGCTTCCCATCTTTCATCCGTTAAGCTTATCTATAATATCTTCTAGAATTCTTATCATCAAATAACTATCACAATATCATTTATCAATTTTTTTTATTTATTTATTTTCTTTGGCAAAGATATCATTTCTAGGTGTCTTTCCTCTGGTTTGGTTATGTAATCACTATCATCTATAATGCTACTTTCTTTTCATGTACTGAGGATGTTCCTTTTATGCATAGATAAAAGGTGATTAAGTTTATTGTTACATTTCCAGGTTACCACGCATCTGTTTCTTTCATAAAAAAATATCTTGAGATATGTCTTCTAATGTACCAATTTAGGATCAATTTTTCGTGTTTTTAATTTCATGATGGTTGAATATATTTGTGTTTAGTTTCGATCATACTCATTCTATCTTAAACTCATTGAAATTTAGTTATTTTATTTTGCTTAATCACATGCATCATATTTTGGTAGCTCATTCTCTATTGTGGGCAACCCTTTGACACAATCATTTCTATATAATTATGTACTTGATCAAAATATAAATAAGATATTAAATAGTGGACTTTATTTATATTTCCCAAATCTATTCACTACTATAGTAAATTTGACTTGTTCTAGTTATTTCTTTGGCAATGTCACCTCTATATAAGTATCTAATCTTCCAAGATATGAATATGTTTTGATATTGTGGGATTTTTTAATAAATTCCAGATCTACTCACTCCTGTAAAATAAATTCCTTAGTTCTCTCACTCTTTACTGAACTTGAAGTATATTTTACTACCAATCTGGACGTATGGTTCCCCTATCTTGTCGGGTAGTGTGTGTATTTTTCATATATGATTGCGATGTCAATGAAATTCCACCTTGTCCATAACTACACCTCAAAATTCGAGTATGACTACTTCTCTTTTTATGAAACGAAGTTGTTCATATATGGATTTTACGCTAGCTGTATACTGGAGATACGATGAATGTCAAATATATATGGGTCAACAACTTCATGAGTAAGATGTCTAAATCTTATATCCCTGATAGATTTCCACATAGCCACTTATCTGTTTTCTATCAGGCCCGATTGACGTTCAAAATTTATTGAAGATCATGGGAATTAATTTCATCCATCTCTAGTACAATAAGAATATAATATTTCCATGCATCCATAATTAATAAACTTTTAGAGTATCATTAGTTTTTATCAACCCCTACACTTGGGGTATTTTGTGCATAAGGAAAATGTTAATGGAATGATATGAAGTCAATATTACAGGTACCTCTCAAAACTTCATAAGTTCCCTTCACCCAACATGCAAGGACATGTGCATAGAAATTAGTCATATATTTGTATATATGTGTTATATATATATTTCTAGGTTTTTAATGATCATTACAATATTATTTATAGTATTAACAACAAGGTTATTAACTTTAAACAGGAATATAACATTAAACAACTCCTTAATCATTTATTCATGTCTGTCTTTGTTCCTTCATAGGCTAATCTCCAACATGGGGAAGCGTCGTTCTTGTCCTCATTCTGGTAAAGGTAAACAGCAGGCCCAGCCTGAGCCTTGTCCCAAGAAAGATGGTCGGAAGTCACGTCAAGAGGTCCTAGAAACCCTCACTGCAAACTATGTTATTGGTAATTCATCCACTGTTCACCAGGAGATCCGAGGCTGGGAACAGGAAATTCAAACTGACGCTGAAGATAATGAAGTGGAAGCAGAGATCGTGGACTTCATAATTGACCCTGGTAATACTCGGGGTCATCTCACTTTGTTCCAGTAGACTGTCCATACTTACTAGATAGTCAAATGCCTTTTGGCCAAGGCTATGCAGAGTTTCCCTCCCAATCAAGCCAGGATTGAGCCAACAATTATGGAATTGCTACAGGACATGCAAGACTAGCTGAATCATATCAAAATTACTCAGTATCAGGCTACTAATCAAATCAGCCGAAAAGATGATTGGGTAGGCCACATGGAGAAACAACTTCAGCAGTTGCAACAAGTGGATATGCCTGGTTCTACAGTGAAGGATCCAGCTCCGGTTTACTCCTCCGATGGCTAGTTGTTTTAGAATTTTCAGAAGATTAGATGCAATTTTCTATTTTGTATGGACATATTTTATTTCCCCAGCTTGTAGATAATTTTGTAATCTGCTAGTTATCTAGTGAGGCTCATGGACGAATGAAACAGTTTCAATTTTGGCTTGATTTTCACGCTTTAAGGTGGCCAACAAACCTAGTTTCCTATCGGTAGGTTGAGGCCACAGACTTGATTTTTATATTTTGTAACCTGCTTTACAATTATAAATAGAATATAGTGAGGTACTACCAAATTTACAAAAAAAAAAAAACATTAAACAATAATTCTAGTCTAAACATAATTATAATGGATGAAACAATTGATAGGAATAAGAATGATTATAGCAGAAAACAAATTTACAATTATGTATAACAAGATTTATTTTTATAGGAAAAATTATAGCACGAAAAATATTGTACAAAACAAAATACATTTCTTACCATATAATGAATACAATGAAAAAAAACTAGTATCCCACATAAAACATAAACCAGACATTCTAACTCTATAAATTGGATCCACTTCATGATACTTCCATAATTTAATATAATTCAATTTAGTCAAACAAAATAAAATTGAAATTGATCCCTTCAAGTTCTTGCCTAGGTTTTTCCATAAAATCCCACCTTTCTCATTTCTAGTGTCTTTCTTCTGGTTTGGTTATGTAATCACTATTATCTATAATGCTATTTTCATTTCATGTATTGAGGATGTTCCTCTTATGCATAGATAAAAGGTGATTAAGTTTATCATTACATTTCTTAGTTACCACACATTTTTTTCTTTCATAAAAGATATCCTAAGATATGTCTTCTAATGTACCAATTTAGGATCAATTTTTTTCTGTTTTTAATTTCATGATGGTTAAATATATTTGTGTTTAGTTTCTCTCATACTCATTTATCTTAAACTCGTTGAAATTTAGTTATTTTATTTTGTTTAATGACATGCATCATATTTTGGTAGTTCATTCTCTATTGTGGGAAACCCTTTGACACAACCATTTCTGTATAATTATGTACTTGATCAAAATATAAATCAGATAGTAAATAGTGGACTTTGTTTATGTTTCCAAAATCTATTCATTACTATATAAGTATCTAATCTTCCAGGATATGAATATGTTTTGATATTGTGGAATTGTTTAATAAATTCCAGATCTACTCACTCGTGTAAAAAAAAATTCCTTAGTTTTTCTGGCTCTTTACTAAACTTGAAGTAGAGTAGTTTACTACCAATATAGACGTATAGTTCCCCTATCTTGTTAGGTAGTTTGTGTATTTTTCATATATGATTGCAATGTCAAGAAAATTCCACCTTGTCCATAACTACACCTCAAAATTCAAGTATGACTACTTCGCTTTTTATGAAATGAATTAGTTCATCTATGGATTTTATGCTAGTTGTATATTGGAGATACGCTCAATGTCAAATATATATAGGTCAACAACTTCATGAGTAAGATGTCCAAATATTATATCCCTGATAGATTGTTCGCTATCTAGCCCCGATTGACATTCAAAATTTATTGAAGAGCATGGGAATTAATTTCATCCGTCTCTAGTACAATCTGAATATAACATTTCCATTCATCTAGAATTAATTTTACTTAACAGTTATAGAACCTGCCTGCAAACTTTTAGAGTATCATTAGTTTTTATCAACCCCTACACTTGGGGTAATTTGTGCATAATAAAAATGTTAATGCCATTATCATAAGTCGATATTACAGGTACCTCTCCAAACTTCATAAGTTCCCTTCACCCAACATGCAATTATGTGTGCACAAAAATTATTCATATATTTGTATCTATGTGTTATATATACATTGTTAGGTTTTTACGTATCATTACTGTATTATTTCTAGTTTTCACAATAGGGTTATTAACTATAAACATGAATATAACATTAAACAACAATTCTAGTCTAAAAATAATTATAATGGACGAAAAAATTTATAGGAATAAGAATGATTATAGAAAGAAACAATATTGTACAAAATAGAATACATTTCTTACCATATAATGAATACAATGAAAAAAACTAGTATCCCACATAAAACATAAACCAGACATTCTAACTCTATCAATTGGATCCAGTTCATGATACTACCATAATTTAATATAATTCAATTTAGTAAAATAAAATAAAATTGAAATTGATCCCTTCAAGTTCTTACATAATTTTTTCCATATAGAAGACCTTATTAAAATATGATTTTGTGATTAAATATTATTTTTTATAAATTAATAATTAATTTATTGTGGTGAGGGGCACTTTACAGCACAATAAGATACACATGTTTTCATGTATTATTAAACGCAATAGTGTCATGTTACACATTTTGACTCTCTCAAAAATAAAAATAAATAAATAAGTAAATAAAAATAAAAAACAGAAAATTAATAATTAGATTAGCTAGATCCATCTCAACTCCCAATCTACCATATCACTTAATCACTTAAACGAATTTATATTATCTTACTATAATAAGGTTCTGCCAAACCCAACAAACCTCTTTTGAATTTTAAGGTTAGATCATAAAACTCTCAAAAATTGAAAAATAATGAAAATTAAATATTTCTCAAATTGGATAACCTTTCACTCAAATAGTCATGAACTCAATGGATTATGGGGTTAGTATTATTGACCCTTGAAATAATACTTAGGGATAAAAAACTAAACTAAGACTAACTTAATATAATTTCCAAAGAAGTGACCTAAGTTATATACTGATGTTCATGAATATATTGTAAACACATTGATAATTAAGCCACCCATGATGCCTAGAATCTATGGAGAAAACATTCTTGATCTTTTTATATGTAAAATTGAATCTGTTATCAATGTTTCTAACATCTTTGTTAACAAAATTAAGAATGCCAAAGTTGAGGCTAACGACCCTCCAATAATCTTTGACGTGGTTTCCCTTTTTGCCAAGATCCTTTTTGAGGAAGTAGTTAAGTGATTTGAAAGATATGTGATCCTTGCACCTAAGAAATTTTTGAAATTTAGATTTGAAATTCATGAACAAATATGTTTCTTACAACTGATATCCAGCTTCTCCCTAATTGTGAAAAATGTATTTTTAAATTTCTATTAACTCTTTCCCCTTAAAAATAAAGTGATGGTTGAATTTTTTTATGATATTTTTTCTATTTAGTCACACTGATATTATAATTTGATGAAATTTATAGAGTACTTTAAAAATAAATTTAGACAGATATGTTTGCAATAGAAGTTGAAGAAAAATTGATGTTTCAAATATAAAAAAAACATTACCAAACATTTGAGAGAATCTTATTAAGGATGAATATTAAAACAAAATGAGAGTTGCATGCCAATTCCCATGACCTATAGGCACAAATACTATGAATTCTTAAAACCCATATTGACCATGAAAATTTAAAATAGCTTTCCATATTTACAAAGCTTTCTAAAATAATGGTTTTAATGAACCCCTAGTACCAAAGGGGTTTTCTAATACTACATAGAACAACATAAACACCACCAATCCCAGAAGCTATCCTATGTTTTTCCTTCACGGTATTTAAACCACATAACTATAACTATAATACTATAATACTATAAAGTATCCTATGTTTTAACGTTCTACTTCATGTGGAATATCAAATGGGAGAAAGCTATTGTTTCATAGGAGTGAGTATTAACCACCATGTTGTATACATAAAACATAATATTTCATGTAAATCAATATTATCTTATCATTCAAATAAAATCAAACACATGATCGAAATTGAGTATACCAATGTCATGGCCAACTTCAACCACAATTATAAAGAAAATTTGGAGACTAAAGGAATTGTAATTCAAAAACATATTAGTGACATCAACCAAGACAATGCACGGGATATTTATAAAATTTGGACTTTTTCATTCATTTCTGTAACTAATTCTTTATATTAAATTTTCTTTCAAGGTTGATTTAATTTCACAATTTTTAATATATTTCTCTTATTAAAATATTATATTTTATTTAGTTTCTTATGTATATTTTACTTATAATAAACATTTTTATCCTTAGATATATGTATAATAATATTTACTAACATATATTTATATTTTAGTTTAAGGACTATGTATACCTATGTTATAGTTTTATCTGCTTTTTTTTAAATTAATTAATTATCAGTAATTCTTTCATATTTTTCACTTTTAAGTTGATTATATTATTCATATATATAATGATAATATTTTATAAATATATAATTAAACATAAGAATATATATATATATATATATATATATATATATATATATATATATATATATATATATATATATATATGATAATTATAAACTAAGATTCATTTTATAATATAATTCTAAATAATAATGATTCATATTTATATCCATTATATTGTAGAACTTCACATTTTAATTTAATGAAAAAACTTATAAAAACTTAAATTTATAATAAGAAATTTTCTTTCACATTAAAAACTATATGGAAAATGAATATCGATATTAATAAAATTTAAAATACAATATTTCTATATATAAAGATGTGAAATTTGTATTAATACCAATAGAATTATTAGGAATAACATAGATTTCTCTTATCTATCAATCTACTAAGCGAGAGTTCAAAACTTTCCTGATATTTGCATTGAAAATGAAGTTTGTATTTTGAGAGATTTTATTCATCTCCACAGTTGTTATATGTGGAATTAATATAGTTCTATTTTAATTAAAATTCCTAATTTTATTATTATTCATGCACTTATACTATTACATTTATAATTATTTTATTATATTTATTTTAGTTATATTTTATTTTATTCTACATTTTTTATTTTTTATTTTTTTTTATTTTTATGTATAGGTCAATACTACTAGATATTAGGATTTCCAAAAAAGCATCTGTTATTTGTGAAAATTCCTACAGCTAAAAATAATAATTTTACTCTAATCTTATAAATAGACATTTCCAAGTTTGGAACACCTATTATACTTTTTAATTAAAAATCAAATCAAGCATACATATAATAGATGTAAATAAATATATTTTTAGTGAAAGTAAAATTAAAATTAAGTAGATGGTTTAGATAAAAATGTCAATTCCACATATCATAATGAATTTTATGTGAAAAAATAAATATTGGGCTTACAGTTATTAATTTATTATAATTTAAGCAATCCAAGTGCAACGAAGATAATAATCTAATTAAAACATAATAAAATAAAAACATATAAAGTAAAATAAATTATATCAATCAATATAGATTTTGTATTCTAAAAGTTATGGGTATACTGATTTTACTATTTTATAAAGATAAAATATTGTTGATATTAGGAGTAATTTGCTTGAGATGAAATTTCATTTAATAACCATGTCCCATTAAGTGGGAATGGCTTTTCTTACAATCTTTTAACTGAAAAATATTTTATCTTTTGTCACTGTGAACAAATATATAACCCAGATAAATCAATATACATTTGGATGTTGAAATAGTGTTATGCATAAATTAATGTAAGTTGATCTAGATTTTTCACACTAAATTCTATATTACATTGATAAACCAATTTGAAGAAAACATTTAATCATTTGAATTGAGTATGAAAATGGTCCACAACTAAAACATACATAACATTTAGTTTTTAGTTCATAGCCCACAAATACAACATATATAATATTTAGTTTTTATTTTATACATAAAAAATTTTATTTGGATCTAATCAGGTTGACGTGTTAGAATGCAATATCGAAGTATGCATTAAAAATTAAAAAAAAAAAAATTAATTCATGTATAATTTGATTAAAAAAAAAATCAGTTCATGTATAATTTGATTTTAAAGTGATTATAAGAAAAAAAAAAAAATATTCAGAGTGATTACTAAATTAACCAGAATTACTTAATTAATAAGAATTAGACTAAATTGATTAGATACTACAACTTCAACAGTTTTATATTAAAAGTATTAGTCATTCCCGTATTAAAAGTATTTCCCATTTGTCATATACAGCAATCTAATAAAAGGAAATTTATTCATCCCAACACCTGTTATCCTACCTTAGGCTCTAAGTATTAGTTACTAAGGTTCTTATCTTCCTCCTCCCTTAATCAATAATGACTCATGTATCTAACATAATTATTAAGGGTCGATAGGTAAAATATTGTTGCTATTCACAACTAAACATAAAGTCTTTTCTCCTACAATAACAGATCTTGATTGTTGTTCAATATATAAATTTTACTTTTGTCATTTTCAATGACATGTAACCATCCTTATTTCTATGCCTTCGGTCCAAGAGTTGAACCTAGGGCTCTCATGCTATTTTGCCACACACCTCTCTATTATTGTCAACTACAATATTCTTTATTTCCGTTTAAAAGAGATACTAAAATTACATGCTCATCAAATGGGTTTGCAATCATTGATTCATGTGCATGATCAAGATGCATCAAGGTGATCCATCAGTTCTCGGCTTTGCTATCCAAAACCTATGCCCCTAAACAACCTCCTCTCAGTCATTTGTTGGGTTACACTCTTACCTCAACCATTCTCGCTTCCTCCTAAATTATGCTTCTGTGTCACTGTTAGAAGTGCTACAAGTTTGTGCATTGGTTGAAATTTATTCTCTCATGGCATTTCTATGGACACCCACTACTTAGTTATTACATCACAATAATATTGTTTGAAATTTTACCCGCAATATATGCATCCCACACGTTTCGAAATCGACTCTTGTGAGGAAATTTCACACCTGCACGATAGTTATAATTCAATTGGGTTTCCGTGGTTATAATTCGCTCCATTCTTGTTCCGTTAATGTTTTGATGTTGAAACCTGTGGTATGGGTTTACAATTTTTGTAGGGAACGTAGAGCATGATATTTTCTAGGCCTTCAGGTTCTCTATCGTACAGTTTCTCCATCACCTCTATTAGGTAATAAAAAATTTCTCCCCCGTCTCATTATGTTCCGTGTGCTTACAATGTATAAATTTGCCTATGTTAGTTCGTCCGCAGCCATTTAGAATTGTGTTTTGATTTTATTTTATTAACACTTCCACGGACAGATAGAAAAGAGACCTCTCGACATTTTTGCATGCACAAGTACGAATTTGGTTTAACTGAATGAAATAACTTATAAAAACATAAATTTATAATAATAATTTTTCTTTCACATTAAAATTTATATGGAAAATTAATATCTATATTAATAAAATTTAAAATAAAATATTTCGATATATAAAAATGTGAAATTTGTATTAATACTAATAGGACTATTAGGAATAACATAGATTTCTCTTATCTATCAATCTATTAAGTGACATAGAACAATTAGGAATAACATAGATTTCTCTTATCTATCAATCTATTAAGTGAGAGTACAAAATATCTCAAGGTTCAAAACTTTTCTGATATTTGCATTGAAAATGAAGTTTGTATTTTGAGAGATTTTATTCATCTCCAGACTTGTTATATGTGGAATTAATATAGTTCTATTTTAATTAAAATTCCTAATTTTATTATTATTCATACATTTATACTATTACAATTATAATTATTTTATTATTACATATTAGGATTTCCAAAAAAGCATATGGTATTTGTGAAAATCCTTACATCTAAAGATAATAATTTTACTCTAATCTTATAAATAGACATTTCCAAGTTTTTAGGATTCACCAAGTTAATCTTTTAAAGAGTTATCAACTCTGGCATCCATAGATTTGTTGGGTACAATTTTTTCACCATTCTCATAATTCTTCCTTGATTTCCTTGATTCCTCAGATTTATTCTTTTGACTGTTCAAAAACTTTTTTGCTAATTTCCTTGTGCTTGAGGAGTCTACGCCCTGCATACAGTTAAGTCAGAGCACATTCTATATATGAGTGCACATTATTATCCAAATTATGACCACGATATCTGAGTTTACAGTTAATTACATAAGTCAGAGCACATTCTATATATGAGTGCACATTATTATCCAAATTATGACCACGATATCTCAGTTAACATGCCAGATTGCAACAACTCATCATCGTAAGAATTGAAAAAGCACAAAATGAATACAAATTCTGAATACGAGTCACCAAAAGAAGAGGAATTTACAGTGACTTTAAAGCTTTACCGTAGTAATGACTGCTGCATATTCCATCTCTTTAGAGTTTGCAAACTTCCCGTTATTGGACAAAGATGAAATTTCCTAGGTGTTTGAACTTTGTGAGGCTTTACCCAAAATGTTGTTACTCAGATCAGAGTATATTTTTTTTGAGCTCTCTGACCGCTGAAAGGTGCGTTATGGACAAGATTATTAATTCAATATTCTACGTCATCCTTCATTTATACAAAACAGACTACAAAACAGACCGGTGTTATGTTGGCCAACAATATTAAAATGTAGTCTGTACTATTTATTATAAATCAAAATTAAAATATTTCCTACATTATTCCAAAATAACTAGGAAGCACTGAAATGAAACTCATCACATGTCCAGAATGAGACGCTTCAAATTATAGGTAACCCGAAAATGTTTTCAATAATTAGGTGGTTTGGCTTATTAAATGCTTTGTTTTAATTTATTGTTGGGGATTTTAGGAGGTTTTACATTTTATTTTTAACAAATTCAAGATCATAATGATATCTCTTTTTTTTTATAATTATATATATATTTTAAAATCTGTTATGCCTACAAGATTTAAATATTTTCTTTGAGATAGTGAAAAGTAAATTATATATATTATTATATTGAGAAAATATCATTTTATTAATATTTTTTCTAACTAATAATTAAAATTAATTAATAGTGAATTTTATTAATTAACTAGATTATGGTGTAGACATTCAGTGATATCCCTTGTTTCTCCTTCATGGTGTTCTTTGAAAAACATATAACACCTCTAACTTCATTAAATAGAGGAATATTTAAGCCACATTTTAACCTATAACTATAATACAGATTCTTATAAAGGAGAGGTGAGAAGTGTAGAAGGCTCTAGTTCAAGTGGAAATCACATGGGAGAAATTAGATGTTTCATAGGAGTGAGTATTAACCATCATGTTGTATGCCTAAAACATAACATTTCATGTAACTCAATATTAGATTATCATTCAAATAAAACTAACCACATGATCAGAATTGAGTATACTAATGTCATGGCCAACTCCAACCACAATTATAAAAAAAATTAGAGAGTAGAGGAAATTGTAATTCAAAAACATATTAGTGACATCAACCAAAACAATGAATGGGATATTTTTAAAATTTGGACTAGCCACCTTCATTTTTCTAACTAATTCTTTATATTAAATTTTCTTTCAAAATTCAATTGATTTCAATTTATATTTTAATATATTGCCCTTATTATAATATATATATATATATATATATATATATATATATATATATATATATATATATAAGTTATAATAAAATTATGTGTCCTTAATTATATGTATAACTATATTTAATAATATTTATTTATATTTTAGTTTAAAGACTATATGTACATATGCTATAGTTTTATGTTATAGCTTTATCTCTTTTGTATTCTTTTTATTATTTAATAATTACTAATTACTTTCTCTCTTTCATTATTTAATAGAGTATCATTAGTTTTTATCAACCCCTACACTTGAAGTAATTTGTGCATAAGGAAAATGTTAATGGCATTATCATAAGTCGATATTACAGGTACCTCTCCAAACTTCATAAGTTCCCCTCACCCAACATGCAAGGACGTGTGCATAGACATTAGTCATATATTTGTATATATGTGTTATATATACATTGTTAGGTTATTACTGATCATTACTTTATTATTTCTAGTATTCGCAACAAGGTTATTAACTATAAACATGAATATAGCATTAAACAACAATTCTAGTCTAAACATAACTATAATGGACAAAACAATTTATAGGAATAAGAATGATTATAGCAGGAAACAATACTATACAAAATAGAATACATTTCTTACCATATAAGGAATACAATGAAAAAAACTAGTATCTCACATCAAACATAAACTAGACATTCTAACTCTATGAATTGGATCCACTTCATGATACTCCCATAATTTATTATAATTCTATTTAGTAAAATAAAATAAAATTGAAATCAATCCCTTCATGTTATTGCCTAGTTTTTTCCATAAAATCCCACCTTTCTCTCCTCGAGTGCTCTTATGCTTATCCAAGCTTCCCATCTTTCATCAGTTAAGCTTATCTATAATATCTTCTAGAATTCTTATCGTCAAATAACTATCACAGTATCATTATCAAAAAGAATTTTTTTTTTTTAATTTCTTTGGAAAAAATATCATTTCTAGGTGTCTTTCTTCTGGTTTGGTTATGTAATCACCATTATCTATAATGATACTTTCTTTTCATGTACTGAGGATGTTCCTTTTATGCATAGATAAAAGGTGATTAAGTTTATCGTTACATTTCCAGGTCACCATGCATCTGTTTCCTTCATAAAAAATATCCTAAGATATGTCTTCTAATGTACCAAATTAGGATCAATTTTTTCTGTTTTTAATTTCATGATGGTTGAATATATTTTTGTTTAGTTTCGATCATACTCATTCTATCTTACACTCATTGAAATTTTGTTGTTTGATTTTGTTTAATCACATGCATCATATTTTGGTAGTTCATTCTCTACTGTGGGCAACCCTTTGACACAATCATTTCTATATAATTATGTACTTGATCAAAATATAAATAAGATATTAAATAATGGACATTATTTATGTTTCTCAAATCTATTCACTACTATAGTAAATTTGATTTGTTCTAGTTATTTCTTTCGTAATGTCATCTCTATCATCTATATATAAGTATCTAATATTGTAGGATATGAATATGTTTTGATATTGTGGGATTTTTTAATAAATTCCAGATCTACTCACTCCTGTAAAAAAAATTCCTTAGTTCTCTCGCTCTTTACTGAACTTGAAGTAGAGTAGTTTACTACCGATCTGGACGTATGGTTCCCCTATCTTGTCAGGTAGTGTGTGTATTGTTCATATATGATTACAATCTCAAGGAAATTCCACCTTGTCCATAACTACACCTCAAAATTCGAGTATGACTGCTTCTCTTTTTATGAAACAAAGTAGTTCATCTATGAATTTTACGCTAGTTGTATACTGGGGATACGCTTAATGTCAAATATATATGGGTCAACAACTTCATGAGTAAGATATCTGAATCTTATATCCCTAACAGATTTCCACATAGCCCCTTACATGTTTGCTATCAGGCCCGATTGACGTTAAAAATTTATTGAAGATCATGGGAATTAATTTCATCCATCTCTAGTACAATATGAATATAATATTTCCATGCATCCAGAATTAATAAACTTTTAGAGTATCATTATTTTTTACCAACCCCTACACTTGGGGTATTTTGTGCATAAGGAAAATGTTAATGGAATTATAGAAGTCAATACAGGTACCTCTCCAAACTTTATAAGTTCCCTTCACCCAACATGCAAGGACATGTGCATAGAAATTAGTCATATATTTGTATATATGTGTTATATATACATTTCTAGGTTGTTAATGACCATTACATTATTATTTCTAGTATTAACAACAAGGTTATTAACTTTAAACATGAATATAACATTAAACAACAATTATAGTCTAAACATAATTATAATGGACAAAACAATTTATAGGAATAAGAATGATTATAGAAGGAAAAAACATTTACAATTATGTATATCAATATTTATTGTTATAGGAATAATTATAGCACGAAAAAATTTGTACAAAACAAAATACATTTCTTACCATAATGAAAAAAACTAGTATCCCACATAAAACATAAACCAGACATTCTAACTCTATAAATTGGATCCACTTCATGATACTGCCATAATTTAATATAATTCAATTTAGTAAAATAAAATAAAATTGAAATTGATCCATTCAAGTTCTTGCCTAGGTTTTTCCATAAAATCCCACCTTTCTCTCCTTTGGTGCTCTTATGCTTATCCAAGATTCCCATGTTTTAAGCTTATCTATAATATCTTCTAGAATTCTTATCATCAAATAACTATCACAATATCATTTATCAATTTTTATTTTTATTTTCTTTGTCAAAAATATCATTTCTAGGTGTCTTTCTTCTGGTTTGGTTATGTAATCACTATTATCTATAATGCTATTTTTGTTTCATGTATTGAGGATGTTCCTTTTATGCATAGATAAAAGGTGATTAAGTTTATCGTTACATTTCTAGGTTACCACGCATTTGTTTCTTTCATAAAAAATATCCTGAGATATGTCTTGTAATGTACCAATTTAGGATCAATTTTTTTTGTTTTTAATTTCATGATGGTTGAATATATTTGTGTTTAGTTTAGCTCATACTCATTTTATCTTAAACTCATTGAAATTTAGTTATTTGATTTTGTTTAATGGCATGCATCATATTTTGGTAGTTCATTCTATATTGTGGGCAACCATTTGACACAACCATTTCTGTATAATTACGCCGTAAGGCGTTATTATTTGAAAACAACTTTCCTACCTGCCCATGTGTACTATCGTTGACCGTCAAATGTCTTGTTAGATGATTGAAGAAAGTTGAGCCATAGATATAAAACGGTTAAAAAAACAAAACATAAAGAAAAACCTTAATATGCGATTTCCAACATTAATCAACTACAATCATCTTCCCTAGGTAATAACCACATTTGCTGCAGAGAAGGGGCAGTTGGAAGAATGAGGAGGGAGAGCTACAGCCACAGGTGGAATAAGCAGCAAGGTTGGTAGTTATTAGTTTGTTCTGGTAGTTTTTAGATTTTTTGCTAAATGTCTTTCTTTTATTCATTCTTTATCTATCTCATCTGTTGCTGTCTGTTCAAGTGAAGAACTGAAGTAACTTGCTGCTGACTATTGCGTCAGTTCGAGTTTTCTTGTGAGTGCTACTGACTGCTACGTCTATTCCAGTTTTCCTGCTGCTAACTGTTGCATCTGTTCCAGTTTTCCTGTGAGTGTTGTTGACTATTGTTAGTTATGGCATTCATAATGCGCGGTCTTTGTTTTGGTTCGACGGTGTACTGTTTCACCGAATTTCTAAGACTTTCTTCTCAGGTTGTTCTTATCTGAATAAAATTTATGTAGTTTGAAATCCTATTATGCCTATTATGGTTTTGAATACATGCTTACAGGCATGGGATATTACCTTCTTAGGTCCTTTAATAGAGGAATGGGAGTATTACAAACTTCAATTGAAGTTTCAATATCCCTTCTTGAGTACCCTCCCTTCCATGCCCTCCCTGATTTGTATTCTGAGAACATTTAGCACTTAATACTTCTGCAGTAACCATGTCATTGTTGCAATCATTAACTACACCGGAATCAATAGTAATGTACTCTAGATGCACCATAACTAACTCGCTTTTGAACAACTTTTACAGTAGGCATTCCATAACTCTCATCATTACCCACCTACCAAGAACGATCCTTTGTCCTTTGAGTTTTCTTATGCATCTTATGTGGAGCACGCATTTTTTTTTCCTGTTTTCCCATTTTCTATGAGGATCAACCTTTATGCCATTTGTAGAATCAAATGAATCAATGTCGTGTAGGACACCCTCTAGACTTGAGCTGCCCATGACACTTACAAGCTTCCCTTTTTTTTCCACTTCTTTATTTACAGTGGAATAAAATTGGCTGTCAAGGTCTGAGCCTCCCTCTTGTTCTGTAGAAGAAGCAGATGATCCTAGTTCATCACTATGAAGCTCCAAAACTCCCTCCTTTGCTCTCATTATACAGTCTTTTGTTTGAGAAAAACTAGACTAGGACATTCACACAACATGAGCCTATCAGAAATTATAAGTGTCTGGAAATGCTTGGTCTATGAATCAAGGTCGTGTAGGACACCCTCTAGACTTGAGCTTCCCATGACACTTGGAAGCTTCCCTTTTGTTTCCACTTCTTTATTTACAGTGGAATAAAATTGGCTGTCAAGGTCTGAGCCTCCCTCTTATTCCACAAAAGAAGCAGAGGATCCTAGTTAATCACCATGGAGCTCCAAAGCTCCCTCCTTTGCTCTCATTCTATAGTCTTCTGTTTGGGAAAAACTAGACTAGGACAGTCACACAACATGAGCCTATCAGAAATTATAAGTGTCTGGAAATGCTTGGTCTTTCCTGGTGTTGATGTGACACCAGTATTTTTCTGTCCAACCAATGCATTTATTGTTAAACTTTTAACCACATTAGCATAGCCAACAAACCCTACAACCACACACCTAGCACCAGAATCTAGCACCTTGGGGTTACTAATAAATACATCACTCTCACTGTAAGCTGAATCAAAATTTGAATATTGGTTTAAAATTGGCTAACCCTGCTTATTGGTTTCAGTCAAAGATTTCCTGATTGCTGAAATTGCTTCTGTCTTCTGTTTGTAGTGTTGGAGAGGTGGAATTGGTCTCTTCACCTTCACCACTGCATGTTTCCTCTAGTGGTAATTCAAAGTGAGGTAGCTTCCCATATATGTAGTCCTTCAGAATTTGACGGGCTGCATGTGTCTCATCTAGTAAGCCTCCTATCCCAACATATCCTTGGGACTCTGAATATGTCCTTAGAAACTGAAATGCTGCAGGAGGCTTGTCATGTAGTTCATATGGTTTAGGTTTAGGTAAAGATATTCTATAAATATTCTCAAAATTACTTCTAGGAACCCGATCAACTACAATGTGTATTGCACCCCTGTGATCAGTTAATCGATCAATAGGCAACACACCCGAAGGAACCATTTCATTTATGGAGCTTGAAAAGCTGGGAAAAACTAGACCAGGACAATCACACAACATGAGCCTATCAGAAATTATAAGTGTCTGGAAATGCTTGGTTTTTCCTGGTGTTGATGTGACACCAGTATTTTTCTGTCCAACCAATGCATTTATTGTGAAAATTTTACCCACATTAGGATAGCCAACAAACCCTACAACCACACGCCTAGCACCAGAATCTAGCACCTTCAGGTTACTAATCAATACATCACTCTCACTGTAAGCTGAATCAAAATTTGAATATTGGTTTAAAATTGGCTGACCCTTCTTATTGGTTTTAGTCGAAGCTTTCCTGATTGTTGAAATTGCTTCTCCCTCTTTTTGCAAGCGACTCAAAAGCTCTTCTCGACCATAAATTTTGATGTCCTCAGCAGAAACACCTAATTTCTACAGCTCCTCTGGATTCACTAAAATTTTTTAATAGCTCATATGATCTTTACCCTCTAAAGTTGCTGAAGAAGAAACTTTAGATATAAAATTCCTTGTGAACAAAAATATTTTGCCCATTTTTGTCTGTGAATTCAAAAGCAATAATAATCTAAACCTAACATACTTCTATAGGCTTATAATGATCTAGAATTTTCCAATGCTGTGTGGGCTTCTCAATAATTTTTATTGAAATTTTTTTATCTTCATCAAAAGCATTTTTATTTCCTCATTATAAAGGAGCTTTCTATCATATCTTTTTGATCAGTATGATATGTATTTTATCTTGAATCTAGATGTTCTGTTATCCACAGTTATTACAAGTTAGCAGCAAGTTATTGTATTAGGACTTTATAATGTTTGTGCTTATGATAGTCTAGCTGCTTCCTTACATATTGGGTACTCAGTTCTGGTTTCGGTTCACTTGGTCAGATACTAAGTCATTGATATTATTTGTTGGGCTAATAGATTATAGAAATTTCCAATCAATTCAGTATGAGCTCAGATCATTCTGATCGTTTTGGAAAATCTGGTTTGTAATATTCCCAATTAGCAGTAGCTAATTGGAAATATTAATTTTGATCCATTTTTCCTTATATAATTAAATTATAAATAAAGTGAGTAGAGGGGGACATAACTCACTCTAAAAATAAAGTTCACTCCCTAGTAGACACAACATTGTAACTTAAGTGAGCCAAGGGGGGGGGCCAAGAGATCACATAGAGAGGGGACCCACGTATGCTCTAAAAGCTTCTGCACAGATAAGGATGAGCACGTGGCAAGAGAGAGAGGCTACGTTGGGGTTTTGGAGGGAAACCAACGTTATAAAATGGGAGGATCCTTCTCAGTTCATTCATTCTGGAGTTGATGATTTTGAGCTAGACGATTGTCTTCTTGAGCACGCTAGCTGTTTAGCCTGTTTGCAGCACTGTTTAGTGCATTGAGTGTCTCGAGTCAGAGATCTCGCCCTTAGCCCTGGGGGACTTCAAGTGCCTACTTAAGCAAGGTTAGTTTTTAATTATTTTGTGAGTAGTTTTTTTGTTTGGGTTTGTTGCGGAGCTGGAACTTATAGAGTCTGCGCAGTCACTGGGAGAGAGGACGTAGTCCCTTTTGGAGGTGCTCCGGATCGGGGTTTCTACAAGAGATTCAGCTGATATTTTGAGCAGAGGGTCAGCCTTTGCCCACAGGATAATTTTGGGGGAGTTTTAGGTGGTGATTCAGCTATTTCCATTTAGCCTCTGTGCAGAGCCTTGGAGGCCAGCGTAATTCCCTGAGGAGGCATTTTCTGGTGATTTTCGAGGGTTGGCCATTTTTTATATGGTTTCTGGGTTTTGTCTGGGATGGTGAGTAGAGGAGGTTTGCATGTTTTTAGCCCATTACGGCAAGGGGATCAAACCCTAGTCTTTAGTCCATTCCAGCAGTAGCAGCTACACGGTAGTTTTCTAGCAGCTGGGACGCAGTTCATAGAGCAGCCATTTCTTGCATTTTTTTAGAGTGTTTCTTCACTTGCCTTGAGCAAGATTAGGTGCCATCACTTTGATCACCTATTGTACTTCATTACATTTCTCAGATTAATAAAATGGCTCATCATTTCCTTTCTATGTTTTCTGATGAGTCGACGTAGTTGCCCTATTTGTCGTATTTCCTTTCTATGCTATTATACTTCTGTTGCACTGTTATTTTTATATATTTTTAAGCATTCTAGTTCTATACCACTTGGTCTGTTTATATTTCACTCTTAGACAGAGTCTGGAAAAGGCCAGGTAGCCTCCGGATCTCGTCCTCTTTTCAAAGGTGACATATCTGGTAAATGCCCTCCTAGACTATCTCTGGTTGGAGTTTGTCGTGTTTTAGAGATATCCTCGAAACGGGATATTACAGTGGTATCAGAGCTTCAATCTTGGATCAGCCTGTAGGTTTCCAGTTTTCAATTGCAACTATTTTGGCTATTTTGGTTAGAAGGGCCTACGCAGTTATTGGAGGAGGCTCATTTGTGGGAGCTTCATTGATAGGATTTTAGAGCTGGGATGTCGGGAAATTGATAAGAGAGCCATATGAGGAGGTTTTCTAGGATTTTGGAGAGCAACTATTCGCAGTAGCAGCTGCAGTGCCAAAAAACGAAATTGGAAGAGGGCCAAACTACAGAGGGTCAGATTTTGAAGGTTAGAATTAGAAGAAACCTTTTTTGGGTTTTGGGCAAGGATCACCTTCCCAAATTCTTAGAATTTTCTAAGCAATTTTCAGTGGGTAAATCAGAGGCCGAATTCAAGCAGAAGTGTATTCTTGGAGCAGCAGTGCAGTTTCTGGAGGAGCCTGTAGACATAGAACATGAGGAGCCTTTGATAGACGTAGAACAGGAGGAGCCTGTAGACACAAAGCAGGAGGAGTCGATGGCAGGTGATGATGATGCGAAGATATTTGGGGAGATGCTCCTCAAATCAATACATGATCTGTCAAGGCATATTGAGGTGATGGGGAAGAGATTCACAGTGTGGAGGCTAGACAGTGTGAAACCCCAAGGGGTTTACAGATTGGCGAGGGATCAGGCACATCCCACCATTTTCCAGAGCATGATGCCACTCAGCATATGGCATCACATACACCCACACGTTCCACTATGCCCACTTTTCTGGGTGCAAACATAGGGGCAGGAGCATAGCAGGAGCCAGAGCCTGGCTACATGGGTGATTATTTCACCGAGTATCAGGTATATGGGCAGGAGTTCAGGGATGCCCTTCCATTCATAGATTTTGTTCAGCTCTAGCGGGATAGAAGACCCCGCAACTTTCACAGAGGGAACAAGCACTCACATGACGGGGGCTTGCAGTGCACAGTGGGTAGATTCCATTTACCAACATTTGATGGGTCATCAAAGCATTCAGAAAAAGCTTGGGTGGAGAATTTCGATGCCTCTTTCCAGCTTGACTGAGTATCGTTGGGGGAAACCATCAAAATGGTTACCTCGCACTTGGAGGATGACGACACACAGGATTGCAGGGAGTTCGAGAATACACCTAGTGTGACACAGGACTCACCCTCATTAGATACCTCCTTGACCGTGTCGGTTGATATTGTAGTGGAGAAGGTAGAGCCTACCCTAGTAGAGCCATCCATTAAGGTGATGACCAGAGCTGTGTCAGAGTTTTCGGGTGGTAGCAACACACGACAGATGGGTGAGGTGTTAGGAGATGTATCCACCTTCGATGAGGCACTAGGAGATACAGAGGTATTGGATGATGGTCGCAGACAGTGGTATCATCGGCTTCGGGCAGACCTTCTAGTTTTGAAGGGGAAGGCCACGTTAGTACGGGAGGCCATTTTGTTGCAGGACAGGGAGCTGGAGGGCATGAGAGTGGCTTGTGCTGAGTCGGTGGCCAGGTTGGCCCGCATTGGGGAACGACTAGATTCCCTAATGGTACAACCAGAGGGCATGTTGGAGTGACAGATCATTCTCCTTCAGGCATGCATCGACGGGACTAACAGCATTGTTGGGACACCTCTTTCCATTAGAGAGATAGAGATGGAGTCACCTAGTCAGATCTCATACATTGACTTGGTTAGCAGGATGAGACGATCGGGGTTGCACAGGGTGCAGCATCCGCATGTTGAGGTTGGATGGTGAGAGATTTGAGTTGGTACCCCGTGGAGTGGGTTATGGAGATAGTGGTGGACTCGGGTGTAGTTCAGCAGGAGTTCCTAGGTGCTGGGAATATAGGAACCCCATATTGGCATTGGGATCTAGGCGGGATCACCTATCATTTCCCAGGAAGGTCAGTTGACTATGTCTTGGAGGGTACAATTGGCCTAGCAATAGAGCATGCACATTCATTAGGGTAGTTTCGGTCAGCTCTAGTGGCCAACCAGTTTATGGGCAGACTCCCTAGGTTGTATTGATATGACACTTATACATGGGATCATGGGGTGGTCAACATACCTTGGTAGGAACTTGTCGGAGGAGGTGGCATTGGCAGGCCACCAGATGGTGCCTTGTATGGGTCCAACTATTCTTCACTTTTGTGTGGGGCACAAAGGATGCAGCGGTGGTAACACTACTAACATACAAGGAGATTCACTTCTTGGACCCCTCGAGGAGGGTTTGCAGTGATGATCCATTCATCGGCGGGTATAGTGATGCGACGGTAGAGACAATGATATCGATTGGGGGTAGTCCGACATGTAGAGGCACATATCTAGGTAATCACATCTAGGGATGTGTAGGAGCCTCTAGCATTGAGCAGTGGACTACCGATGGACATGGAGTTTCATGGTGGTGTACCATAGTGTGTGGGACTGCATTGTGGAGTAGGAGTGTCCTACATCACATTAAGAGCACACGGGGAGTGACCAATGCCTGGACACAGTCAGGGCACGAGACGGTACAAGGTGGTACAATAGTAGCATGGGGTATCCAGCAGTATACAGGGGTATGCCTCAGTGTGCACTAGCATGTCGAGGAGTACAGGGATGATCGGTGGTATGCGAGGGCGTATGGTGCTGCACCATAGGGTATTAGAGCATTGCCTCTAGGGAGACTCACGGATAGGGACACCGGGCTTACCTTTGGGGCTATTTCACCCAATATCTATGGGGAGATAGATGAGCGATACTTGACGATATCTGTGGGGACTCACGCACCTGACCCTCTACTACATCACTCAAGGGCACAGTCGATTTTTTCGATGTCCCTTGGCACCTTAGGCATGAGCATCGGGGTACGGGAGGCTCACCCAAGATATTTGGATGACACTCAACACATTAGGAGAGAGATTTCTCAGCAGTGGCACTGGGTCGGGACGCTAGTTGATAGCCACAGGTTAGGGAATGAGATGATCCTCTACAGGGGTGGCACATCAGTCATCATTGCACCTATGCTTGGGGAGCAAGTCATGAGGGAGACATGTGTCACTTTTCCCTCAAGGCATGTCGAGATCATGCATGAGCAAAGGATACTGGGTACAACAGAGGTAGCATCCCAGTATGTGTCTGGGCTCCAAACATTGTATCGACACTTTATTGAGAGGGTGGATGGCATATTCAATGCAGATGAGGTGGCAGAGGTAGAACAGGAGGGCATTCCTTCTGTATGCCAGGGTGAGGACTCTTTTTCATATGAATCCATAGGATCAGTTGAGAACGCTTCTAGGGAGTGAGATCAGTCATGCAGAGATGGTGACAGTAGACCAGAGCTGCATTCCAGTGTCCAACGTGAGAAATCATGGGGCTCTGCGAGAGATACTCTGGGTGAAGAGTCACTTGTGACAATTCAGCTAGAGCAGTAGGTGATGGAGCCTGAGTCGACAGAGGAGGACACTATTCACATCAGGCACGATATTCCTTTGGGGGAGAGCCAGATGGGCACCCACATTGAACCAATGAGGGATATGTGGCTAACATTGGGGTCAGCCATTGAGGTGGGACAGTCAGATGCACTGACATCGAGTACTGTGATAGCAGTTGCAGATCCATATCCTCTAGAGGTGTTGGAGGTTGATGGGATTGTTCTGCAGGGGTCTAGTAGATAACGGGAGCATGAAATTCCTGATCAGGAGTGGGAGGAGCTATTGGATATGGTGGAGAATCCATCTGTCGGTGGACACAGGGATGAGGCGCAGATAGACGTACACACAGTCAGCAGAGCTGCAGTGTTTTTAGTGGGTAGTACTCTCCAGGAGTACATCAATGGAGCTTGCAGCATATCTTTCCCGCTTTGGCCCATTATAAAGAGAGGGGCTTCCTTCTATAGGCAGCTTTCATCGGCAGACAGGGTAGAGCAGTGGGAGTTGATTACGGGCTAGTGGCAACACTCCAGGCGTGTTCCATATGGAGTTGTTGCTACATCGGATTCTTCTTCCAGGATGGACTAGTGGGAGATCATGAGTTGGTACCCTCTTGATGGTACAATATTCTTCGTAGGAAGTACAGTGGAGCAGGGACCCTTGGACATAGCAGATGTTATAGATTCTAGTTGGCTGGGGGGCACAGGTCGTCGTTTCTTCAGCACTCCATCCCGATTTCAGCAGAGCAGGATTAGCGTGGGATTGAGTCAGGACTTGGATTGGAGAGAGGTGATGAGCTGGTACATAGTTGATGGGACAGCTTACATAGTCACAGATACAGCACAGCAGGGGTCATGGTCTTCGCCTCTTAGAACATCAGTCATAGTCAGAGGCAGTGCGCAATCTGAGTCGTGGGACTTGGGAAATTATTAGCCATGGTGGCGATGGGATCCGAGAGGACTATTGGTTGGCTGGTACCGTGAGAGATCAGTTTGGGATCCTAGCATTGAGAGATCCCTTCATATCAGGGTGTTGCAGAAGTCAGGTAGGTTTCAGTGGTGCATCTGGTACCCATGCACATTTTTCAGTGTCAGTGGGGAGCATCAGCTAGAGAGGAGGTTTGTTTAGGCATTGCTTGAGGACAAGAAATTTTTGGTGAAGAGGATTGTAATATTACCAATTACCAACAACTAATTGGAAATATTAATTTTGATCAATTTTTCCTTATATAATTAAATTATAAATAAAGTGAGTAGAGGGGGACATAACTCACTCTAAAAATAAAGTTCACTCCCTAGTAGACACAAAGTTGTAACTTAAGTGAGCCAAGGGGCAGGCCAAAAGACCACGTAGAGAAGGGACCAACGTATGATCTAGAAGTTTCTGCGCAGATAAGGATAAGCACGCTACAAGAGAGAGAGTCTACGTTGGGGTTTTGGAGGGAAACCAATGTTATAAAATGGGAGGAGCCTTCTCATTTCATTCATTCTGGAGTTGATGATTTTGAGCTAGACGTTTGTCTTCTTGAGCACATTGGCTGTTTAGCCTGTCTACAACACTGTTTAGTGCATTGAGTGTCTCCAGTCGGAGATCTCGCCCTTAGCCCCAGGGGACTTCGAGTGCCTACTTGGGCAAGGTTATTTTTTCAGTATTTTGTGAGTAGTTTTGTTGTTTAGGTTTTTTGCAGAGCTGGAGCTTATAGAGACTACACAGTCACTAGGAGAGAGGACGTAGTCCCTTTTGGAGGTGCTCCGGATCGGGGTTTCTGCAGGAGATTCAGCCGAGATTTTGAGCAGAGGGTCAGCCTTTGCCCACAGGAGGATTTTGGAAGAGTTTGAGGCAGTGATTCAGCGATTTCCATTTAGCCTCTGCGCAGAGCCTTGGAGGCCAGCGTAATTCCCTAAGGAAGCATTTTCTAGTGATTTTCAAGGGTTGGCCATTTTTTATATGGTTTCTATGTTTTGTCTGGGATGGTGAGTAGAGGAGGTTTGCATATTTTCAGCCCATTCCGGCAAGGGATCAACCCCTAGTCTTTAGTCCATTCCAGCAGTAGCAACTACACGACATTTTTCTAGCAGCTGGGACGCAATTCATAGAGCATCCATTTCCTGCATTTTCTGAGAGTGTTTCTTTACTTACCTTGAGCAAGATTAGGTGCCATCACTTTGACACCTATTGTACTTCATTACATTTCTCAGATTAATAAAATGGCTCAGCATTTCTTTTTTATGTTTTCTTATGAGTTTCCGTAGTTGCCCTAGTTGTCGTATTTCCTTTCTATGCTATTATACTTTTGCTGCACTGTTATTTTTATATATTTTTTAGAGTTCTAGTTCTATACCACTTGGTGCATTTATCTTTCACTCTTAGATAGAGTCTGGAAAGGGCCAGGTAGCCTCTAGATCTCGTCCTATTTTCAGAAATGACATATCTGGTAAATTCACTTCCAGTCTATCTCTGGTTGGAGTTTGCCATGTTTTAGAGATATCCCTGAAACAGGATATTACATGGTTTCCCTGCAATTTTGGTTTGCTTATTTTGATTTATGAATTATATTTGTTTCTTCTTTCATTTGAATGATATGTTCTTTCCATATGCCTCAAATATTTTTGAAGTGATCCCTGCAACTACACCTTTTTGGATTCGTTTAGTACAACTAGATAAACCCTTCTCATATGTTACAGTTGTCTGGAGATTTCTGTTTGGATGGCTGCTCACATGATTTTTCTCATGAAAATTGATTTGAGTTATTTAACTTAATATGATATTTCACTATTGCTGTAATCATGTTATCATTTATTATGCAACATTCTTATTGTCAAATAAAATGATAAAACTAAAACTATTAAAACTATTAAGAAGATGTATTAAAAACAAAGTTGCTAGAGCAAGGATGCTTTGTTGTCAATTAATAGCCTGAACTGGGTGTTAGAACATTTCTTTTGCAACCATGTGAATCCACTATTGATGTGAGGTTGCTTTCTAAATTTGATGGAAGGTATGAGTGCTGCAATGTCAAGATGGAAGAGAGTCATCATCATTGGATTTCAATTTCCATTCAAATCAGAAACCAATCTAGAAACAATAGAATATAGAGTCTATGGCTACCAAACTTAGCTTCAAGTGATAGTGTGAAAATTGAAAATTTCATAATCATTGGATTTCAATTTCCATTCAGATTAGAAACCAATCTAGAAACAATAGAATATAGTGTCTATGGCTACCAAACTTAGCTTCAAGTGATAGTGTGAAAATTGAAAATTTATAGAGATAGTTCTACAGGCGGTCGGGGAAAGGAAACAAAATAACTGAGATCATAAGATTTTATAAACATTAAAGACTAAGGAAACAAGTAATATAAAGTAGACATATATTCTAAATATAAATTATTAGCATCTGGAAATGCTTGGACTTTCCTGGTGTTGATGTGACACTGGTATTTTTCTGTCCAACCAATGCATTTATCATGGGACTTTTACCCACATTAGGATAGCCAACAAACCCTAAAACCACACAGCTAGCACTAGAATCTAGCACCTTGGGATTACTAATCAATACATCACTCTCACTGTAAGCTGAATCAAAATTTGAATATTGGTTTAAAATTGGTTGACCCTTCTTATTGGTTTCAGTCGAAGCTTTCCTGATTGTTGAAACTGTTTCTGCCTCTTTTTGCATGCGACTCAAAAGCTCTTCTCAACCATAAATTTTGATGTCCTCAGTAGAAACACCTAATTTGTGCAAATCCTCTAGATTTGCTAAACTTTTTGAATAGCTCGTATGATCTTTACCCTCTAAAGCTGCTTCAGCAGCTTTAGATATAAAATTTCTTGTGAACAAAAATAATTTTCCCATTTTTTCTATGAATTAAAAAAATAAAATAATCTAACCCTAACATACTTCTATAGGCTTATAATGATCTGGAATTTTCCAATGTTGAGTGGGCTTCTCAATAATTTTTATTGAAATTGTTTTATCTTCATCAAAAGAATTTTTATTTCCTCATTATAAAGGAGCTTTCTATCATAGCGTTCTGATCAGTATGAACTGTATTTTATCTAGAATCTAGATGTTCTCTTATCCACAGTTATTACAAGTTAGCAGCAAGCTATTGTATTAGGACTTTATTAAGTTTGTGCTTATGATAGTCTAGCTACTTTCTTACATATTGGGTACTCAATTCTTGTTTGGGTTCACTTACTTGGTCAGATACTAAGTCATTGATATTCTTTGTTGGGCTAATAGATTACAAAAATTTCCAATTACTACAACCAGATAAACCCCTGTCATATGTTTCAGTTGTCTGGAGAATATTTTTGAAGTGATCCCTGCAACTACACCTTTTTGGATTTGTTTACTACAACTAGATAAACCCTTGTCATATGTTTCAGTTGTCTAGATATTTCTATTTGGATGGTTGCTTACATGATTTTGCTCATGAAAATTGATTTGAGTTATTTAACTTAATGCGATCTTTCACTATTGTTGTAATCATGTTATCATTTATTATGCAACATTCTTATTGTCAAATAAAATGAAAACCTTTCAATTAGGGCTAGGGGATGTACTTTTTTGTGATATCTTTCTGTTTAGATATATTGCACCATCATTAAATGTTACAAAGGAAATGTCATAAGATTGTTAAAGAGATCAAATAATTTCTAAGCAAGATATGTGTAGTGAAATCGATGTCTGCCCTCAACTTTTACTTCAGCAACCTCAACAACCTCTCTACACCTCTGTCTCACTTCACCTATTTCAGTTAGAAAATATCATACAGTTTATGCCTTTGTCCAATCACTTGTATGAAAAACTGGTAAAAAGTCTTATTTCACTTACATCTCACCCCACACCCTCATATGTATTATTTTAGCACCTCATAGACACAATGAATGGTAACATATCGTATTGTATCACAGCATGTATGCCAAATAGAATGATCATACTATCTAACAATTTCAGGCCATCAATAGATGTATCACAACATGTATTCCAAATATAGTGATCATACTATCTAACAATTTCAAGACATCAACAGACGTCTAAGATAAATGTCAAAAAAGGGTGCAATATATTGTCAAAACTTAATATAAGGGAAAATATCATCTTTACCACCTAATTTGCAAATAAAGGGTGTAGCTGATAACCCCAATAGTATTGAGCACTCTACCTAGATATGGTAAGATACCAAGTTACACCCATATAACATTTTCAATTTACTTGTGAATAATAACAACATTTAGTTCTTAAAAATGACTGGTTGGATGATGAATCCTATTATGGATTTGAAACATTGACCTACAAAATGACTATGGTGGATAATTCTTTGGAAGATTTGCATTCTAAGAACATTTAGCACTTAATACTTTTGCAGTGTCCATGTCATTGCTACAATCATTAATTACACTGGCATCATTATTAATGTACTCTATATGCACTAGAGCTAACTGGATTTTGAACATCTTTTACAGTAGGCATGCCATCACTCTCATCATTACCCACCCACCAATAAAGATACTTTGTCCTTTGAGTTTTCTTATGCATCTTATGTGGAGCATGCATTTTTTTCTTGTTTTCCCCTTTTCCAGGAGGATCAGCCTTTATGCCATTTGCAGAATCAAATGAATCAAGGTCATGTAGAACACCTTCTAGACTTGAGCTGCCCATGACACTTAGAAGCTTCCATTTTGTTTCCACTTCTTCATTTACAATGGAATAAAATTGGCTGTCAAGGTCTAAGCCTCCCTCTAATTCCACAGAAGAAGCAGAGGATCCTTTTTCATCACTGTGGAGCTCCAAAACTCCCTCCTCTGCTCTCATTCTACAGTCTTCTATTTGCAGTGTTGGAGAGGTGGAACTAGTATCTTCACCTTCACCACTGCATGTTTCCTCTGGTGATAATTCAAAGTGAGGTAGCTTCCCATATATGTAGTCCTTCAAAATTTGACGGGCTGCACGTGTCTCATCTAGCAAAGTATTATGTTTGCAGTGTTGGAGAGGTGGAACCGGTCTCTTAACCTTCACCACTACATGTTTCCTTTGGTGGTAATTCAAAGTGAGGTAGCTTCCCATATATGTATTCCTTCAGAATTTGACGGGTTGCACGTGTCTCATCTAGCAAGCCTTCTGTCCCAACATATCCCCGAGATTGCGAATATGTCTTTAGAAACTGAAATGTTGCAGGAGGCTTGTCCTGTAGTTCATATGGTTTAGGTTTAGGTAAAGATATTTTGTAAATATTCTCAAAATTATTATGATATATTTTAGTTGGTGTCCTTCCTCCCTTACACTTAAGTGTAAGTGTGAATTGTTATAGGTGTATATTAATTGCTAATTAATTTCAAGGCAAGGGCATGGGAATTTGTTACTTTCATTTTTTTTTTTTTTATAAAAATTTCTTCCATGAATGCTCAAATGTTAGGAAAACAATCTACCACTAAGTTATGCAAAAAATTGCACTACTAAGTTACATGTATTTAAGATGAAAAAAATAGTTGAATTCGAATTATGTCACCAAATCCATTGTTATTTGAATTACTTAATTTGAATTTTATTTTGAGACTTTGAATAATAATTACAGTTTCATATTAATAAATAGAAGAAATATTATTTTCCTATGTTTTGTACAACATTATTTCTAACACCATCAACATTTTTATGATTTAGTTTTTTATATTCAACATAGTCATTAGTTTTAACTTAACTAAGATTTACATACAAATTATCCATAATTTTTATATATTAAAATTTAGATTAATTTACAAAAACTAACTTTTCAAGCAATAACTATAGCTTCATCCATAATTTTCAGAAAAAAACATTAGTTTTACATATAGCCATATTTTTTTCAATCACAAACATCATTAATTTTTAACTTACATCTACCTAATAATGGTCCACTTCAGCTCTCTTTAACTTCTCATGTAGTTCTATAGGAATTGTAATTATACATCTAACTCAAAACCACCTATAAACAATTTTAATTATTATTTTATCTTTTTTTTTTTCAGAAAATGACAGCAAATCTTATTGAGAATGCTATTTCCTCAATGCTCTCGAGGAAAAGTCATATTCAACCATTTCTACAAATTGTTGAACTTGAACGTATTACATCAATGCAAAGTTCAACAGTATGATATTGCACCGCAATCTCTGATGGCACACATATGAAGCGCCTTATGCTTCCATTAACTTACAATGACCTTGTTGAAGCAAAATTGCTTCAAAAAGGTTCAATTATACCTGTTAAAAATTGGACTACGTCAACTATTGGTCCATCAATGTAAGTTTGTTACAAAATTCTTATTTCAACTTTACATATTTCCTTCATATCACTTTGAACTCTAACAATTGCTCTTATTACTATCATTTACCATGTAGGTCTATAACACTACTAGACTTTGAAATTTGTACTATATCTGCACCTTTATTTGGTATTCCAAAAAATCTGAGTATCCCGATCACTTCTCAAGAAGAAGATCCATCGTCATCGAAACAAAAACCTTTGTTGAAAAGGCACTGTACCATTTCATACATTCCTACTGAATCCATTACACTAGTCCAAATTCCAATCAAAGCAATAAACCCTTACCATTCAAACTGGTGCATAAAAGGATATGTTCAAAGAAAGACACCTCTTCGAAAATTTCAAAATCAATATGGTCCTAGTAAAGTGTTTGGCTTCAACCTCTATGATACAGAAGGTGCGGAAATACACATTACATGTTTCAACAATGTTGCCAATTCTTTCTTTGATAAAATCCAAGTTGGAAACATGTACATTGTCTCAAAAGGTAATGTGAAAATGGATAACAAACAATGCAACAACTTAAACAATGAGTGGGAAATTTTGTTAAATGCTACATCTACCATAGATCATGTTGCCAATGAAAAAAGATCCAACCCAACGGTCCATTTCAATATAAAATCAATCAATGATATCAAAACAACAAACATGAACTCCATTTTTGATGTTCTTGGTATTGTTACTAGCATTTCCAATCCATGCACCATACATAGAAAAGACGGCTCAGAAGTTATGAAACAAATAGTAAATCTTCAAGACATGTCTGGATATAACATGGATGCAATCTTTTGGGGAGGTAATTTTGATGGAGTATAAAAAGAAATTTCCAACTTATGTTCTATAGGAAATAATCCCAGCATAGCAATCAAGTCCGCTCTTGTTGCTGAATTTAATGGGAAAAATGTTGGTACTACAACAAGATCGATTATTCTTGTAGATCCTGACATCAAAGAGGCTAATATCCTAAAGTCATGGTTTAGAAAAGAAGGTTCTACTATAATTTCTACACCACTGACAAAAATATATTCACCTTATTTTGGCCATCAACCCAAGAAAATAACGATTGCAGATATTTACAATATTGAGTCCTCAGATATACCTGCATTCTACCAAGTTAAGGGAACAACAACAAAAGTATGGATGGAAAATTTGTACTACCTATCATGCCCATCTATGGTTGATAAGAAAAAATGCATGAAGAAACTTATTCCAAAGAATGCAAACACATGGTATTGCCCTAAATGCAACACCAAAGTAACTGACTATGATTACATATACTTACTAAAGATAGATGTACAAGATCACACTCGTCAGTTGCTTTCAACAGTTGCTTTTGAAGACGCAACATCTAAAATTCTTGGAGTTAATGCAAAGGACTTCTATTTGTTATCCAAGGATCCTAATGTAATAAAGGAAATTTTCTCCAAAGCACTCTGGACAGACCACATATTCACACTATTAGTGAAGACATAAACATTAAGAGACATACCACGCTTGAAATGTGTTATCATCAAAGAAGAGAGCTTGCAATTCTCAACAGAATGCAACAACATCCTTCAAGCAATCAATAAAATCTCAATATCATAGATAAATATGATTACAAGTACTCTTGTGTTATTCCTAATTTGTATTATCTTGTTTTAAAAATATGTTTATAAACAATATTCTTTTATATGCCTTTCCAAATATATCTCTTATTCTTTACTCATATGTTTTCCAACAAAACATCTAATTGTATATAATTTCATTTGAGGTAATTCACAATACTTTAACTTTTTCCCTATTAACAAATCAACCAAATTTACACACTACATATCCAATTACATTCATATACATCTCTAAAATACTTAAATATAATCTCAAACATATTGTTATCAACATGTTACACATCTTATTATCTTCCTCTATAGCTAAAAATTACTAAATCTTCATTCCAAACACATTGTTCTAATAATATATTAACAAAAATAAATTGTGGACTTCAATTTCTTTTTTCCCCTTCCATACAATAACATGGTTTTTGTCTTTCCAACTAACATTGTCACTCCATCTCTCTTTCATGTAGGTGAATTAAGTTGTCGAAATGTCTACTACTTCTAATGATGAACATGCACGAAGATACTATGCAGCAAATAAAGAACAAATAAATGCACGTTGAAGTGTAGCTTATCATGCTAAAAAAGCCCTCAAAGCTTCCCAAACAAACAAAAGGCAAAAGAAAAGTAAAAATTCATCATCAAGAACATACGATGGAAATTCACAATTTCCATCAAACAATTCTCACTCTAAAAGAAATTCTCTTTCCCAATTTACAAGTCGACCATATTCTCAGCAAACCACTCTACCAAATTCATCCACAGCTCATTTTCCACCACACTCCATTCCACATTATTTCAACGATTCTCATAATAATGATGCTCAAACAAATTCATTCATACCTCATTCAACCCCTCCATCCATTACACATGCTTTCAACAACGTTCATACTAATGATGCACAATGTGAATTCCATGCAAGAATTGCTAGGCTTGCATCTAAATCACCATGCTCCATTTGTCTTGAATCCTATCCTGGAATCCATATCCGCATGTCAAACCAAATCTATTGTTGCTATAGATGCATGTCTGAAAAAAACATTCACCGTTTCTCATTATCAAACAACATGGACCCTGGTCCTCAACCACCTGTCCTGGCTGCTCTTTCACAAATAGAAGAAATTCTTATTGCTAGGGTTAACCCTATCCTCCAAGTAACACATGCACACGGTGGCCAATATAAATACACTAGCCACACAATTTGCTTTCCGCAAGACATTACAAAAATATCATGCATGTTGCCACGATGTGTTGAAGACTTAGATATTTTAATCATTACCCGTCAAAGTAATGACCATCAAGCTTATGACTGCATTGTAAGTATACATCGAGTTCTCACCTCATTAGAATAAAAATTGACGAATGATCCTTACTACAGGAATGCTCTCATTGATAACAATGCACTAGAATCCTTACCAGTACTCCCAACTGATATCTCCTCATCCCTTCACCATTCCAATACCACAGATCCAACTACTCAACTATCAATCAAAACACCAATTTTCCCCATTGAAGATTCCATATACCAATACCCACACCATACATCATCATTCATTCCCACTATACCTAATAGAAATATAGAAATCCAAGAAATACGACATTATGTACATGCATACAACCACCATTCTGCTACTACGATCCAATGGCCACCAATAAGCTTATCCCCAATCAATGAATACAACACAGAAGGTCTACTCTCTATGGCTTTCCCAACCCTATTCCCCACAGGAGCTGCACTACCTAATTAACCAAGAATAAAGACAGTGTAGTTACATGAATACACACTTCATCTTCTGCATTACCATGATAACAGATTCAGAAAGCACCCTCGCTTCTGCTAATACATATACAATATGATGATGCGTCATCGTAGTCAAGCAACAACATCCTTCTTTGTAAAAAAAAAACATCGGAGATGGCTTCCCAACATCAATCCAAGAATTGAACATCCGATTACAACAGTTTCCAGACGACACATTTGCAGAACAAGTGATGCGCTTTGGTAGCTCTCTACGTGGCACAAGATATTTTTGGCACAAAGATAAAAATGAACTGACAGACATGAAATCTCAACTCGGTTACCCAACATTCTTCTTCACATTAAGTGCAACTAATACAAAATGGCCTGATCTTCAAGCAATCATGCCAGGAATTCCACCTCCTAATGTTGCAATACAACACAAATGGAGGAATGATAACATTATCTCTAAGCCCCACTTAACATCACTATATATGCACCACAGATTCACAATATTTTGTGAAGTTATCTTGGAGAAACACTTGCAAACAAAAGACTACTAGTATAGGTATCCACTCTACCACATTACTTTCATAATTATTTATACATCAAACTCCTTCTATTTCAAAATTTTCTAACAAAAAAACATCCTTCGCAGGTATGAATGGCAACATAGAGGATCAATGCACATCCATGGCTTCCTCTAGATACAAAATGCACCTGATATGGAAACTCTTAATTGGGATAACATAGAAGCAGTTGATAGTACTAAACAATTCTTCGACAAATACATATCAGCTTGGAACCCTCAGCTTGCTATAATTTCTAACCAATCAATTTCTCAAACAAATGTAAAAGACCCTTGCTTATTGTCTACGTCAAATATTTTTAGAAATAATCCTTTTAATGATTATGTCCAACTTATCAATTGCATTGAGAGACACACAAAATGCATTGTAAACACATGCCTCAGGAAAAAAGGCTGCTTATTCGAATGTCGATATAAAGCACCTTGGGAATTACATGCACATTCCTCCTTGTTCATTGACTCCAATGGCCAAAAAACATACACTCCCGCTCGAAATGATGATCGACTAAATACCCATAACCCTACCATCCTATCTATCTAGCATGCAAATATTGATTGCCAACCAGTACTCTCAATCCATGTTGTTCAGAAATATATTGTGAAATATGCATCCAAAGCAAAAAAAATCTGAAACATTCCATGACATGCTACTTATAATTGTACTTGCTTCACCTAATGTTGACCCAACATCATCTGCATTCGGAAAATTCCTTGCAGAAACTCTTGTCGATCGTGACATAGAAGCACAAGAAACATGTCATATGATACATAAATTACCACTAACATTCTGTAGTCGCTCCTTCCTCCCTTTAAATGTAAGCCAAAAAATTTATATGCGCCTTCTAGAGAATAACACCACCACTCCTCCATCACCACACTTCATAGATATAAACATCCATTGACCATCTCCCTTATAATCCATATCACTTATAGAAATATAAAGATCATGGTCATATGATCCCCATTGTAAGACAAGAAAATGGAAACTAAGACCTGAACAAGCAATTATTTGTATCATATCGTGTTATTCCTTAATACCATCCACAATCGACTCTTCTTATGCTGACTTCTGTAGAGTTGAACTTATGCTTTACAAACCATTTCGCCATATCGCGAGTGACATAGGAAATTCTACTGAATAATTTATCAGAAATTGGCAAGCATTTCGTCCATTCTACAAACCTTGGCATCAACACCGGACACTATCTGATATCGATCCTCCTGCAAATGATAACACAACTAGTCAATAATTCCATCCTCCAGAAACCATGGACCTAAAAAAATGGGAATTACTCTCTCAGTTGTACCCTACAAATGAACTGCTCATAAATGACATTCGAATGCTTGGTCTTCGTGGTTTTGATGACAACCATAACTGGAATGATACAACTATTCCATTGCATCTCCAAGAAATAAGAGCACATTTCATTGAGAATAATCGCTCTATCCATCGCATTATTCAGAAAAATATAGATACTCTAATGTGCCTTATCTCATTATCTTCAATGCAAAAAAAAATCTCTGGATATTATTTGTGCTCACTCCAGTAAGAAGGATATCTTACCTGCTCTGCTAATGATAATACAAGGCACTACTGGAACTAGGAAATCCCTTCTTATAAATTGCATCAGAGAAATTCTCATAGCACTTTCTGGCTCAGAACCTTCACTGATCATGCTCCTAGCCCCTACAGGTGTTGCAGCATCCAACATACAAGCATCGACAATCCATTCTGCTCTCCACCTTCCAATAAAAGATCTTACACCATTATAAGGCAATGCTCTTGCAAAATTTCAAGAAGAACTCAAGCATATTAGGTACATACTAATCGATGAAATGAGCTTCACAGGACCTAAGATTCTTCACCAGGTTGATGAACGTCTTCATGAGGCATTTCCATTAAAGAGAAACTTTCCACTCGGCGGTTGTTTGATTATATTAGTTGGTGATCTCAGCCAGTTACCACCTGTCAAAGACATACCACGATATGCAGGGAAAAGTCATGGAACCGCATTGTGGAACACATTCACAACAGTCATCACATTGGACAAAATATTTCATCAACAAGGTTAGAACAGTGCTCAAGTTATTTTCAGAAACGTCCTCCAAAACATTAGAAATGCAAATCCAACAATCGAGGACTACAACATCCTTATGACACGAACATACTCTTTCTTGTCTAAAGATGAAATATAGTCTTTCCATGATTCTATACATCTATTTCCAACAAACGCTCAAACATTGGACCATAACAAGAAAATGATCAAATCCTTAAACACTCCAGTTGCAAGATCAATTGCAGAATATGACACCACATATTCTACATTCTCTTTAGACGAAGAGCAACTAGAGCGAATTGTCTACCTCTGCAAAGGGCAAAAAGTAATGTTGACTTCCAACCTTTGGGTTTCAGCACGACTATCCATCTTCTACAAATAATCAACTTCACCTCCACAACTTCCAAAATTTGTAGTAGTTGAATTTCCAAAATACATCGGGCATGCTTGGGATGAAATAAACCCCACTCACTTTCCAATTCCAGTAATAAAAAGAAACAGCCATATGCAAATTCCACTAAAAATGGCTTGGGCTTTAACTATACATAAATCTCAAGGTATGACTCTGCCACAAGCAATGATAGACATTGGAAAAACTGAACGACAAGGCCTCATGTTCATAGCAATTTCAAGAGACCCTTCACTATAGAATCTCTGAATTTTCCCTGCATTCAGTTTCGACCGTTTCATGAAAATGAAAGACAACAAAAATATTGCTCGCAGAAAACAAGTAGAAGAACGTCTCCGTTCAATGTCTCCTACAGACGACCAACTCCATTCCATATGTTAAGATCTCCAAAAGGTTTCCACATATCATCAGCTCCATAATCTTTTCATCACGTATCATTTCTACCTATTACCAATAACTTAATTTACTCATTATTAATACATAGTTTAAAATATTAAATTCGTTATATAATTCTTAACTATTTCCTTCTAACATTTTATATCTTTTGAAACATAACACATGGACTCCAAGATATCACAACTACAAAGCCACTGCATTCCATATCTAACATCTCGTAAAGGTTTCAAAATATTTTAATCACACAACATTTCTACCTACTAACATTAACCTGATTTACTGATTATTAATAAATGGTTTAAAATATACATTCTTGATATAATGCTTACCTATTTGCATCTAACAATTTCTTTATTTTGAAACAGAAAACATGGACTCCCAGATATCGCAACTACAAAACTACAGTGCAGAGATAGATGCAACAATTCATTCATTGCAGGAGATACAGAAAAGATTCCTGTCAGTCCCAAATCCAAATGTGCCACTATATAGACTACGACCAACTATATATTTATTACTTAAAATAAAATATATTATCAAATGTATAATCCACATACACGAATGAGATAAATTGAGGAAATCAAGAGCAGAATGGCAATCCAGAAATAGGCACCTTCAATTCTGAATAAATCTCCAATGGTATTCAGTCTACCATCGATTGACCTGCATCTACGACTGAACGTTTCCAATCACATATTACAGGTAACTTCATTTTCAATCAATATTATTTATTTATGATATAATTCACACAAAACCTCATTGAAGTCAACTTGAACAAGTTATTTTCCATTTTAAAATAAATATATATTCTTCTAATTTCTCAAAAAAAACAAATTCTTTTTGCAGGTTGCTTATTACATTAGCATATCTCCTCACTCTTCACCAAGCTCAGCATCAATCATTTTCTTCATGATACACTTGTAATATTTTACAAAAAATACAATTTCATTGCAAAATACTAACATGCAATGTACATTTCTACAATTGCACACTCTTCAAAATTACATTTCAAACATTGCACATTCTTAAAATCTCATGTAATAGAAATAAATAGCCATCAACTAACCTTTCCATTACATCTTTTACTTATTCTCAACAATATAATTATGTATTCTTTTTAGTATCATATTATTACAATATTAAAACTCCTACTAAATATAAAAAAATTCAATAATTCATTTCAAAAATTTTACATTTCAATAATTCACAATTTTTTTTTAAATAAACACAATCTCTTTCACAATTCTACCGTAAATTTATTTTCAACTATGAAAATGCAATCTCTATTTCAAACATTATACATTATATATACATATCTCCAATGACATTATAATATAACTTTCTTCTCAACTATGAAAATGCAATATCTATTTCAAACATTATAAATTCTATATACATATCTCCAATGACATTAAAATATATTTATATATATATAGACATATCAAATTAATTACAGCTCATCTCATTCTACCATCTTCCTTACGGCATTTCCTTTGCAACATTAGGTGCAATTGCTAGTTATGTACTTGATCAAAATATAAATTAGATAGTAAATGGTGGACTTTATTTATGTTTCCCAAATCTATTCAATACTATATAAGTATCTAATCTTCCAAGATATGAATATGTTTTGATATTCTAGAATTGTTTAATAAATTCTAGATCTACTCACTCGTGTAAAAAAAAATTCCTTAGTTTTTTTGGCTCTTTACTAAACTTGAAGTAGAGTAGTTTACTACAAATCTGGATGTATAGTTCCCCTATCTTGTTAGGTAGTGTGTGTATTTTTCATATATGATTGCAATGTCATGGAAATTCCACCTTGTCCATAACTACACCTCAAAATTCGAGTATGACTACTTCACTTTTTATGAAACGAAGTAGTTCATCTATGGATTTTATGCTAGTTGTATACTGGGGATATGCTCAATGTAAAATATATACGGGTCAACAACTTCATGAGTAAGATGTCCAAATATTATATCCCTGACAGATTGTTTGCTATCTAGCCCTGATTGACATTCAAAATTCATTAAAGAGCATGGGAATTAATTTCATTCGTCTATAGTACAATCTGAATATAACATTTCCATGCATCCAGAATTAATTTTACTTAATAGTTATAGAACCTGCCTGCAAACTTTTAGAGTATCATTAGTTTTTATCAACCCCTACACTTGGGGTAATTTTTGCATAAGGAAAATGTTAATGCCATTATCATAAGTCGATATTACAGGTACCTCTCCAAACTTCATAAGTTCCCTTCACCCAACATGCGATTACGTGTGCATATAAATTATTCATATATTTGTATCTATGTGTTATATATACATTGTTAGGTTTTTACTTATCATTACTGTATTATTTCTAGTTTTCACAACAAGGTTACTAACTATAAACATGATTATAACATTAAACAACAATTCTAGTCTAAAAATAATTACAATGGACAAAACAATTTATAGGAATAAGAATGATTGTAGCAGGGAACAATATTGTACAAAATAGAATACATTTCTTACCATATAATGAATACAATGGAAAAAACTAGTATCCCACATAAAACATAAAACAGACATTCTAACTCTATCAATTGGATCCAGTTCATGATACTACCATAATTTAATATAATTCAATTTAGTAAAATAAAATAAAATTGAAATTGATCCCTTCAAGTTCTTGCCTAGGTTTTTCCATATAGAAGACCTTATTAAAATATGATTTTGTGATTAAACGTGATTTTTTATAAATTAATAATTAATTTATTGTGTTGAGGGGCACTTTCAAACACAATAATATACACATGTTTTCATGTATTAATAAACATAATAGTGTCATGTTACACATTTTGACTCTGTCAAAAATAAAAATAACTAAATAAAAATAAAAAATAGAAAATTAATAATTAGATTAGCTAGATCCATCTCAACTCCCAATCTACCACATCACTTAATCACTTAAACAAATTTATATTATCTTACAATAATAAGGATCTGCCAAACCCAACAAACCTCTTAATTGAATTTTAATGTTAGATCATAAAACTCTCAAAAATTAAAAAATAATGAAAATTAAATATTTCTCAAATTGGATAACCTTTCACTCAAATAGTCATGAACTCAATGGATTATGGGGTTAGTATTATTGACCCTTGAAATAATAGTTGGGGATTAAAAAGTGAACTAAGACGAACTTAATAGAATTTCCAAGGAAGTGACCTAAGTTATATACAGATGTTCATGAATATAATGTGAACACATTGATAATTAAGCCACCCGTGATGCCTAGAATCTATGGAGAAAACGTTCTTGATCTTTTTATATGTAAAATTGAATCCGTTATCAATGTTTCTAACATCTTTGTTAACAAAATTAAGAATGACGAGATTGAGGCTAACGATCCTCCAATAATATTTGACGTGGTTTCCCTTTTTGCGAAGATCCTTTTTGAGGAAGTAGTTTAAGTGATTTGAAAGATATGTGATCCTTGCACCTAAGAAATTTTTGCAATTTAGATCTAAAATTCATGAAAAAATATGCTACTTATAACTGATATCCAGCTTCTCCCTAATTGCGAAAAATGTATTTTTAAATTTCTATTAACTCCTTCCCCTTAAAAATAAAGTGATGGTTGAATTTTTTTATGATATATTTTCTATTTAGTCACACTGCTATTATAATTTGATGAAATTTATAGAATACCTTAAAAATCAATTTAGACAGATATGTTTGCAATAGAAGTTGAAGAAAAATTGATGTTTCAAATATAAAAAAATATTACCAAACATTTGAGAGAATCCTATTAAGGATTAATATTAAAAAAAAGAGAGAGTTGCATGCCAATTCCCATGACCTATAGGCACCAAAACTAGGAATTCTTAAAACCCATATTGACCATGAAAATTTAGAATAGCTTTGCATATTTACAAAGCTTTCTAAAATAATGGTTTTAATGAATCCCTAGTATCAAAGGGGTTTTCTAATACTACATAGAACAACATAAACACCACCAATCCCAAAAGCTATCCTATGTTTTTCCTTCACAGTATTTAAACCACATAACTATAACTATAATACTATAAAGGGTTCCACTTCATGTGGAATATCAAATGGGAGAAAGTTGTTGTTTCATAATAGGAGTATTAACCACCATGTTATATACATGAAACATAATATTTCATGTAAATCAATTTTATCTTAACATTCAAATAAAATCAAACACGTGATCGAAATTGAGTATACTAATCTCATGGCCAATTTCAACCACAATTATAAAGAAAATTTAGAGAGTAGAGGAAATTGTAATTCAAAAACATATTAGTGACATCAACCAAGACAATGCATGGGATATTTATAAAATTTGGACTTCTTACATTCATTTCTCTAACTAATTCTTTATGTTAAATTTTCTTTCAAGGTTGATTTAATTTCACTTTTTCTAATATATTTCCCTTATTAAAATATTCTATTTATTTATATTTTATTATTTAGTTTCTTATGTATATTTTACTTATAATAAACATTGTTATCCCTAGATATATGTATAATAATATTTACTAATATATATTTATATTTTAGTTTAAGGACTATGTATACCTATGTTATAGTTTTATCTGCTTTTTTTAATTAATTAATTATCAGTAGTTCTTTCATCTTTTTCACTTTTAAGTTAATTATATTATTCATATATATAATGATAATATTTTATAAATATGTAATTAAATATAAGAATATTAATGTTATATATATATATATATATATATATATATATATATATATATATATAAAAAGATTCATTTTATAATATAATTCTAAATAATAATGATTCATATTTATATCCATTATATTGTAGAATTTCACATTTTAATTTAATGAAATAAGTTTTTATTCATCTCCACACTTGTTATATGTCGAATTAATATAGTTCTATTTTAATTAAAATTCCTAATTTTATTATTATTCATTAACTTATACTATTACATTTATAATTATTTTATTATATTTATTTTAGTTCTATTTTATTTTATTATACATTTTTTTTTTTATGTATATGTCAATACTACTAGATATTAGGATTTCCAAAAAAGCGTCTGGTATTTGTGAAAATCCCTACATCTAAAAATAATAATTTTACTCTAATCTTATAAATAGACATTTCCAGGTTTGGAACACCTATTATACTTTTTAACTAACAATCAAATCAAGCATAGAAATAATAGATGTAAATAAATCTATTTTTAGTAAGAGAAAGTAAAATTAAAATTAAGTACATGGCTTAGATAAAAATGTCAATTCCACATATCATAATGAATTTTATATGAAAAAATAAATATTGGGCTTATAGTTATAAATTTATTATAATTTAAGCAATCCAAGTGCAGTGAAGATAATAATCTAATTAAAACATAATAAAATAAAAACATATAAAGTAAAATAAATTATATCAATCAATAGAGATTTTGTATTCTAAAAGTTGTGGGTACATTTATTTTACTATTTTATAAAGATAAAATATTGTTGGTATAAGGGGTAATTTACTTGAGATGAAATGCCATTTAATAATCATGTTCCATTAAGTGGGAATGGCTTTTCTTACCATCTTTTAACTGAAAAATATTTTATCTTTTCTCACTGTAAACAAATATATAACCAAAATAAATCAATATACATTTGGATGTTGAAATAGTATTATGCATAAATTAATTTAAGTTGATCTAGATTTTTCACACTAAACTCTATATTACATTGATAAACCAATTTGAAGAAAACATTTAATCATTTGAATTGAGTATGAAAATGGCCAACAACTAAAACATACATAATATTTAGTTTTTAGTTCATAACCCACAAATATAACATATATAATATTTAGTTTTTAATTTATACATTAAAAAAATTATTTGGATCTAATCACGCTGATGTGCTAGAATGCAATATCGAAATAGAATATTTAGAATGATTACTAAATTAACTAGAGCTGCTTAATTAATTAGACTTAGACTAAATTGATTAGATACGACAACTTCAACACAAATTATAGTTTTATATTAAAAGTATCAGTCATTCATGTATTAAAAGTATTTCCCATTCGTCATATACAACAATCTAATAAAAGGAATTTTATTCATCCCAACTTACCTTGATCATTTCATATGATAAAGTTACTGCAACTGCTGTAGAATAATTTACTCTTGTCATGAGTTTTAGGAAAAACTTCTTTAAAACCACCTATTATCCTACCTTAGGCTCTCATTATAAGTTACTAAAGTTCTTATCTTCCTCCTCCCTTAATTAATAATGATTCATGTATCTAACATAACTATTAAGGGTCTATAGGTAAAATATTACTTCGATTCACAATTAAACATAAAGTCTTTTTTCCTACAATAACAAATCTTGATTGTTGTTCAATATATAAATTTTACTTGTGTCATTTTCAATGACATGTAACCATATTTATTTCTACACCTTAGGTCCTAGAGCTGAACCTAGGGCTCTCATACTATTCTTCCACACACCTCTCTATTATTGTCAACTACAATATTTTTTATTTTTGTTTAAAAGAGATACTAAAATTACATGCTTATCAAATGGGTTTGCAGTCATTGATTCATGTACATGACCAAGATGCATCAATGTGATCCATCAGTTTTCAGCTTTGCTATCCAAAACCTATGCCCCTAAACAACCTCCTCTCAGTCATTTGTTGGGTTACGCTCTTACCTCAACCATGCTCGCTTCCTCCTAAATTATGCTTCTATGTCACTCTTAGAAGTGCTACAGGTTTCTACATTGGTTAAAATTTATTCTCTCATGGCTCATGGCATTTCTATGGACACCCACTACTTATTTATTACATCGCAATAAATGTTGTTTGAAATTTTACCTGCAATATATGCATCCCACGCGTTTCAAAATCAACTCTTGTGAGGAGATTTCACACCTGCACGATAGTTATAATTCAATTGGGTTTTCGTGGTTATAATTCGCTCCATTGTTGTTATGTTAACATTTTGATGTTAAAACCTGTGGTATGGGTTTACAATTTTTGTAGGGAACGTAGAGCATGAAATTTTCCAGGCCTTCAGGTTCTCTATCGTACATTTGTCCATTGCCTCTATTAGGTAATAAAAATTTTCTCCCCCGTCTCATTATGTTCTGTGTGCTCAGAATGTATAAATTTGCCTAATGTTAGTTCATTCGTAGCCATTTAGAACTATGTTTTGATTTTCTTCTATTAACACTTCCACGGACAGATAGAAAAGAGACCCCTCGACATTTTTTCATGTACAAGTACATCTTTGGTTTAAATTAATTGAAATTTCCCCTATTTCTCTTGTCCCATTTGTTTCTAATACAAATATTTCTGCTCCCATTTGTGTCTAATACATATATTTCGGGTTAGTGTTCCTTCCACAGGTATGGGGAACATGTTCACGCCTGTCATGTTTCTATTATTTTGCCATGACCAAAAGTTCTTCGGCTAAACAAACTCACATTACTATAGGTTTGTTCAGTATTCCTATTCTAGTGATGGGTTTATGTGAAATTACCACACGAGGCTGGTATCTAGATTGAACTTACAGTCATAAGGCTTATAATCAAGCCTTCTATGTATTTACCCACATGTGTATCTGGAATTCCTTTCGAAGCATAATTTTATGGTGTCATGACCTAGTGTGATAGCCTTGAGGGGTTTTGGATGTACTTATCTAAATTTTATTTAAACATGATCTGTGCTAACAAATTTCTAGTTTTTCACTCTCCTCTCTAGGCTTGTTTTTTTTTCCTAGAGATGATGACATTATAAGGCACAAAATATTACTCTAGCATTAATCCCATCTCTTTCTTCTCCTTTGGTTATGTAATCATTATTATCTATAATTCTACTTTCATTTCATGTACTGAGGATGTTCCTTCTATGCATAGATAAAGGGTGATTAAGTTTATTGTTACATTTCTGGGTTACCAGTCATTTGTTTCTTTCATAAAAAATATCCTCAGATATGTCTTCTAATGTACCAATTTAGGATAAATTTTTTCTTTTTTTAATTTCATGATGGTTGAATATATTTATGTTTTGTTTTGCTCATACTCATTTTATCTGAAACTTGTTGAGATTTAGTTATTTGATTTTTTTTTAATGACATGCATCATATTTTGGTAGTTCATCCTCTATTGTGGGCAACCCTTTGACACAACCATTTGTTTATAATTATGTACTTTATCAAAATATACATAAGATATTAAACAGTGGACTTTATTTATGTTTCCCAAATCTATTCACAACTATAGCAAATTTCATTTGTTCTAGTTATTCCTTTGGAAAAGCCATCTCTATATAAGTATCTAATCTTCTAGGATATGAATATGTTTTGATATTGTGGAATTTTTTAATAAATTCCAGATCTACTCACTCTTGTAAAAAAATTTCCTTAGTTCTCTCGCTCTTTACTTAAGTTGAAGTAGAGTAGTTTACTAGCGATCTAGAAGTATAGTTCCCCTATCTTGTCGGGTAGTATGTGCATTGTTCATATATGGTTGCAATGTCAAGGAAATTCCACCTTCTCCATAACTACAACTCAAAATTCGAGTATGACTACTTCGCTCTTTATGAAATGAGGTAGTTCATCTATGGATTTTACGCTAGTTGTATACTGGGGATACGCTCAATGTGAAATATATACGAGTCAACAACTTCATGAGTAAGATGTCTGAATCTTATATCTCTGACACGTTTTCACATAGCCGCTTATATGTTTGCTATCAGCCCCGATTGACGTTCTAAATTTATTGAAGATCATGGCAATTAATTTCATCCATCTCTAGCACAATCTCAATATAATATTTCCATCCATCCAGAATTAATTTAACTTAACAGTTATAGAACTTGCCTGCAATATTTTAGAGTATCATTGGTTTTTATCAACCCCTAGACTTGTGGTAATTTGTGCATAAGGAAAATGTTAATGGCGTTATCATAAGTTGATATTACAGGTACCTCTCCAAACTTCATAAGTTCCCTTCACCCAACATGCAAGGACATGTGCATAGAAATTAGTCATATATTTGTATATATATGCTATATACACATTGTTAGGTTGTTATTGATCATTACTGTATTATTTCTAGTATTCACAATAGGGTTATTAACTATAAACATGAATATAACATTAAACAACAATTCTAGTCTAAACATAAGTATAAGAGGATTTATTGTTATAGGAATAATTATAGCACAAAAAATATTGTACAAAATAGGATACATTTCTTACCATATAATGAATACAATTAAAAAAACTAGCATCCCACATAAAACATAAACACATTCTATCTCTATCAATTGGATCCACTTCATGATACTACCATAATTTAATATAATTCTATTTAGTAAAATAAAATAAAATTTAAATTGATCCCTTCAAGTTCTTGCCTAGGTTTTTCCATAAAATCCCACCTTTCTCTTCTCGAGTGCTCTTATGCTTATCCAAGCTTCCCATCTTTCATCCGTTAAGCTTATCTACAATATCTTCTAGAATTCTTATCATCAAATAACTATCACAATATCATTTATCAAAAAGATTTTCTTTTTAATTTCTTTGGCAAAAATATCATTTCTAGGTGTCTTATTCCCAATTACATTGATCTTATTTATTTATTTATTTATTAATAACTATTTTGTTACATGGTTATTCCAACACTCTTCATGGCTTTTCCACCATTCATTTTAAGAAGTAGATGTTATTGGGGTAGCTGATTGACTTAGAATTTACCAAGTTTTGCCTAGCTATTAACCAATATGCATCTCTATTGAATTGGAGATTTCTTTTTAGAAAAGGTTCCTAGGTTTCCGACCATATGGGTTTTCCCAAGGTAAACTATTGTGTTTTTTGTGTGGTTGTATTTTTAGGATCTTTCTATAGATGGTTGATGTCATTTTCTTAATTGTTTAATAATGAAAATGATGGATAAAAATATGGAAATAAGTAAATTATTAGATGTAATTATTCCATATAGAAGACCTTATTAAAATATGATTTTATGATTAAATATGATTTTTTTATAAATTAATAATTAATTTATTGTGTTGAGAGGTACTCTCCAACACAATATGGTAGAGATGTTTTCATGTATTATAAAACAAGATAATGTCATGTTACACATTTTGACTCTGTCTAACATAAAATAAAAATAAACAAAATTAAACAAAAATTTAATAATTAAATTAGCTAAATTAATCTCAACTCGATCTACCATGATCAAGAGATAAATATCTAGATATGAAAACATAATTAGAATGAAAATATATTTTAAATATTTATCATCTTCCTTTTCTACATATTATACAATAATAATATTCAAATAACTTTCCTATCTTTTGCACAATTTTCTATCATCTTTATTTTACAACCTAACATAAGCTCTTATTTTTAATTAACATCACAACTCAACACATAACTGCATTTTTAATTTCTTATCAATGTAAAAATCCCAACACTCACATAGATTTTGCGTCATTTTAAAACTTTGCTAAAATCTAACTTATTCTTTTCATTTTCATTTTTAATTTCTTATCTATTTTAACATATCTATCATCCTCATCTTCTGGTTTATCTATCACTTCCCAATCATCATCAAAATCATGATGACCATTTTCTATATGGTCAATTAACTCGAAATTCGATATCACCGTATCCTTGAGTGAAGCCTCTTTGGTTCTAACTCTTTCAACATTCTTCATTGAGTTCTCTTTTGATTTCCTTGATTCTTTGACCTTAATGTTGGTGACTGAATAATCTTTTAAAGAGTTATCAGCTCTGGCATCCATAGATCTGTTGGCTACAATTTTTTCACCATTCTCATAATTCTTCCTTGATTTCCCTTTTGATTTCCGTGATTCCTCATATTTATTCTTTTGACCGTACATAAACTTTTCTGCTAATTTCCTTGTGCTTGAGGATTCTACGCCCGACATATAGTTAATTAGATAAGTCAGAGCACATTCTATAAATGAGTGCACATTATTATCCAAATTATGACCACGATATCTCAGTTAACATGCCAGATTGCAACAACTCATCATCGTAAGACTTGAAAGCACAAAAAATGAATAAAAACTCTAAATATGAGTTACCAAAAGAAGAGGAATTTACAGTGACTTTCAATCTTTACCGTAGTAATCACTGTTGCATGTTCCATCTCTTTAGAGTTTGCGAACTTCCCATTATTGGACAGAGATGACATTTCCAAGGTGTTTGAACTTCGTGGGGCTTTACCCAAAATGTTGTTACCGAGGATGATTAGTGACCGAGTAAGTATGAGTTTCAAAATGTCTATCGTTATTATGGCTAGGGTGAGCATATTTTGTTTGAGCTCTCGGACGGCTTGAAAGGTGCATTATGGAAAAAATTATTAATTCAATATTCTAGGTCATCCTTCATTTATACAAAACAGACCGGCATTATGTTGGCCGAATATTAAAATGTCGTTGAGTCTTATTTATTATAAATCAAAATTAAAATATTTCCTATATTATTTCAAAATAAGTAGGAAGCAATGAAATGAAACTCATCAAATATCCAGAATGAGACGTTATTCAAATTATGGGTAAGCCGAAAATGTTTTCAATAATTACGTGGTTTGGCTTATTAAATGGTTTGTTTTAATTTATTGTTGGGGGATTTTAGGAGGTTTTACATTTTATTTTTAACAAATTTCAGATCATACTGATCCTTTTTTTTATAATTTTATATATATTTTAAAATCATTTATGCCTGCAAGATTTAAATATTTTCTTTGAGAAAGTGAAAAGTAAATTATATATATTATTATATTGAGAAAATATGAATTTATTAATGTTTTTCTAACAAATATTTAAAATTAACTAATAGTGATTTTTATTAATTAACTAGATTATCGTGTAGACATTCAGTGAGATTTATAAATTTATAATGATTTGGAAATCAAATTTATTTGTTTGTTAGTGTAGACCTAACTATAATTTTGGATATATATTAAAACAATATATTTAATTTGTATTTTATTTTATATACATATTCATGTTTAATATAATGAGTTATATCACTATATCACTTAATTAAATTTATATTATCTTATAATAATAGGGTTTTCTCAAACCCAACAAACCTCAAAGGACCAAGTCTTTGAAATTTAAAATTTGATCATAAAGCTCTCAAAAATTAAAATATAATGACACTTTCATGTTTTTCAAATTGGATAAGCTTTGACTGTAATTATCATGACCTCAACAGATTATGGAGTTAGTATGATTGACCCTTGAAATAATAGTTGGAGATAAAAAAATGAACTAAGACTCACTTAATAGAATTTCCAAGTGACCATTGTTATGTTATTTACAGATGTTCATGAATATATTAAGAAAAAATTGATAATAAAGCCACCCATGATGCCTAGAATCACAGAGAAAATATCTTTAATATTTTTATATGTAAAATTGAATCCTTTATCAATGTTTCTACCACCTTTGTTAACAAAATTAAGAGTGACAAGGTTGAGGCTAATGATCCCTTAGTAATATCTGACCTAGTTTCCTATTTTGCAAAGATACTTTTTGAGGAAGAAAGTGATTTGAAGGATTATTGACACTTGCACCTCTAAACTTTTTGAAATTTAGATTCAAAATTCATGAAAAAATATGTGGCTTATAAAGGATATCCCCTTGTCCCTAATTGTGACAAATGTCTTTATTAATTTTTATTCGCTACTTCTCCTTCAAAATAAAATGATGGTTGAATATTTTTATGATATATTTTCTATTTTATCACACTTCTATCATAATTTGTTGAAAGTTATATAATACCTTAACAAACAATTTAGATAGATATAATTTGCAATATAAGTTGAAGAAAAATTTACGTTTCAAATACACAAAAAAATTATGGAACTTTTGGGCACATCCTATTAAGGATGAATATTAAAATAAAATGAGAGTTGCATGCCAATTCCCATGACCTATAGGCACTAAAACTAGGAATTCTTAAAACCCTAGCAACAAAGGTTTTTAGGATATTGATATGAACATTTAGAATAGCTTTTCAAATTTACAAAGTTTCCTACAATAATGGTTTCATTGAAATAAGAGTATCAAAGGGGTTTTTTAATGCTACTTTGAACAACATAAAGACCACCAGACCAAAAAGCTATCCCATGTTTCTCCTTCATGGTGTTCAATGAAAAACATATATAACACTTCTAACGTCATTAAACAATGGAATATTCAAGCCACATTTTAACATATAACTATAATACGGATTCTTATAAAGGAGAGGTGAGAAGGGTGGAAGGCTCTAGTTCATGAGGAAGATCACATGGGAGAAAGTAGTTGTTTCATAGGAGTGAGTATTAACCATCATGTTCTATACCTAAAACATAACATTTCATGTAACTCAATATTAGCTTATCACTTAAATAAAACTAACCACATGATCATAATTGAGTATACTAGTGTCATGGCCAACTTCAACCACAATTATAAAAAAAATTAGAGAGTAAAGGAAATTGTAATTCAAAAACATATTAGTGACATCAACCAAGACAATGAATGGGATATTTATAAAATTTGGACTACCCATCTTCATTTTTCTAACTAATTATTTATATTAAATTTTCTTTCAAAATTCATTTGATTTCACTTTATATTTTAATATACTTCACTTATTATAATATTCTATTTATTTACATTTTATTTAGCCACTTATATATATTTTAGTTATAATAAATTTGTGTATACTTATTTATATGTATAACTATATTTACTAATAATTATTTATATTTTAGTTTAAAGACTATGTATACATATGTTATAGTTTTATCTGTTTTGTATTCTTTTTATTATTTAATAAATACTAATTCTTTTCTCTCTTTCATTATTTGATAGATCATCATTAGTTTTTATCAACCCCTATGTTTGGGGTAATTTGTGCATAAGGAAAATTTTAATGGCATTATCATAAATCGATATTACAGGTACCTCTCCAAACTTCATAAGTTCCCTTCACCCAACATGTAAGGACATGTGTATAGACATTAGTCATATATTTGTATATATGTGTTATATATACATTATTAGGTTGTTACCGATCATTTCTGTATTATTCTAGTATTCACAACAGGGTTATTCACTATAAACATGAATATAGCATTAAACAACAATTCTAGTCTAAACATAATTATAATGGACAAAACAATTTATAGGAATAAGAATGATTATAGCAGGAAACAAATTTACAATTATGTATAACAAGATTTATTGTTATAGGAATAATTATAGCATGAAAAATATTGTACAAAACAGAATACATTTCTTACCATATAATGAATACGATGAAAAAAATTAGTATTCCACATAAACATAAACGAGACATTCTAACTCTATCAATTGGATCCACGTCATGATACTGCCATAATTTAATATAATTCAATTTAGTAAAATAAAATAAAATTGAAATTGATCCCTTAAAGTTATTGCCTAGGTTTTTCCATAAAATCCCACTTCTTTCCTCTGGTGCTCTTATTCTTATCCAAGCTTCCCATATTTTAATCTTATCTATAATATCTTCAAGAATTCTTATCATCAAATAACTATCACAATACAATTTATCAAAAAGATTTTTTTTTTTAATTTCTTTGGAAAAATATCATTTCTAGGTGTCTTTCTTCTGGTTTTCTTATGTAATCACTATTATCTATAATGCTACTTTCTTTTCATGTATTGAGGATGTTCCTTTTATGCATAGATAAAAGGTGATTAAGTTTATCGTTACATTTCCGGGTTACCAGGAATTCGTTTCTTTCATAGAAAAAATATCCTGAGATATGTCTTCTAATGTACTAATTTAAGATCAATTTTTTCTATTTTTACTTCATGATGGTTGAATATATTTGTGTTTAGTTTTTCTCATACTCATTTTATCTTAAACTCGTTGAAATTTATTTATTTTATTTTCTTTGATGACATGCATCATATTTTGGTAGTTCATTCTCTATTGTCGGCAACCCTTTGACACAACCATTTCTGTATAATTATGTACTTGATCAAAATATAAATGATATTAAATAGTGGACTTTATTTATGTTTCCCAAATCTATTCACTACTATAGTAAATTTGATTTGTTCTAGTTATTTCTTTGGCAATTTCATCTCTATATAAGTATCTAATCTTCGAGGATATGAATATGTTTTGATATTGTGGAATTTTTAAAAAAATTCCAAATCTACTAACTCTTGTAAGAAAATTTCCTTAGTTCTCTCACTCTTTACTGAACTTGAAGTAGAGTAGTTTACTACCAATCATGACGTATAGTTCTCCTATCTTGTCCGGTAGTGTGTGTATTGTTCATATATGCTTGCAATGTCAAGGAAATTCCACCTTGTCTATAACTACACCTCAAAATTCGAGTATGACTACTTCGCTTTTTATGAAATGAAGTAGTTCATCAATGGATTTTAAGCTAGTTATATAATGGGGATACACTCAATGTCAGATATATACGGGTCAACGAATTCATGAGTAAGATGTCTGAATCTTACATCCCTGATAGATTTCCACATAGTTGCTTATATGTTTGCTCTTAGCCCCGATTGACGTTCAAAATTTATTGAATTTCATGGGAATTAATTTCATCCATCTCTAATACAATCTGAATATAATATTTCCATGCATCCAGAATTAATTTTACTTAACAGTTGTAGAACCTACCTGTAAACTTTTAGAGTATCATTAGTTTTTATCAACCCCTACACTTGGGTAATTTGTGCATAAGGAAATTATTAATGGCATTATCATAAGTCGATATTACAAAAACCTCTCTAAACTTCATAAGTTCCCTTCACCCAACATGCAAGTAAGTGTGCATATAAATTAGTCATATATTTGTATATATGTGTTATATAGACATTGTTAGGTTGTTATCGATTATTACTATATTATTTCTATTATTCGCAATAGGGTTATTAACTATAAACACGAATATAACATTAAACAACAATTCTAGTCTAAACATAATTATAATGGATGAAAAAAATTATAGGAATAAGAATGATTATAGCATGAAACAATATTGTACAAAACAGAATCCATTTCTTACCATATAACGAATACAATGTAAAAAACTAGTATCCCACGTAAAACATAGACCAGACATTCTAACTCTATCAAGTGGATCCACTTCATGATACTCCCATAATTTAATATAATTATATTTAGTAAAATAAAATAAAATTGAAATTTATCCCTTCAAGTTCTTGCCTAGGTTTTTCCATAAAATACCACCTTTCTCTCCTTGAGTCCTCTTATGCTTATCCAAGCTTTCCATTTTTCATTAGTTAAGCTTATCTATAATATATTCTAGAATTGGTATCATCAAATAACTATCACAATATCATTTATCAAAATATTTTTTTTTAATTTCTCTGCCAAAAATATTATTTATAGTTGCCTTTCTTCTAGTTTGGTTATGTAATCACTGTTATCTATAATGCTACTTTCGTTTCATGTACTGAGGATGTTCCTTTTATGCATATATAAAATGTGATTAAGTTTATCATTACATTTTCGGGTTACCACGCAACTGTTTCTTTCATAAAAAATATCTTGAGATATGTGTTCTAATGTACCAATATAGGATCAATTTTTTCTATTTTTAATTTGATGATGGTTGAATATATTTGTGTTTAGTTTCGCTCAAACTCATTCTATCTTAAACTCATTGAAATTTAGTTATTTGATTTTGTTTAATGACATGCATCATATTTTGGTAGTTCATTCTCTATTGTGGGAAACCCTTTGACACAACCATTTCTGTATAATTATGTGCATGATCAAAATTTAAATATCATATTAAATAGTGGAATTTATTTATGTTTCACAAATCTATTCACTACTATAGTAAATTTAATTTGTTATAGTTATTTCTTTGGCATTGTCATCTCTATATAAGTATTTAATCTTCCAGGATATGAATATGATTTGATATTGTAGAATTGTTTAAAAATTTTTAGATCTACTCACTCCTGTAAAAAAATTTCCTTAGTTCTCTCGCTCTTTACTGAACATGAAGAAGACTAGTTTACTACAAATCTGGACGTATAATTGCCCTATCTTCTCAGGTAGTGTGTGTATTGTTCATGTATGATTGCAATGTCAAGGAAATTCCACCTTGTCCATAACTATACCTCAAAATTCAAGTATGACTACATCACTTTTTATGAAACGAAGTAGTTCATCTATGGATTTTATGCTAGTTGTATACTGGGGATACACTCAATGTCAAATATATATGGGTCAACAACTTCATGGGTCAACAACTTCATCAGTAAGATGCCTGAATCTTATATCCGTGACATATTTCCACATAGCCGCTTATATGTTTGCTCTCAGCCCCGATTGGCGTTCAAAATTTATTGAAGATCATGGGAATTAATTTCGTCCATCTCTAGTACAATCTGAATATAATATTTCCATGCATCCAGAATTAATTTTACTTAACAGTTACAGAACTTGCCTGCAAACTTTTAGATTATCATTAGTTTTTATCAACCCCTACACTTGGGGTAATTTGTGCATGAGGAAAATATTAATGGAATTATCATAAGTCGATATTACAGGTACATCTCCAAACTTCATAAGTTCCCTTCACCCAACATGCAAGGAAGTGTGCATAGAAATTAGTCATATATTTGTATATATGTGTTATATATACATTGTTAGGTTGTTACTAATCATTACTGTATTATTTCTAGTATTCACAACAGGGTTGTTAACTATAAACATGAATATAACATTAAACAAAAATTCTAGTCTAAACATAATTATAATGGTTGAAACAATTTATAGGAATAAGAATGATTATAGCATGAAACAATATTGTAAAAAGTAGAATACATTTTTTACCATATAATGAATACAATGAAAAAAACTATTATCCCACATAAAACATAAACTATACATTCTAACTCTATCAATTGGACCCACTTCATGATACTCCCATAATTTAATATAATTCTATTTAGTAAAATAAAATAAAATTGAAATTGATCCCTTCAAGTTCTTGCCTAGGTTTTTCCATAAAATCCCACCTTTCTCTCCTCGAGTGCTCTGATGCTTATCCAAACTTCCCATATTTCATCCGTTAAGCTTATCATTTATCAAATAACCATCACAATATCATTTATCAAAAAGATTTTTTTTTTTTTTAAATTTCTTTGGGAAAAATATCATTTCTAGGTGTCTTTCTTCCAGTTTGGTTATGTAATCATTGTTATCTATAATTCTACTTTCATTTCATGTACTGAGGATGTTCCTTTTATATATAGATAAAAGGTTATTAAGTTTATCATTACATTTCTAGGTTACCACGCATCCATTTCTTTCATAAAAAATATCCACACATATGTCTACTAATGTACCAATTTAGGATCAATTTTTTTGGTTTCTTATTTCATGATGGTTGAATATATTTTTGTTTAGTTTCGCTCATACTCATTCTATCTTAAACTCATTGAAATTTAGTTATTTTATTTTGTTTAATGACATGCATCATATTTTGGTAGTTCATTATCAACTGTGGGCAACCCTTTCACACAACCATTTATGTATAATTATGTACTTGATCAAAATCTAAATAATATATTAAATAGTGGACTTTATTTATGTTTCCCAAATCTATTCACTACTATAGTAAATTTTATTTGCTCTAGTTATTTCTTTGGCAATGTCACCTCTATATAAATATCTAATTTTCTAGGATACGAATATGTTTTGATATTGTGGAATTGTTTAATAAATTCTAGATTTACTCAATCCTATAAAAAAATTTCCTTAGTCGTCTTGCTCTTTAATGAACTTGAAGTAGAGTAGTTTACTACCAATCTGGATGTATGGTTCCCCAATCTTGTCGAGTAGTGTGTGTATTTTTCATATATGATTGTAAAGTCAAGGAAATTCCACCTTGTCCATAACTACACCTAAAAAGTCGAGTATGACTACTTCGCTTTTTATGAAATGAAGTAGTTCATCTATGGATTTTACTCTAGTTGTATATTGGGGATACGCTAAATTTAAAATATATATGGGTAAACAACTTCATGAGTAAGATGTCTGAATCTTATATCCCTGACAGATTTCCACATAGTCGCTTATATGTTTGCTATCTGCCCCGATTGACGTTCAAAATTTATCGAAGATCATGGGAATTAATTTCATCCATCTCTAGTACAATATGAATATAATATTTGCATTCATCCATAATTAATTTTACTTAACAGTTATAAAACCTGCCTGCAAATTTTTAGAGTATCATTAGTTTTTATCAACCCCTACCCTTGGGGTAATTTCTGCATAAGGAAAATTTTAATGGCATTATCATAAGTCGATATTACACGTAGCTCTCCAAACTTCATAAGTTCCCTTCACCCAACATGCAAGGACATTTGCATAGAAATTAGTCATATATTTGTATATATGTGTTATATATACATTGTTAGGTTGTTACTGATCATTACTGTATTATTTCTAGTATTCACAAGAGGGTTATTAACTAAACATGAATATAACATTAAACAACAATTCTAGTCTAAACATAATTATAATGGATGAAACAATTTATAGGAATAAGAATAATTATAGCAAGAAATAAATTTACAATTATGTATAACCAGATTTATTGTTATAGGAATAATTATAGCACAAAAAATATTGTACAAAACATAATACATTTCTTACCATATAATGAATACAATGAAAAAAACTAGTATCCCACATAAACATAAACTAGACATTCTAACTCTATCAATTGGATCCACTTTATGATATTGTTATAATTTAATATAATTCAATTTAGTAAAATAAAATAAAATTGAAATTGATCCCTTCAAGTTATTTCCTAGGTTTTGCCATAAAATCCCACCTTTCTCTCCTAGGGTACTCTTATCTATAATATCTTCTAGAATTCTTATCATCAAATAACTATCACAATATCATTTATCAAAAAGAAATATTTTTTTTTATTTCTTTGGAAAAAATATCATTTCTAGGTGTCTTTCTTCTGGTTTGGTTATGTAATCACTATTATCTATAATGCTACTTTCATTTCATGTATTGAGGATGTTCCTTTTATGCATAGATAAAAGGTGATTAAATTTATCATTACATTTCTGGGTTACCACACATTTGTTTCTTTCATAAAAAATATCTTGACATATGTCTTCTAATGTTCCAATTTAGGATCAATTTTTTTCGTATTTAATTTCATGATGGTTGAATATATTTGTGTTTAGTTTTTCTCATAATAATTTTATCTTAAACTCGTTGAAATTTAGTTATTTGATTTTATTTAATGACATGCATCATATTTTGGTAGTTCATTCTCTATTGTGGGCAACCCTTTGACACAACTATTTATGTACAATTATGTACTTGATCAAAATATAAATAAGATATTAAATAGTGGACTTTATTTATGTTTCCCAAATCTATTCACTACTATAGTAAATTTTGTTTTTTCTAGTTATTTGTTTCGCAATGTTATCTCTATATAAGTATCTAATCTTCCAGAATATGAATATGTTTTGATATTGTGGAATTATTTAATAAATTCCAAATCTACTCACTCATGTAAAAAAAAATTCCTCAGTTCTCTCGCTCTTTACTGAACTTGAAATAGGGTAGTTTACTACCAATCTGGGCGTATAGTTCCCCTATCTTGTCAAGTAGTGTGCATATTGTTCATATATGATTGCAATGTCAAGGAAATTCCACCTTGTCTATAACTACACCTCAAAATTCGAGTATGACTACTTCACTTTTTATGAAACAAAGTAGTTTATCTATGGATTTTATGCTAGTTGTATATCGGGGATACGCTCAATGTCAAATATATATGGGTCAAAAAATTCATGAGTAAGATTTCTGAATCTTATATCCGTGACAGATTGTTTGCTATCAGCCCCGATTGACATTCAAAATTTATTGAAAAGCGTGGGAATTAATTTCTTCCATCTCTAATACAATCAGAATATAATATTTCCATGTATCCAGAATTAATTTTACTTAACAGTGATAGAACCTACCTGCAAACTTTTAGAGTATAATTAATTTTTATCAACCCCTACCGATTAAGTATGAGTTTCAATATGGCTATCGTTATTATGGCTAGGGTGAGTATATTTTGTTTGAGCTTTCGGACGGCTTGAAAGGTGCGTTATGGACAAAATTATTAACTCAATATTCTACGTCATCCTTCATTTAGAGAAAATAGACTACAAAACAAACTAGCGTTATGTTGGCCGACAATATTAAAATGTCGTTGAGTCTTATTTATTATAAATCAAAATCAAAATATTTCCTACATTATTCCAAAATAACTAGGAAGCAATGAAATGAAACTCATCACATGTCCAGAATGAGACGTTATTCAAATTATGGGTAAGCCAAAAATGTTTTCAATAATTATGTGGTTTGGCTTATTAAATAATTTGTTCTAATTTATCATTGGGGGATTTTAGGAGGTTTTACATTTTATTTTTAACAAATTCCAGATCATACTCATATTTTATAGATGTTCATGAATATATTAGGAAAAATTTGATAATAAAGCCACTCATGATGCCTAGAATCTACGGAAAAAATATCCTTAATATTTTTATATGTAAAATTGAATCCTTTATCAATGTTTCTACCACATTTGTTAACAAAATTAAGAATGACAAGGTTGAGGCTAATGATCCCATAGTACTATTTGACCTAGTTTCCTATTTTGCAAAGATACATTTTGAGGAAGAAAGTGATTTGAAGGATATTTGACCCTTGCACCTCTAAAATTTTTGAAATTTAGATTCAAAAATTCATGAAAAAATATGTGGCTCATAAAGGATATTCCCCTTGTCCCTAATTGTGACAAATTTATTTATTAATTTCCCTTAGCTACTTCTCCTTCAAAATAAAATGATGGTTGAATTTTTTTATGATATATTTTCTATTTTATCACACTTATATCATAATTTGATCAAATTTATATAATACATTAACAATCAATTTAGACAGATATAATTTGTAATATAAGTTGAATAAAAATTGATGTTTCAAATACAAAAAAAAAAAAATTACGAAACTTTTGGGTAGATCCTATTAAGGATGAATATTAAAACAAAATTAGAGTTGCATGCCAATTCCCATGACCTATAGGCACTAAAACTAGGAATTCTTAAAACCCTAGCAACAAAGGTTTTTAGGATATTGATATGAACATTTAGAATAGCTTTCCAAATTTACAAAATTTCCTAAAATAATGGTTTCATTGAACTAAGAGTATCAAAAGGTTTTTTTTAATGCAACATAGAACAACATAAATACCACCAAACCAAAAAGCTATCCCATGTTTCTCCTTCATGGTGTTCATTGAAAAACATATAACACTTCTAACGTCATTAAACAATGGAATATTTAAGCCACATTTTAACCTATAACTATAATGGGAGAAAGTAGTTGATTCATAGTAGTGAGTATTAACCATCATGTTGTATACCTAAAAAATAACATTTCATGTAACTCAATATTAGCTTATCATTCAAATAAAACTAACCACATGATCAGAATTGAGTATACTAATGTCATGGCCAAATTCAACCACAATTTAAAAAAAAATAATAGAGAGTAGAGGAAATTGTAATTCAAAAACATATTAGTGACATCAACCAAGACAATGAATGGGATATTTATAAATTTGGACTACCCACCTTCATTTTTCTAACTAATTCTTTATATTAAATTTTCTTTCAAAATTCATTTGATTTCACTTTATATTTTAATATATTTCACTTATTATAATATTCTATTTATTTATATTTTATTTAGCTACTTCTATATATTTTAGTCATAATAAAATTGTGTATCCTTTTTTTTTTTGTAAATTTGGTAGGACCTTACTATTTTCTATTTATATTTGAGACATTACAAGTTTATGTCCATCTTTAGCTCAACTTTTGAAGAAACTCAAACACAACAGCATCCCAAAATTGAAATTGTTTTCTGCGTCTAAATGTCTCTTATGCTAGTTGCCTTACTACTGCCTTCTGTACATTCATAACATATATAGAAAGTTCATAGGTAACTATATCATGCAACATAATCAAAAAAAAAAATTTAAGAAACACCTAGCCTTCTGAAGAAGAGACTGGTGCAGGGTCTTTGATATTAGTCCCAGGCATTTCAACTTGTTGAAGCTGCTGGAGGATCTTCTGCAGGGTCTTCTCCATGTGGCCCACTTTATCATCTAGTCTGCTGACTCTGTCTACCTCTTGGTATTGGGTTATCTTGATATACTGTTGTTGGTCTTGAATGTCTAAAAGAAGAGCTTGAGTACTGGGGTCTGACTTAGCAGGGGCTGTCTTGGCTGGAACATACTGAATACTCTGAATTGCTTTTGCTATTAAACATTTTACTATCTAGTAAGTATGGATAGTCTGGTTAAACAGAGTGAGACGGCCTCTGGTATTACCCGGATCTGTAATAAAATCCAGGATCTCTGCCTCTGCCTCATTGTCTTCCGGGTCTATTTGGATTTCTTTCTCCCACCCCCGAATTTCTGGACGAACTTCAGATGAATTTCCTAATACATAACTTGCTACCAGAGTCTCCAAACGTTCTTGATTAGTTTTACGCCCTCGTCTCTTGGATTCCTGCTCTAACTCAATGTGCTGCTTGCCTTTGGCATTGTCTGCCCGTTGACGTCTTTTCCCCATTGCAGAAAGAAGTTTATGAAGAAACTCTGACAAACAGAAGTGCACAGCAAAGATGTGAGAGATTTGGATTATAGATCTCATACACCTGTTATGGATAGGGAGATTAGGACTCTCAATCGAACAAAGGTAACCAACCCTCCTGGTCTTGCTATACAATCTAAACAGAGAATCGTATCCACAAATGTCCGGACTTTTTACTAGATGCATAAAGTAAAAACTGAAATGATCATACACAAAAACCTTATGACTGTTGCCCCTCCGACAAGCTTGGGAAGCCTTGCTATCAGGCTTTGCATGGACACTATACATGTTTGGAAGTGGCTTATTACGAGTCGGGTTAAGATGACTAAGATAGAGGGCCTTTTGGTTGGCTTGAAAACAGAGACTCCATACCGACTTCCTAACTCTACCCTGTTGACCATCAGGTTTGGGCGTAATGTTCTGACTTACTTGCGGCATAAAGCTGACGACTGTATTCTTAAGTCTAAGCCGAATAGCAGGAAAATTCTCATGAGTGCTCATATGAAAAGTGACTAACTGAGTCGAAACTGTGATGGGGTTACAGTGCGGAGACTGGCCATGACTAAAGCACCAACGTCGAAACTTAAACAGATAATTTAGGAGCCTAGCCCTTAAAACCCTGTGGATACCATAATCCTCAGGCAAAGTAGGGTGATAGATACAAACAGTCAAGCTATCTAAATTAATGACATGGCCACTCTGCATGCAAGGGTTGCAAAAACAGGGAAAGACAGGTTGCTGTTCGGGGTTAACCCTGCAACACCTCTCTGTCAAACCCCAGAGAAGTTGGAAATACTGAAAACTAAAACGCATGACAGTCTGAAACATGAGAAAAGCTGAGAGAATTCCAATTACATACCCCGACAGGATGAAAGACTTGCAGGAATGAAAATCGCTGATGCTCCTCCTCGGCCGCCTCCAGATAATCGCATGCAGGAACCCATGCATGAATGAATGGAGGGGGAGCGGAGCATTGCGTACCTTAATCAAACCTTGCCGCTTTCGACCTGACTTGCCACACTTCGCCATAATTTCCGCCTGCATGTTCCCGCACTTCACTTTACTGGAATAATGCTCCGTCATTAATGATGGTAAGTGCATGTAGCTGGAGCGCGTGCCAAGTCTCCGGCTCCGTCCCTTTAGTCTGCCATCTGGACACCCCGATCGGGGGGATAAAATTGTGTATCCTTATTCATATATATAACTATATTTCCTAATATTTATTGATATTTTAGTTTAAAGACTATGTATACATATGTTATAGTTTTATCTGTTTTGTATTGTTTTTATTATTTAATAATTACTAATTATTTTCTTTCTTTCATTACTTGATAAAGTATCATTAGTTTTTATCAACCCATACACTTGGGGTAATTTTTTCATAACAAAAATGTTAATGGAATTATCATAAGTCGATATTACAGGTACCTCTCCAAACTTCATAAGTTCCCTTCACCCAATATGCAAGGACGTGTGCATAGACACTAGTCATATATTTGTATATATGTGTTATATATACATTGTTAGGTTGTTACTACTCATTTCTGTATTATTTCTAGTATTCACAACACGGTTACTAACTATAAACATGAATATAACATTAAATAACAATTCTAGTCTAAACATAATTATAATGGACAAAACAATTTGTAGGAATAAGACTGATTATAGAAGGAAACAAATTTACAATTATGTATAACAAGATTTATAGTCACAGGAATAATTATAGAACGAATAATATTGTACAAAATAAAATACATTTCTTACCATATAATGAATACAATGAAAAAAACGAGTATTCCACATGAAACATAAACCAGACATTCTAACTCTATCAATTGGATGCACTTCATGATACTGCACTAATTTAATATAATTCAATTTAGTAAAATAAAATAAAATTGAAATTGATCCCTTCAAGTTCTTACCCAGATTTTTCCGTAAAATCCCATCATTCTCTCCTCGGGTGCTCTTATGCTTATCCAAGCTTCCCATATTTTAATCTTATCTATAATATCTTCTACAATTCTTATCACCAAATAACTATCACAATATCATTTATCAAAAAATTTTATTTTTTTTAATTTCTTTGGCAAATATATCATTTCTAGGTGTCTTTCTTCTAGTTTGGTTATGTAATCACTATTATCTATAATGCTACTTTTGTTTCATGTACTGAGGATATTCCTTTTATGCATAGATAAAAGGTGATTAAGTTTATTGTTACATTTCGGGGTTACCACGCATTTGCTTCTTTCATAAAAAAATCATTCTCTATTGTGGGAAATCCTTTGACACAACCATTTCTGTATAATTATTTACATGATCAAAATATAAATAAGATATTAAATAGTGGACTTTATTTATGTTTCCCAAATTTATTCACTACTATAGTAAATTTGATTTGATCTAGTTATTTCTTTGGAAATATCATCTCTATATAAGTATCTAATCTTCCAGGATATGAATATGTTTTGATATTGTGGAATTGTTTAAAAAATTCCAGATCCACTCACTCTTGTAAAAAAATTTCCTTAGTTCTCTCACTCTTTACTGAACTTGAAGCAGAGTAGTTTATTACCAATCGGGACATATAGTTCCCCTATCTTGTCGGGTAGTGGGTGTATTGTTCATATATGATTGCAATGTCAAGAAAATTCCACCTTGTCCATAACTACAACTCAAAATTTGAGTATGACTACTTCGCTTTTTATGAAACGAAGTAGTTCATCTATGGATTTTATGCTAATTGTATAATGCGGATATGCTCACTGTCAAATATATACGAGTCAACAACTTCATGAGTAAGATGTATGAATATTATATCGATGACATATTTCCACATAGCCACTTATATGTTTTCTCTCAGCCTCGATTGACGTTCAAAATTTATTGAAGATCATGGGAATTAATTTCATCCATCTCTCGTACAATTTGAATATAATATTTCCATGCATCCAGAATTAATTTTACTTAATAGTTATAGAACCTGCCTACAAACTTTTAGAGTATCATTAGTTTTTATCAACCCCTACACTTGGGGTAATTTATGCATAAGGAAAATATTAATGGAATTAACATAAGTCAATATTACAAGTACTTCTCCAAACATCATAAGTTCCCTTCACCCAACATGTGTTTGGGATGTGCATAGAAATTAGTCATACATTTGTATATATGTGTTATATATACATTTTTAGGTTGTTACCGATCATTACCGTATTATTTCTAGTATTCACAACATGGTTATTCACTATAAACATGAATATAACATTAAACAATGGGGCCTAGTCTAAACATAAATTGTAATGGGATGAAACAATTTATAGGAATAAGTATGATTATAGCAGAAACAAGTTTACAATTACGTATAACAAGATTTATTTATAGGAATAATTATATAATTTAAAAATATTTTAAAACATAATAAATTTCTTACCATATATGGAATACAATGAAAAAAACTATTATGCCACATAGAACATAAACTAGACATTCTACTCTATCAATTGACTCACTTCAACCCCATCGCCATAGTTTAATATAAAGCAATTTAGTAAAATCCCACCTTTCTTTCCTCAATTCCTCTTATGCTTATCCAAGCCTCCCATCTTTCATCTGTTAAGCTTATCTATAATATCTTCTAGAATCTTTTTCATCAAATAACTATCACAATATCATTTATCAAAAAGACTATTTTTTTTAATTTCTTTGGCAAAAATATTATTTGTAGGTGTCTTTCTTCCGGTTTGGTTATGTAATCATTGTTATCTATAATGCTACATTTGTTTCATGTACTTAGGATGTTCGTTTTATGCATAGATAAAAGGTGATTAAGTTTATCGTTACATTTTTGGGTTACCACACATCTGTTTCTTTCATAAAAAATATCCTGAGATATGTCTTCTAATGTACCAATTTAGGATCAATTTTTTACGTTTTTAATTTCATGATGGTTGAATATATTTTTGTTTAGTTTCGCTCATACTCATTCTATCTTAAAATCGTTGAAAATTAGTTATTTGATTTTTTTTAATGACATGCATCATATTTTGGTAGTTCATTCTCTATTGTGGGAAACCCTTTGACACAACCATTTCTATATAATTATGTACTTGATCAAAATATAAATAAGATATTAAATAGTGGACTTTATTTATGTTTCCCAAATCTATTCACCACTATAGTAAATTTGATTTGTTCTAGTTATTTCTTTGGAAATTTCTTATCTATATAAGTATCTAATCTTCGTGGATATGAATATGATTTGATATTGTAGAATTGTTTAAAAAATTGCATATCTACTCACTCCTGTAAAAAAAATTCCTTAGCTCTCTCGCTCTTTACTGAACTTGAAGTAAAGTATTTTACTACCAATCTAGATGTATACTTCCCCTATCTTCTCAGGTAGTGTTTTTATTGTTCATATATGATTGCAATATCAAGTAGATTCCACCTTGTCCATAACTATACCTTAAAATTTCGAGTATGACTACTTCGCTTTTGATGAAAAGAGGTAGTTCATCTATGGATTTTACACTAGTTATATATTGGCGATATGCTCAATGTCAAATATATATGGGTCAACAACTTCATGAGTAAGATGTCTGGATCTTATATCCCTGACATATTTCCACATAACTACTTATATATTTGCTCTCAGCCCCAATTGACGTTCAAAATTTATTGAAGATCATGGGAATTAATTTCATCCATCTCTAGTACAATCTGAATATAATATTTCCATTCATCCATAATTAATTTTACTTAATAGTTATAGAACCTACCTGCAAACTTTTAGAGTATCATTAGTTTTTATCAACCCCTACACTTGGGGTAATTTGTGCATAAGGAAAATATTCATGGCATTATCATAAGTCAATATTATAGGTACCTCTCCAAACATCATAAGTTCCCTTCACCCAACATGCAAGGAAGTGTGCATAGAAATTAGTCATATATTTGTATATATGTGTTATATATACATTTTTAGGTTGTTATTGATCATTATTGTATTATTTCCAGTATTCACAAGAGGGTTATTTACAATAAACATGAATATAACATTAAACAACAATTCTAGTCTAAACATAATTATAATGGATGAAACAATTTATAGGAATAAGAATGATTATAGCATGAAACAATATTGTAAAAAACAGAATATATTTCTTACCATATAATTAATACAATGAAAAAAACTAGTAATCCACATAAAACATAAACCAGACATTCTAACTCGATCAATTGGATCCACTTCATGATACTCCCATAATTTAATACAATTATATTTAGTAAAATAAAATAAAATTGAAATTGATCTCTTCAAGTTATTTCCTAGGTTTTTCCATAAAATCCCACCTTTCTCTCCTTCTCGAGTGTTTTATAATATCCAGCTTTCTATATCTTACATCTATTGCTTACTTATACATTCAATTCTTTACTATCAACAACTATCACAATATCATTTATCAATATATATATATATATATATATATATATATATATATATATATATATATATATATATATATTTGGCAAAAGTATCATTTCTAGGTGTCTTTCTTCGAGTTTGGTTATATAATCACTATTATCTATAATGCTACCTTTGTTTCATGTACTGAGGATGTTCCTTTTAAGCATAGATAAAAGGTGATTAAGTTTATCGTTACATTTCTGAGTTACCATGCATCTGTTTCTTTCATAAAAAATATCCTGAGATGTGTCTTCTAATGTACCAATTTAGGATCATTTTTTTTCTGTTTTTAATTTCATGATTGTTGAATATATTTCTATTTAGTTTCGCTCATATTCATTATATCTTAAACTCGTTGAAATTTAGTTATTTTATTTTGTTTAATGACATGCATCATATTTTGGTAGTTCATTCTCTATTGTGCCCAACCCTTTGACACAACCATTTCTGTATAATTATGTGCTTGATCAAAATATAAATAAGATATTAAATAGTGGAGTTTATTTATGTTTCCCAAATCTATTCACTACTATAGTAAATTTGATTTGTTATAGTTATTTCTTTGGCAATGTCATCTCTATATAAGTATCTAATCTTCTACGATATGAATATGTTTTGATATTGTGGAATTTTTTAATAAATTCCAGATCTACTCACTCCTATAAAACCATTTCCTTAGTTCTCTCACTCTTTACAGAACTTGAAGTAGAGTAGTTTACCACCAATCTGGATGTATGGTTCCCTATCTTGTCGGGTACTGTGTGTATTGTTCATATATGATTTTCATATGTGATTGCAATGTCAACGAATTCCACCTTGTCCATAACTACACCTCAAAATTTGAGTATGACAACTTCAATTTTTATGAAACGAAGTAGTTCATCTATGGATTTTACGCTAGTTGTATACTGGGGATACACTCAATGTCAAATATATATGGGTCAAGAACTTCATGAGTAAGATGTTTGAATCTTATATCCCTAATAGATTTCCACATAGTCGCTTATATGTTTGCTAACAGCCCCGATTGACATTCAAAAATTTATTGAAGATCATGGGAATTAATTTCATCCATCTCTAGTATAATATGAATATAATTTTTCCATTCATCCAGAATTAATTTTACTTAACAGTTATAGAACTTGCCCTCAAACTTTTAGAGTATCATTATTTTTTATCAACCCATACACTTGGGGTAATTTGTGCATAAGGAAAATTTTAATTGCATTATCATAAGTCAATATTACAGGTAGCTCTCCAAACTTCCTAGGTTCCCTTCAGCCAACATGCAAGGACATGTGCATAGAAATTAGTCATATATTTGTATATAAGTGTTATATATACATTGTTAGGTTGTTACTTATCATTGCTGTATTCTTTCTAGTATTCACAATAGGATTATTAACTATAAACATGAATATAACATTAAACAAAAATTCTAGTCTAAACATAATTATAATGGACGAAACAAATTATGGGAATAAGAATGATTATAGCAGGAAACAAATTTACAATTATGTATAACAAGATTTATTGTTATAGGAATAATTATAGCATGAAAAATATTGTAGAAAATAGAATACATTTCTTACCATATAATGAATACAATGAAAAAAACTAGTATCCCACATAAAACATAAACCATACATTCTAACTCTATTAATTGGATCCACTTCATGATACTGCCATAATTTAATATAATTAAATTTAGTAAAATAAAATAAAATTGAACTTGATCCCTCCAAGTTCATTCCTAGGTTTTTGCATAAAATTGCACCTTCTCTCCTATGGTGCTCTTATGCTTATCCAAGCTTCCCATCTTTTAAGCTTATCTATGATATCTTCTAGAATTATTATCATCAAATAACTATCACAATATCATTTATCAAAAAGATATTTTTTCTTTTCTTTTCTTTGGAAAAAATATCATTTCTAGGTGTCTTTCTTCTGTTTTGGTTATGTAATCACTATTATCTATAATGCTACTTTTGTTTCATGTATTGAGGATGTTCCTTTTATGCATAGATAAAAGGTGATTAATTTTATCGTTACATTTCGAGGTTACCACACATTTGATTCTTTCATAAAAAATATCTTGAGATATGTCTTCTAATGTACCAGCTTAGGATCAATTTTTTCTGTTTTTAATTTCATGATGGTTGAATATATTTGTGTTTAGTTTTGCTCGTACTCAATTTATCTTAAACTCGTTGAAATTTAGTTATTTTATTTTGTTTAATGATATGCATCATATTTTGGTAGTTCATTCTCTATTGTGGGAAACCCAGTGACACAACCATTTCTGTATAATTATGTACTTCATCAAAATTTAAATAAGACATAAATAGTGGACTTTATCTATGTTTCCCAAATATATTCACTACTATAGTAAATTTGATTTGTTCTAGTTATTTGTTTCACAATTTTATCTCTATATAAGTATCTAATCTTCCAGGATATGAATATGTTTTGATATTGTGGAATTGTTTAATAAATTCCATATCTACTCACTCGTGTAAAAAAAAATTCCTTAGTTCTCTTGCTCTTTACTAAACTTGAAGTAGTGTAGTTTACTACCAATTTGGAAGTATAGTTCCCCTATCTTGTCAGGTAGTGTGTGTATTGTTCATATAAGATTGCAATGTCAAGGAAATTCCACCTTGTCCATAACTACACCTCAAAATTTGAGTGTAACTACTTCACTTTTTATGAAATGAAGTATTTTATCTATAGATTTTACACTAGTTGTATACCGGGGATACGCTCAATGTCAAATATATACGGGTCAACAAATTCATTAGTAAGATTTCCGAATCTTATATCCCTGATAGATTTTTTGTTATCTGCCTCGATTGACATTCAAAATTTATTGAAGAGCATGGGAATTAATGTCATCCATCTATAGTACAATATGAATATAATATCTCCATGCATCCAGAATTAATTTTACTTAACAGTTATAGAACCTACCTGCAAACTTTTAGAGTATCATTAGTTTTTATCAACCACTATACTTGGGGTAATTTTTGCACAAGGAAAACGTTAATGGCATTATCATAACTCGATATTACAGGTACCTCTTCAAACTTCATAAGTTCCCTTCACCCAACATGCAAGGACATGTGCATAGAAATTAGTCATATATTTGTATATATGTGTTATATATACATTTCTAGGTTGTTACTAATCATTACTGTATCATTTCTAGTATTCACAACAGGGTTATTAACTATAAACATGGATATTACATAAAACAACAATTCTAGTCTAAACATAATTATAATGGACGAAATAATTTATAGGAATAAAAATTATTATAGCAGGAAACAATATTGTGCAAATGTAATGCCTCTCACCTAACACAATTTTTTTTTCCAGCTAACTAATAATAGTAGTTTTTATAAGTTTTCGTCGTAAATTGACGAAATTCTATTTCCATATTTAGATCATCATTTGGTCATTTTGTCGCAAATTGACAAAATTCTGACACAAATACTAAAATCATTACTTCCTCTTTGGGTTTATAGTATTTAGTTTACTATTGATAATCGTACTCTTGGGCATACATCCTTTTCAACAACTATGGCTAAAGCAACTTCTTATTGTCTTTATATGACAACTCCTTATTTTAAAATAACTATCTTTAGCCTATCTCTTCACCTAATTTTTATTTGTACTTTTGTTGATAATAAATATATATTTATATATATGAGGCCTCCTCACCACATATATATATTCCATTTTATTTCTATAAGAAAACCTATTTATTTGTTAACTCCCTTATTCATTTATGTGTTAATTGACATGAACTCATGGATTCAAAGAAAACTATATAGTATTCCATACGTTAAAATTATATCTATGTACTATATACATGTATGCTATACTCGAGGCAATACTTTAATATACATCCTACCTCTATTGCTTTCACATCACATGCGTTTAGTATTTTGGTTCAACCCCGTTGCCCCCTTTGTCAATTTCGATCTAAATATCACTTGCTAATATGTGTTAATTTGAAGATCGCGGCTTACTAGGATAAGCTTTCTATCTAAATATCATTTGCTAACATGAAGGTGCCCACCAACTTGTCGTTTGGTTTGAAAACATTAATTGTGGTATTAACTATCAACGTAAAACATTGTATACCCATTCTCACTCCACGAAATTCGTAGCAACAGATATGTAAACTTGAAGAGATAGTCAGTACTAACTCTTAAATTCTTTCCATAGCCTCCCATGTGAACTAGTAGTACTTATTAAATGTGGATATCTCCAGAGTTTATCTCACGGGATTTTCTATAGGTTTTTCATAAACACAAATCGTTTTACGAGACAATCTCATCGATCTAACTTTAACTCCACATCTGCTGCCACGTGAACAGTGGAGATGGTAGGAAACTTAGGGTTTGATGAGGGTATACCACTTGGCATTTATAGTGTTGTGTTTCATTTGTCTTTCTTATTTTCTTCATTTAGCAGAGACGTTTTTTCAGAGATGGTTACTGTGCCTTCCCTTGTGCTCATCCGAAATGAACCCACCAGAGTTCCAACCTTCTCTACTTATGATGACATTACTTTTCTCAGGTAATTGCCTCTGTCATATTTCGGATTTTTTTTTTTCAGTTTGGTTCCTAGACTGTCATTTCGATTTGTTCCATTCCTCTGCAAATGACAGAATATGATTCTTATGGATCTAGATTTCTGTTGGACATTCTTGATTTTTATGTTCACTGAGACTCTTCCTTTGTTTTTAGGATTTCGTCCATATAGGCTTAAATTCTAGAATTTTGAACTGTAGTTTTGTTTCTCTTTTGTGAATCTACTCAATGGATAATTAAATTTGGTTCTCTGGTTTTCATTGTCACGAGTTCCGAATTTACCATTTATAGATCATTACTGAATAAACACATTATTTTCGGTTGTCACTTATATTTATTTATTCACGTTTTATTTCTCATTTTATCTCTTCCATGCTTCCATTTTTGTAAGGGATCCCCAATGAAGTTGGGTCAACCCAACACAAATGGTCTTGGACGTGGCTGGTCTTTTGTTCGAGTTTCCCTAGGATACGAAATTCCGTTTTTGTAATTGTCTCAAAGTTTCATTTCTTCTCTGAAGCATTGCACAGGTAGCCTTGGAAATTTTTATTATTCTTCTCACTTTGATTATCTCCTCATTGGATTTGGTTTGAAGCTCAAAGAATCCCCCTCACTTTTCCATGTGATTTTTATAATTTCAGGTGTATAAAAATGTGAAGCCCCAACCTCATAAAGGTATAGCGTTACCTCTTGATATTCATTTTCTTCTTATCATTGTTAATAAACTTTTCATTTTCATTAACCTGGTTCCTTACTTTTCTTTCTTGGTGTATTTAGGTATATCCCCGCTTTAGCGGTTTCATTTTTTGATAGAAGTCGTATTACTCAGATAGAATATAATCTTAATACTATAGTCGGTTGTGTACAGGTTGGTATTAACATACTCATGTCTCTCGACTACTTTGGTCGTATTGCAAAACTGTAGGCAACCTATATTTGTGATTTTTAGTGACTATAGATAAAAATAGAGTATTATTATTGCATTTATTTAAATTTGTGATAATTTTAAACCGGGTTGGTTTTTAAATCCACCCTCTGGACTATATTACTTTTCTTCGGAAGCACTATGACAATATTTTCCTGTTATTTGTTTTCACTGCTATTAAAATGAAGGAGTTCATCTTCTATATGATTCCAGTATATTTATATCAACTCTTTTGTTCCTCAAAATGGTTTTATGTTTCTGATAATTAGTCCTGATAATATAATATCAGTTAATTTCATCTAATATTTTATGGGTTAGGATATAATCCTATATGCACCTCTAATGCAACAACAGTTTCGTTTATACTTGATTACTAAATCACATATTTATATCATCTTTTACTGTATCATACTACTCACATATTTTTTTTACTCTTTTAATTGTTCTAATATGAAATTCAGAGTAATGTATTATACAACATATTACATGTTTCTGTGTAGAGTACATATAGAAAAGTATCCATTTGAATTCACTTTTACTAGTACTCTTTTTTCTTATATACAATTCTTATGTATTTAAATTTCATTTAAATGTATAGACCTGTATGGTTAATATTTCTGAGTATAGCACAAAATGCTCAAGTCTTATTTGAATTTTGTTTGTCCAGTTATCCCTTTCTATTATTATATTTACTGCTAAATAATCTATAAATGATTAGTATAGAAGTAGTTCAGATATATATATTTGATATGTATATCTTAGTAACCTAGGCTATTATATTATCACGAATTTTTACTTATTTCGTGTTAAAATCTAATTTTTCTAGAATTAGAAATAATTTAGGTACATGCATTTATGTAGTTAGTTTGCACTATTTAGTATGTTTTTCAGATCTGCAACTTGAAATATATGTCTATTGATGTTTCTTTTCTATGATAGAAACCATTTCATTTCCTTACTAATACTAACAAAATTATTGGTTATACTGTCTAACTCCAGCTTTAAATTTGTAACCAGATTTAGACATTCTGATTGTTGGAACTAATTCGATTTTACCCATACAACTATACAAATTTCCCTGTTACTACTGTAATGAAATCTGTTCAATGCATGGCCTAATATAACTCATTGTACTAACTGACAATTAAACTAAGTAATTCTACTAGAATTAAATTAAATAATTTCACATGAATATATATATATATCTTAACATTTTCCTAATCAAATACAATTTAACACATATGAGAACTCCATATCAACCATAATTATGTTAGTTAGGTGTGCATACCAATTGCTAACTAGTTCCACCCAATCGTAGAGTTCTCTCTCCGTAACTCACCCTCGAGCCAATACCTCAGCTCCCAGTGATAGACAACCCTTTGTCTATCCTGGAGCAGCTTATTTAAGATGTGCTTTCCAAAGCCTGTTTCCAATTTCTACATCTAGAAAATTTAGAATGCTTTCTTCCTGTTTTCCCTAGGCTTTCCCTCACAGAGATACTTTAAAGCTATCTTTTCTACTTTTCCATCTTTTTCTTCCTCTTCCCAGTTATTTTCCTCTTCATTGGGGAAATTACATGTTTATCTACAAATCTAATTTTGGTAATATTCCTTCCAAGGATTTTTGGAAGGTGTGGGAAAGTCTCATCACCTTATCCACATCCTCATGGATTTAGTTTTCAGATCTCAATTCTCAATCTACTCATTGCACACATAACTTTTCCATTTACTTTTATTAATAAAAAAATAAAATAAACTCAAATACTAATTCTCCATTAGGATCCACTTCCCCTTTGGAATTATTCGATTGTCAATTAAAAAGCATAGGAACTTAGGGTATTACATATTCCCCCTCTAAAAACAAACACAATCCTCAGTGTAGACTAAATTTTTTTTTATCAATTCACTGTGTAAACAGCGATGGATATTTTTCCATCATATCAGCTTCTCGTTCCCAAGTAGCCTCTTCTGGTGTAAAGTGCCTCCACTGCACTTTTACCTCGGCTACGGTTCAGTTTCGAAGTTCAATTTCTTCCCACTCCAAGATTTTAAGTGGCTCTAGAAGGAATTCCCCTTCCGGTTCCACCTGAATCACATTCCAATCAATAACGTGAGAAGAATCATGTACATATTTTTTCAATAAAGAATCATGAAACATATCATGAACCTTAAAATGAATGGGTAAGGGAAATTTATAGGCCACTGGTCCCACTCTTTCCAGCACTTCAAATGGCACATAGTATCATGGAGCTAATTTTTCACAGCTTCCAGTGTGCAAAGTACTCTTCTTAGGCTTAATCCTTAGATATACATGATCACCCACACTGAATTCCCGCTGAACTCTCTTTCTATATGCATAAATTTTGTCTGTCCTGAGCTGTTTTGATGTTTTTCTGAATCTGTTTCACAACATTTTCCATTTCTTGTAAAGCTTCTGGTCCAAGTATTAGTTTATCTTCAGGTTGACTCCAACTTAAGGGAGTATGGCACTTCCTGCCATAAAGTGCTTCAAACAGACTCATCTTTATGGAAGTCTGGTAGCTGTTGTTGTAGGCAAATTCTACCAAGTGTAAATAGTCTTCTCACTTGGTTGGCCTATCCATAACATACATCCTTAACATATCCTCAAGTATTTGGTTTGTTATTTCTATTTGGCCATTATTTTGGGGATGGTAGGCAGTACTAAAATTTAATTTAGTGTTCATGCATCCAAACAGACTCCTCCAAAAGGCTGTAGTAATATTTGCATCTCTGTTTGAAATTATCATTTTAGAAACCCCATGAGTCTTACAATCTCCTTCATAAACACATTTGTTAATTGAGATATCCCAAAGGTAGAATGAATAGGTATAAAATGAGCAGTTTTAGTTAAAGTATCCACTACAACCATAACAGAGTCATGCTAATATTTGGTTCTTGGTAAACCAATAATAAAATCCATGGAAACAGTTTCCCACTTCCATTCAGAAATAAGTAAAGGATTAAGCAACCCAACTGGATGTTTATGTTCAACCTTTACCTATTGACATTCAATGCATCTAGCCAAGCATATTGTTACATCGGTTTTCATTCCAGGCTAAAATAGGTTCTTTCTCAAAGCTGTGAGTAATTTTTGGTATCCAGGATGTTCAGAATAGGGTCTTTTATCATATTCATCCAAAATTTCTTTCTTTAGGGAGTCTACATTAGGAATGTACAATCTATCTCTATAAAAAATCAACCCATTCTAATTTTGTGTATAACCTTTCATTTCTATTTTCAACATTTGAGTCTGAAGCTTTTCATAGTTTTGGTCTTCATCCACTACCCCTTGAACCAGTCCCTCCAAGTCAAAGTTGACACTACTTCCAATGTTATTCATACTTTGCCAAGCATTTTTGCTTAAGGCATCTGTAATCTTGTTTTCTTTACCTTTGATGTGTTTTATTTCCATGTCAAATTCACTTAGGAAAGATGACCATCTAGCTTGCCTAGAATTTAGGTCTATTTGAGTGAAGAAATAATTTAGGCTGAACTGATCTATCATCAATAAAAATTTCTTTCCTAGAAGGTAATGTCTCCACATCTTGAGAGCGTGTATTATAGTAGCTAACTCAAGATCATAAACACTATAATTTTTCTCATGTCTCTTAAGTTTTCTGGATTCATAAGCTTTCTCTTGTAATAGTAATCCCCCTAATCCTTCTCCACAAGTATCTGTGCATACTAAAAATTCGGTCAACAATATTTAGAATAGATGTTGTAGTAAGTTTTAGTTTTAACTGCTCAAAGTTATTTTGGCATTTTTCTGTCCATTAAAATTTTACTCCTTTCCTTTGCAATGAAGTAATGAGGTAGGCTAAGGCTAAAAATCTCTCTAAAAACTTTCGGTAGTATCCTGTAATTCCCATAAAGGATCTTACAGTTGATACATTAGTAGGTACAGGCCACTCTCTGATTGCTTTTATTTTTTCTGGGTCTACAGCCAACCCTTGTTTTAAAATCATATGCCCTAAGTATTGAATTTTATGTTTAAAAAAATCGCATTTGCTAGACAGCATACAATTTGTTTTCCCTAAGAGTTTGAAACAATATTCTAAGATGTTATTTATAATCTACTTCACTTTTTGAATAGATTAAAATGTCGTTAACAAATACTAGTACAAACTTGTCCAATTATTTATTTAAAACACTATTCATTAAACACATAGAAGTGGCGGGTGCATTTGTCAACCCAAATGGTAGGACCACAAATTCATAGTGTCCATTCCGGGTCCTAAATGCTATTTTACTGATATCTTCATCTTTAATCCTTAATTGATGGTAACCAATCCTTAAATCAATTTTTGAAAACACTGTTACCCCTCTAACTTAGTCAAAGAGGTAATCTATCCTAGGCAATGGATATATTTTTTTGATGGTCAATTTGTTTAATTGATGGTAATAAATACACATATGGAAAGTACCATCTTTGTTTTTCACAAATAGCACTGGTACTCCCCATGGGGATACACTCGGTCTAATGTAACCTCTGTCCAACAACTCTTGTAGTTGTATTTTTAACTCCATTAATTATGGAGTGCTCATTATGTATGGGGCTCTAGAAACTGGAGTTACTCCCAGCACTAAATTGATTGAAAAATAAATCTCTCTCTTAGGAGGAAAATGAGGGATTTCATCTGGAAAAACATCTTTAAATTCTCTTATCACTGGTAATGTTTCTAGCATATTTTCTTCTATTTGATGTCCCAACTCTTCTACATGAACAAAATACACCTGATACCTTTTTCTAGCAATTCTCTTTAACTGAAGGGCCGAAATTTGCCTCACAGATATGGGTTTAGGCTTTTCTTTTATTATAACATATTTTCCCTCCTTGTAAATGCAGTGTAAGGTCTTGTATAAATAATTCATCATAGCCTTTTGTTTTTCTAACCAGTCCATTCCTATGAGTACATCATAAGACTGTAATGACAAAATATTTAAATTTAATTCTATTTGGTATCCATTCAAATTTATGGCTATTTGGGGTAACTTATGAGTTACTTTTCGTTTTGTACCAGTGGCTAACTAGACTAACCAAGAATTCTGAAACTTCTATGACTTCAATTTACATTTTTCTACCATTTGAGGACTGATATAACTTAAAGATGCACCTGGATCTATTAAAATTGTAACAGATTGGTTAGCAATCATACCTTCCATTTCGACCATAGTGGACTGGTGTTCTGCTTGACGATCTTCTAAGGTAGTGCTGATTTTGGGGATGTTTCTTGCTACATCATTAATCATAGTTGCTTCTCTCAGTACTTGTACTATCTAGATATTTCGATGTGGTAAGTCCCTCAATAAATGAGGTTCTCCACAACCCCAACACTTCAAAGTTTGTTTCATTTTAACAGTCCCCTCTCTTTTATTATTTTCATTCATTTTTTTGGACCCAATTTTGGAATGAGTAGTTTGATTGTCACTCATTTTGTTGAACTTCTTTCTTTGGTGGTTTCTCCCAAATTTTTTCAGATATGCTAGTTTGGTTTTCTTCCCATTAGAATCACCTTTATTTGACCAATTTTTTCTGTACTCACTCTTACCCTTGAACTGCTGATAACACAATCTGGCCTTCCGTAACACCTCATCCATCATCTTAGGGTTATCAAACTCTTTCATTTCTTTATAAATATTGGAAAGACAATTTAATAAACTCTGTACCTTTGCCTTCTCCTCTCTGATATAAGGTACATATCGTAACATATTTTTGAACTTGGTTACAAACTCATCAATCATGATTTGTCCCAATCTGAGTTCATGAAACTCTTTTTCCTTGCCGTCATAGTAGCATTCATTCAAGTATCGATTTTTAAACTTGACTTGAAATCTTCACAAGTCACCACTTTCTCATCAATGGCATGGACCATTTTTGTTTCTTCCCACCACAAGGTAGCCTTACCATGTAGCTGATAAATAGCCAACCTGGCTCTTAAGCTACTTTCATATTCATAAACATGAAAGTACTTTATCATATTCAGAATTCATCCTTCAACATCTTCCTCTTTCTCTCCATCATAGGAGGGAGGTTTAATTTTCTAGAATTCACCCTATAATTCCTTCTCTTATCTAGAATGCTATCTAGAGGCGTCATCTTCCTCAGAATATTCTGATAAATTGACCCTTCCCTTTATATTCCTTCTGGAACATTCACCTTCTTGACTATTTCGAGAAGTCAATTCTCTTATTATTCGGTCCTCCTCCCCACTGGCTAAAGATAGCCTTTCACTATGGATTTTAAGCTCTGTCATATCTCGTTGCATTCTATGCAACAGAGCATTTGGATCTGGTGTGCTTTCTCCATCACCCAGATATACATACATCTCATCCCCTTCAGTCATGGTTCTCAGCTATATACGTCAGTACTGTTCACTATACATGAAAATAACATTAGAAAAATTTAATTTTCATAAAATTTTACAACAACATACATTTTATGTGTGAGCACATAAATTGCCTAGTGTTTTAGCTAATTCTCTGATACCATTTGTAATGCCTCTCACCTAACACAATTTTTTTTTCATAGCTAACTAATAATACTAATTTTTATAAGTTTTCATCGCAACTTGACAAAATTCTATTTCCATATTTAGATCATCGTTTGGTCATTTCATCGCAAATCGATGAAATGTTGACACCAATACTAAAATCATTACTTCCTCTTTGAGTTTTTAGTATTTAGTTTACTATTGATAATCATACTCTTGGGCATACATCATTTTCAACAACTATGGCTAAAGCAACTTCTTATTTTCTTTCTATGACAACTCCTTATTTTAAAATAACTATCTTTAGCCTATCTCTTCACCTCATTTTTATTTGTACTTTTGTTGATAATAAATATATATTTATGTATATGAGGCCTCCTCACCACATATATATATTCCATCTTGTTTCTATTAGAAAACCTATTTAATTGTTAACTCCCTTATTCATTTATGTGTTAATTGACATGAACTCATGGATTCAAAGGAAACTATATAGTATTCCATATGTTAACATTATATCCATATACTATATACATATATGCTACACTCAAAGCAATACTTTAATTTACTTCCTACCTCTGTTGCTTTCGCATCACATGGGTATAGTATTTCCGTTCAACCCCATTTCCCACTTAGTCGATTTCTATCAAAATATCACTTGCTAATATGTGTTAATTTAAAGATCACAGCTTACTAAGATAAGCTTACCTGGCATTTGGAGTTAGACCTCAACATGGAGGTGCCCACCAACTTGTCATTTGGTTAGAAAACATTAATGGTATTATTAACTATCAACATACATCATGGTATACCTATTATCACTCCACGAAATTTGTGGCAATGGATATGTAAACTTGAAGAGACAGTCAGTACTAACCCTTAAATGCTTTTCGTCGCCTCCCATGTGAACTAGTACTACTTATTAAATGTGGATATATTCATAGTTTATCTTGTGGGATTTTCTATAGGTTTTACATAAACACACATTGTTTTACGAGACAATCTCATTGATCCAGCTTTAACTCCACATCTGCTGCCACATGGATGGTGGAGATGGTAGGAAACTTAGGTTTACTGAGTGTATATCACTTGGCATTTAAAGTGTTACATTTCATTTGTCTTTCTTATTTCCGTCATTCAGCAGAGAGGTTTTTTCGGAGATTGTTACTGTGCCTTCCCTCGCGCTCATCCAGGATGAACCCACCATAGTTCCAGCCTTCTCTTCTTACAATGACATTTCTTTTCTCAGGTAATTGCCTTCGTCCTATTTTAGAACTTGTTTTCAGTTTGGTTCCTAGATTGTCATTTTGATTTTTTCCATTCCTCTGAAAATGACAGAATGGGATTTTTAGTTTAGTTTTAATGGAATCTTATATTCGTTGGAAGAATTACTTATGGAACTGGATTTCTGTTAGACATTCTCGATTTTTATGTTCACTGAGACTCTTCCTTTGTTTTTAGGATTCCGTCCATATAGGCATAAATTCAATAATTGCGAACTGTAGTTTTGTTTCTCTTTTGTGAATCTACTCTGTGGATAATTAAATTTGGTTCTCTGGTTTTCACTGTCATGAGTTCCAAATTTACCATTCGTATCACTACTAAAATAAATGCATTAGTTTTGTTGTCACTTATATTTATTCATTCATGTTTTATTTCTCATTTTACCTCTGCCATGCTTCCATTTTCATAAGGGATCCCCAATGAAGTTGGGTCATCCCAACATGAATGGTCTCAGACGTGGCTAGTCTTTCATTTGATTTTCTCTAGGATATGAAATTTCGTTTTTGTCATTGTCTCAAAGTTTCATTTCTTCTCTTAAGTGTTGCACAGGTAGCTTCAGAAATTTTCATTATTCTTTTCACTTTTACTATCTCCTCATTGGATTTGGTTTGAAGCTCAAAGAATCCCTCTCCCATTTCCATGTGATTTTTGTAATTTCAAGTGTATACAAACATGAAACCCAAATATCATAAAGGTATGGCCTTACCTCTTGATATTCGTTTTCTTATGATCATTGTTAATAAACTTTTCATTTTCATAAACCTGGTTCCTTACTTTGATTTCTTGGTGTATGCAGGTATATCCCTACTTTAGTGGTTTCATTTTTTGATAGAAATTGTATTACTCAGACAAAATCTACTCTGAATACTAAAGTCAGTTGTGTACGGGTCGGTATTGACACACTCATGTATCTCGCCTACTTTGGTCGTATTGCCAAACTGCCAACGCCCTATATTTGTGATTTGTAGTGAATTTAGATAGAAATAGAGTATTGTTATTGTATTTATTTAAATTTGTAATAATTTTAAATCAGGTTGGTTTTAAAATCCACCCTCTAGTCTATATTACTTTTCCTCATAAGCACTATGACTATCTTTTCCTCTTATGTGTTTTCACTACTATTAAAATGAGCAATTTCATCTTCTGTATGATTCCAGTATAGTTATATCAACTCTTTTGTTCCTCAAAATGGTTTTATGTTTCTGATAATTAGTCCTGATAATATAATATCAGTTAATTTCATCTAATATTTTCTGGGTTAGGATATAATCCTATATGCACCTCTAATACAACAGTAGTTTCGTTTATATTTGATTACTACATCACAGATTTATATCATATTTTACTATATCATACTACTCACATTTTTCTTTTACTCTTTAATTGTTCTAATATTAAATTTAGAATAATGTATCAGACAACATATTACATGTTTCTGTGTAGAGTACAAATAGAAAAATATCCATTTGAATTCACTTTTACTAGTACTCATTTTTTTTATATAAAATTATTATGTATTTAAATTTTAGTTTAATGTATAGACCCGTATGGTTAATATTTCTAAGTATATCACAAAATGTGTAATATCTTGTTTCGGGGATATCTCCAAAATACGACAAACTCCAACCAGAGATAGACTGGGAGGGCATTTACCAGATATGTCGCCTCTAAAAGAGAATGAGATTCGGAGGCTTCCTGGCCCTTTCTAGACTCTGTATAAGATTGAAAGATAAACACACCAAGTGGTATAGAACTAGACATGCAATATCATATGGCAACTACGACAACTCATCTAGAAAATGAATTTTTCAGCAACTCATGCATGAAAAACGCATTATTCGGGTATTATGGCTTCAGATACCTTATAATATGTTTCATAATGCTTAGAAACCAAAATCAATAGCAGCAGAAACCTTTACTTAGCTTTTAACGGCAAAAAGGTGGGGAAAAGTGAGGATTTTCGCACTAAAACGAGTGTATAAGAAAATCTGCAAAAAATGATGTGTCAAGGTTATGGAATATGTTATATTAGGTGAAGAGGTAATTCCATGTCAAATTTCAGCTCAAAAAAAAGCGTTTTTCTATGTTAAATAGTTTCTCCTTCCCGACTAGTCAAGAAAAACCCTGATTTCCCATGACTTTGAGTATGCAAAAATTTAATGAAGCAAGGGAAGCATTTTTTTCTGAATGAATAAGAAGTAAAATACTATGAAAAATCAGAGAATAGGTTTATTATCATGGAAAAGGAATTTAGCAAGGTTAAGCAGCAATTTTACATAGGAAACCCCTCAAGATTGAGGTGCCGCAAGACAAGAGAATGATCCAGAAACCCTTCAGCATTTTCACCAGGAGCTGTGAGACAAGAAGATAAATATGTAGCCAAGAATGATGTATAGCAGCAAAAGAGATTACAAATATTGAGGAAACAACCTCTCAAGAGAAGAAATGCAAGCCTCAATAATACATGTACATGGCAATGAAAGAACACTGTTATTTCTACATAAACCCAGACTATGAGGATGTATTCTATGATAGAATACTGCTGCAAAATGATGTCAACACATGGATATGACAATATATGGCCCAAATACAATAGGGGATCAAAGCTCTAACCCTTACAAGAAAAGATACTGCAATTCTCCAAGGGATCGACTGAAATACACAATATGACAAAAATGCTGGAGTTGTTGGGGAGCTACTCCAAATCCAACTAAAACCAAGTAGAGAAGGCTGAATATGATGAGCAACTGAAGTAGACCTCCCCCAATAGATCTCCAAAGTGGAAGGTTGATCCTTACACTTGAGATCTTCCCCTCAAATCAACCTGCAAAGCCTCACAGCAGCTAGACCATAAAAATAACGCAGATACTAAGAGGGACTGCACAATAGGGGCAGAATAACTGTTGTCCTGATGCCAAGATCTGCAAATCAGCTCCAATGTCCTCCAATATAATCCTCCAAAGGAAAGAAAGACTCTTCCTCTAAAAAACAAGAGAAGGAAGTGGTGTCGTGACGACTCCACAGAAACACCCTACAACACAGTATTATGTTGTTGCAGCAATAACGCTATCTTGGAGGATGATGCTGAAAAACTGACCTTGCCAGAGTAGGCACTCGAAGTCCCCCGGGGCTAAGGGTGAGATATCTGCACGGAGACACTCGGTGCACTAAACAGTGTAGCAGACAGGCTAAACATCCAGCGTGCCAAAGAAGACAAATTTCTCACTCAACAATCAACAACTCAAGCATGAATGAAATGAGGAAGCTCCTTCGTCCTTTATAGTGTTGGTTTCCCTCCAAAAGCCCAATGTAGCCTCTTTCTCTCTCCTCCACATCCTCATCCTTATCCACATTCTCATCCTTATCTACGCAGAAGCTTGTAGAAGTTTCTAGATTGTACATAGGCCCCCTCCTCCATGTGGTGTTAGGTCCCCCCTTGACTCCCACTTAAGTCACAACGTTTTGCTACTAGGTGGATGTCTTATTTCTCTTAAGTGAGTTAGACCCTCTTCACTCACTTTTTATTTATTTACAAACTATAAACGGAAAAATAAACAAAATAGAATATTCCAATTAGCTTTCACTAATTAGGAATATTACAGTCCCCCCGGCAAAATTTTGCTTGCCCTCAAGAAACTGCCTGAACAAGTCTCCTTCCAAGCTGATGCTCTCCACCGATACTGCAAAATGTGCCTGGGTCCCAGATGCGCCACTGTATTTTCCCTGTCCTCTGCATCATCCTGATATGAAGGGATCTCTCATAGTACTAGCCATCCAAAAATCCTCCCGGATCCCATTGCCACCATGGCCAATAATAGCCCAAGTCCCATGGCTTGGACTTCTCACTGCCTCTAGTTATGACGGAAGACCATGACCCCTGCTATTATGTAGTTGTCACTGTGTAAGTTGTCCCATCAACTGTGTACCAACCCATCACCTCTCTCAAATCAACTTCAAGGGTAGAACTGAAGAATCTCCACTCAAGGCATGGAGTCTGGAATGTAATGAGGAACATCTCCCTCATGTGGATCCTCCATCCCCAAGAAATCATCCAAACAAAATGAGTCACCTCCCAACAAGGCAACTCCTAAAAATCTCCTTCCACTTCAAGCTCTGGTAATGAAGGTGGGCTGAAAATATGAACTTGGTAAGCATCATAGCTTACCCCATGCTATCCTTCTCTCCACTCATAACAAGTGTAGAGTGTATGTTGATCCTGGGATGCACAATTATTGCCCTCCAATGGCAAAGTGAAGAACAATCCTCCAAAGAAGGTTTCTCCAACAATGAAGAACAAGCTAGCCCAAAACAATCCATCCATGAAGAATAGGACGTGGTCATCATGGAACATCCTAATGAGAGGTGTGCTGAAGGTTTTACATGATGATACATGATGCAAACAATTTCTCACAAGGATACAACGCAGTCTCATCCACTGCAACTTTAGAAAATTACATGGCAAGCAATCTCCATGATTCATCACATCTACTAAAGGATAGTAAATGGCTGAATGTAACAACAATAATACATGATCAAGCACTTGCCCATGGTTGTACAATGGATGAATATCAATCTGATGGCCCACCTCTGAATAGAACATATATGTAGTAGTGGTGGCCATACCTCCTCCCATGCTCCCATTTGAACATGTAGTGTAGAAAATGTGAGAATTTTTCCCACTCACGGCCACATCCAACTCATGTGTCTCTCTCATAATCAAGCCTCCCATAGAAATATGATCTATATCAGAAAATGAAGACATGATCAGCAATAATATGAAGAGAATGTTGAAGGTTTCATGTGGTGCAAGAAGGTACCAACAGCCTCCCAAACAAGTACAGTGCGGTTTTACAAGTTGCTTCTTGATGAAAGTACAAGGCAAAATGTTTCTCCTTACATGGTTAATCATGCATGTCTCCATATGATACATGTTATAGTGTATAAAATGATCATACAAGTGATGATAGAACATTTTCCCAAGGCCATAAACGAGATGGCTACCTCCATCATGTAGATTGGCCCAATACAATTCATGGAACAATTTGACAAGCTTGCCCTCTCGTGAAGCAATGCACTGCATACGAATGGTAAGAGTGTGCAAATAAATGAATGTATTAACAAATCCCTCACCATATGCTAGAAGTAAGATGGTACATGGGGCCATACGCGAGTCCTCCATAGTGTTTTGGCATGCTATGAAGAATAATGAACCATGTGCTGCAAAAAGATAATCCTCCTTATGCTTGGAAACCCAAGTCAAGAAGAGTATGCCATAGATGTCTCTATCATCATTACCCCCTCTAAGTGCAACAAATATGAAGTGATCCTGGGACCTATGGGTTATAGATCCACCATATCTCTGCTGGGCACACTTCATCCATAAGGTTCTGCTACAAAGTGACAGTGCTGTGAGCTCATGCAAATAAGCTCCTGTCAATACAAAGCTCCGTTCTTTGACATGCTCCTTGTCAAAGACTCCTCTAATAATGTTGCAACAAATGTGGAATACCTCCCAAGATGGAATTTCTTCCCAATCATCATCAAAGACCAAGGAGATAGTGTCATCCCCTCCTCCTACAACATCATACAAAGTATGAGAGCAAATCTGCCCTTGCTCTCCCAGAAACAAACAAAGCAACAAGACATTGTGTTGCCTCCCCATACCTCCATCATACCAATCATGTGATGAAGACACAATGAATTATATGAGTATCATATCAACACCATGCATCCATGCTCTATGTTGCTCAATGATGCAAGTATCCTACCATATTTCCTCCATCCTCTGACTCTTAGGAAGAGTGTTTTCCAAGAGATGGCCAAACTCTTTCAAGAGTAACCAGCGCAGCCAAGCCTCCTGCTGCCCGATATCATAGATCTGCAGGTAGCTCCCTAGCTCCTTGCTCATCATCCACATCCACTCAATCACCTGTGAATGCCTTCTTCTTCTTCTCATCCTGGTACTCCTCCCACGAGGGCTACCATCCTCCCAAATAATACTCCTGTCTTTGCACTTCATGGGATTTTGAAATATAAACTTCTCAAGGATCAATGAGACCCTATCAAGAATCAAATAGGTGGTAGGAAAAAACCTCCCATCATGATGTGTATGGCTCAAGGGATGTCCAACACAAGCATGAAATATGTTATCCATCCTAAGATGTCCTCCATCTTCTATCTGCTCTTATGAGAAGGGAAGAAAAGCATTGCATCCCATGGTGTGTCGAAGTGCATCTCCAATGAGATCTCTTCTTGAGACCTCCCCTTCATCCATAGTCTTCCAAAACCAATGAGGTCTTGGACCTGAAAGTAGAAATTCCTCTCTGAGCTGAGAAGAGCTCATTAAGAAAGTGTCATCTTGAAGGGAGAAAAGGTTTCTTACTCCAAGATGTCTACCATCAATCTTCGAATCTTCAAACCCCAACCTCCAATGTGATGTACAATCCAACAATGGCTCATGAGAATGATGGTTTTATTCCTCCATGTTGCACAGTGCAGTGCAATCAAGCTACTCTATAGTAGCACTGAGATTTGACCCTTGGTCATGCAAAAGTAGATCTCCACATTGATCAGAAGAATGTGCTGCAACAATGGAATGTGGCTACTCCTCCATGAGTATAACAGTGTTATCACAAGCCTCCTCAAGAGGTGATGTGATTTCTTCTTCTTGATGAGAATAGGAAGTGCATGGTACTTCCTCTTCTTTTTCTTCAATCTTTTTGACCTTCTCAATGATGGATGCATTTCCTCTGGATCTGAAAAGAGATGAGAATAAACTCATCTTCTTCTTGAGCTTAGAATCACAGGGGCCAGTGGATTTCTCTTACATGGGAAGAGGTGACCTTCCAGTAGTATGTTGCAACTTTGGACTTTTCATGCTAGATACCCCACTGCTACCACTGTACCTTCCTCCTTCATCCTTCCTGAGCTGACAGTAATCTCTGAAGGGCAAAAAGCTGCTTTGAAGTCTTCCCCCTTGGACTGCCATTCTCGGAAATAATCTCCAAAGGGTATATAATCATGCTGATGTGAGATCCTCATATTTTCCATAGATAAATATCTCTACAGACTGAGCCAGAACTATGCTCTAATACAACTGTAATATCCCGTTTCGAGGATATTCCCAAAATACGGCAAACTCCAACCAGAGATAGACTAAGAGGGCATTTACCGGATATGTCACCTCTAAAATAAAAATATATATGGAGGATTCTTGGCCCTTTCTAGACTCTATATAAGAGTGAAAGACAAGCACACGAAGTGGTATAGAACTAGACATTCAATATCGTACGACAGCTACGGCAACTCATCTAGAAAATGAATTTCTCAGCAACTCATGCATGAAAAACGAATTATTCAGGTATTATGGCTTCATCTACCTTATAATATGTTTCTTAATGCTCAGAAACCAAAACAAAGAGCAGCAGCAACCTTTACTCAGCTTTTAAGGGTGAAAAGGTGGGGAAAAGTGAGGATTTTGGCCCTAAAATGAGTGTATAAGCACATATGCATAAAATTACAGGTCAAAGTTATGGAATATATTATATTAGGTCAAAAGGGACTTCCATGTCAAATTTCAGCTCAAACAAAGGCATTTACTATGTTAAACAGTTTCTCCTTCCCGACTAGTCAAGAAAAACCCTGATTTCCCATCACTTTGAGTATGCAGAAATTTAATGAAGCAAGAGAAACGTTTTTTTTCTGAAGGAATAAGATGTAAAATACTATGAAAAATCAGATAATAGGTTTAGTATCATGGCAAAGGCATTTAACAAGGTTAAACAACAATTTTACATAAGAAACCCCTCAAGATTGAGGTGCCGCAAGACAAGAGAATGATCCAGAAACCCTTCAGCGTTTTCACCAGGAACCGTGAGACAAGAAGATAAATATGTATCCAATAATGATTTATAGCAGAAAACGAGAGTACAAATCTTGAAGAAACAACCTCTCAAGAGAAGAAATGCAAGCCTCAATAATACATGTACATGGAAATGAAAGAACACTGTTATTTCTGCATAAACCCAGACTATGAGGACGCAGTCTATGATAGAATACTGCTACAAAATAATTTCAACACATGGATATGAAAATATATGGCCCAAATACAATAAGGGAGCAAATCTCTAACCCTTGCAAGCAAAGATACTGCAATCCTCTAAGGGATTGGTTGAAATACACAATATGACAAAAATACCAGAGTTGTTGGGTAGCTATTGCAACTCCAACTGAAACCAAGTAGAGAAGGTTGAAGATGATGAGCAACTAAAGTATACCTTCTCAAATAGATCTCCAAAGTGGAAGGTTGATCCTTACACTTGAGATCTTCCCCTCAAATCAACCTACAAACCCTCACAGCAGCTACACCATAAAAATAATACAGATACTAAGAGGGACTGTGTAGTAGGGGTAGAATAACTGTTGGTCTGATGCCAAGATCTGCAAATCAGCTCCAATGTCCTCCAATCTAATCCTCCAAAGGAAAGAAAGACTCTTCCTCTGAAAAACAAGAGAAGGAAGTGGTGTCGTGACGACTCCACAGAAACACCCTACAACACAGTATTATGCTGCTGCAGCAATAACACTTTCTTGGAGGATGATGCTGAAAAACTAACCTTGCTCAAGCAGGCACTCGAAGTCCCCCGGGGCTAAGGGTGAGATCTCCACACGGAAACACTCGGTGCACTAAACAGTGCATCAGACAGGCTAAATAGCCAGCGTCCCAAAGAATACAAATGTCTCACTCAACAATCAACAACTCAAGCATGAATGAAATGAGGAGGCTCCTCCATTCTTTATAGTGTTGGTTTCCCTCCAAAAACCCAACGTAGCCTCTTTCTCTCTCCTCCACATCCTCATCCTTATCCACATTCTCATCCTTATCTGCACAAAATCTTGCAGAAGCTTCTAGAGTGTACATAGGCCCCCTCCTCCACGTGGAGTTAGGTCCCCCCTTGACTCCCACTTAAGTCACAACGTTGTGCTACTAGTTGGATGTCTTATTTCTCTTAAGTGAGTTAGACCCTCTTCACTCACTTTTTATTTATTTACAGACTATAAACGACAAACTAAACAAAATATAATATTCCAATTAGCTGTCGGTAATTAGGAATATTACAAAATGCTCAAGTCTTATTTGAATTTTCTTTGTCCAGTTATCCCTTTCTATTATTATATTTACTACTAAATAATCTATAAATGATTAGTACATAAGTATTTCGGATATATATATATATATATATATATATATATATATATATATATGGTATGTATATCTCAGTAACCTAGGCTATCATATTATCATGAATTTTGACTTATTTCATATCAGAATATAATTTTTCTAGAATTAGAAATAATTCAAGTACATGCATTTATGTAGTTAGTTTACACTATTCAGTATGTTTTTCGGATATGAAACTTGAAATATATGTCTATTGATGTTTCTTTTATGATAGCAACCATTTCATTTCCTTACTAATACTAAAAAAATTATCTGTTAGACTACCTAACTCCATATTTAAGTTTGTAACCAGATTTAGACTTTCTGGTTGTTGGAACTAATTCGATTTTACCCACACAACTATACAGATTTCCCTATTATTACTGTAACAAAATCTTTTCAATGTATGGTCTAATATAACTCATTGTACTAACTGACAATTAAACTAAGTAATTCCACTAAAAATAAATTCAACAATTTTAGATCAGTATATATATATATCTTAATATTTTCCTAATTAGATACAATTTAACACATATGAGAACTCCATATCACCCAGAATTATGTTAGTTAGGTGTGCATACCAATTTCTAACTAGTTCCACCCAACCGTAGAGTTCTTTCTCCGTAACTCACCCTCGAGCCGAGACCTTAGCTCCTAATGATTAACAACCCTTTGTCTATCCTAGAGTAGCTTAATTAAGCCATGCTTTTCCAAGCTTGTTTCCAATTCCTACGTCCAGAAACTTCAAGATGCTTTCTTCCTATTTTTCCTAGGCTTTACCTCATAGAGGTACTTTAAAGCTGTCTTTTCCGCATTTCCAGCTTTTTCTTCCTCCTCCCAATTACTTTCCTCTTCATTAGGGAAATTATATGGTTATCTCCAAATCTAATTTTGGTAATATTCCTTCCAATAATTTCTGGAAGGTGTGGGAAAGTCTCATCACCTTATCAAGATCCTCATGGATTTAAGTTTTAGATCTCAATTCTCAATCTAGTCATTGCACACATAACTTTTTCATTTATTTTTATTAATAAAAAATAAAATAAATTCACTTACTAATTCTCCATTGGGATCCACTTCTCCTTTTCACTTATCTAATTGTCAATTAAAAAGCATTACAACAAAACAAAATACATTTTTTACCATATAATGAATACAATGAAAAATTAATTTCTGGAAGGTGTGGGTAAGTCTCATCACCTTATCAAGATCCTCATGGATATAGGTTTCAGATCTCAATTCTCAATCTAGTCATTGCACACATAACTTTTTCATTTATTTTTATTAATAAAAAATAAAATAAATCCACATACTAGTTCTCCATTGGGGTCCACCTCTCCTTTTGACTTATCCAATTGTCAATTAAAAAGCATAGGAACTTGGGGTATTACAACAAAACAAAATACATTTTTTACCATATAATGAATACAATAAAAAAAACTAGTATCCCACATAAAACATAAACCAGACATTCTAACTCTATCAATTGGATCCACTTCATGATACTATCATAATTTAATATAATTCAATTTAGTAAAATAAAATAAAATTGAAATTGATCCCTTCAAGTTCTTGCCTAGGTTTTTCCATATAGAAGACCTTATTAAAATATGATTTTTTATAAATTAATAATTAATTTATTGTGTTGAGGGTCACTTTCCAACACAATATGATACACATGTTTTCATGTATTATTAAACACTATAGTGTCATGTTACACATTTTGACTTTGTAAAAAATAAAAATAAATAAATAAAAATAAAAAACATAAAATTAATAATTAGATTAGCTAGATCCATCTCAACTCTGAATCTACCATATCACTTAATCACTTAATCAAATTTATATTACCTTAAAATAATAAGTTTCTGCCAAACCCAAGAAACCTCTTTTGAATTTTAAAACTTGATCATAAAACTCTCAAAAATTAAAAAATAATGGAAATTAAGTATTTCTCAAATTGGATAATCCTTCACTCAAATCGTCATGAACTCAATGGATTATGGGGTTAGAATTATTTACCCTTGAAATAATAGTTGGAGATAAAAAACTAAAGTAAGATGAACTTAATAGAATTTCCAATGAAGTTACCTAAGTTATATACAGATGTTCATGAATATATTGAGAACACATTGATAATTAAACCACCCATGATTCCTAGAATCTATGGAGAAAACATCCTTGACCTTTTTATATGTAAAATTGAATCCTTTATCAATTTTTCTAACATCTTTGTTAACAAAATTAAGAATGACAAGGTTGAGGCTAAAAATCCTCCAATAATCTTTGACCTGGTTTCCCTTTTTGCAAAGATCCTTTTTGAGGGAGTAGGTCAAGTGATTTTAAGGATATGTGATCCTTGCACATATGAAATTTTTGCAATTTAGATTTGAAATTCATGAACAAATATGTTGCTTATAAATGATATCCCGCTTCTCCCTAATTGTGAAAATTTTATTTTTCAATTTATGTTAACTCATTCCCTTTAAAAATAAAGTGATGGTTGAATTTTTTTACGATATATTTTCTATTTGGTCACACTGCTATTATAATTTGATGACATTTATAGAATACATTAACAATCAATTTAGACAGATATGTTTGCAATAGAAGTTGAAGAAAAATTGATGTTTCAAATATAAAAAAAACATTACCAAACATTTGAACGAATCCTATTAAGGATAAATATTAATACAAAATGAGAGCTGCATGCCAATTCCCGTGACCTATAGGCACCAAAACTAGGAATTCTTAAAACCCATATTGACCATGAAAATTTAGAATAGCTTTCAATATTTACAAAGTTTTCTTAAATAATGGTTTTAATGAACCCCAGTATTAAAGGGGTTTTCTAATACTACATAGAACAACATAAACACCATAAATCCCAAAAGCTATTCTATGTTTTTCCTTCACGGTATTTAAACCACATAACTCTAACTATAATACTATAAAGTATCCTATGTTTTTCCTTCATGGTATTTAAGCCACATTTAAGCCTATAACTATAATACGGATTCTTAGAAATGAGAGGTGAGAAGTGTATAAGGTTCTACATCATGTGGAATATCAAATGGGAGAAAGTCGTTGTTTGATAGGAGTGAGTATTAACCACCATGTTGTATACATAAAACATAATATTTCATGTAAATCAATATTATCTTATCATTCAAATAAAACCAAACACATGATCGAAATTGAGTATACTAATGTCATGGCCAACTTCAACCACAATTATAAAGAAAATTTGGAGGGTAGAGGAAATTGTAATTCAAAAACATATTAGTGACATCAACCAAGACAATGCATGGGATATTTATAAAATTTGGACTACCCACATTCATTTTCTAAAATATATTTCCCTTATTAAAATATTTTATTTATTTATATTTTATTTAGTTTCTTATGTATATTTTACTTATAATAAACATTTCTATCCTTAGATATATGTATAATAATATTTACTTATATTTATTTATATTTTAGTTTAAGGACTATGTATACTTATGCTATAGTTTTATCTGTATTTAATTTATTAATTAATTATCAGTAATTCTTTCATCTTTTTCACTTTTAAGTTGATTATATTATTCATATATACAATGATAATATTTTATAAATATATAATTAAATATAAGAATATTGATGTGATATATATATTAAATATAGTTGATAATTCATTTTATTATATAATTATAAATAATAATGATTCATATTTATATCCATTATATTTTAGAATTTCACATTTTAATTTAATGATATAACTTATAAAAACTTAAATTTATAATAAGAATTTTTCTTTCAGATTAGAAATTATATGGAAAATGAATATCTATATTAATAAAATTTAAAATAAAATATTTAGATATATAAATATGTGAAATTTGTATTAATACGAATAGAATTATTAGAAATAACATAGATGTCACTTATCTATCAATCTACTAAGTGAGAGTAACAAAGTATCTCAAGGTTCAAAACTTTCCTCATATTTGCATTGAAAATGAAGTTTGTATTTTGAGAGATTTTATTCTTCTCCACACTTGTTATATGTGGAATTAATATAGTTCTATTTAAATTAAAATTCCTAATTTTATTATTATTCATACACTTATACTATTACATTTATGATTATTTTATTATATTTATTTTCGTTCTATTTTATTTTACTATACATATTTTTTTTATGTATATGTCAATACTACTAGATATTAGGATTTCCAAAAAAGCATATGGTTTTTGTGAAAATCCCTACATCTAAAAATAAAAATTTACTATAATGTTATAAATAGACATTTCCAAGTTTGGAACACCTATTATACCTTTTAACTAAAAATCAAATCAAGCAAACATATATTAGATATAAATAAATCTATTTTTAGTAAGAGAAAGTAAAATTAAAATTATGTAGATGGTTTAGATAAAAATGTCAATTCCACATATCATAATGAATTTTACATGAAAAAATAAATATTGGGCTTAGAGTAATCAATTTATTATAATTTAGGCAATGCAAGTGTAGTGAAGATAATAATCTAATTAAAACATAGTAAAATAAAAACATATAATGTATAATAAATTATATCAATCAAAATAGATTTTGTATTCTAAAAGTTGTGGGTATATTTATTTTACTATTTTATAAAGATAAAATATTTTTGGTATTAGGGATAATTTACTTGAGATAAAATTCCATTTACTAGTCATGTTCCATTAAGTGGGAATGACTTTTCGTACAATCTCTTACATTTGGATGTTAAAATAGTGTTATGTATAAATTAATTCAAGTTGATCTAGATTTTTGACACTAAATTCTATATTACATTGATACACCAATTTGAAGAAAACATTTAATCATTTGAATTGAGTATGAAAATGGTCCACAACTAAAACATACATAATATTTAGTTTTTAGTTCATAGACCACAAATATAACATATATAATATTTAGTTTTTACTTTATACATAAATTATTTTATTTGGATCTAATCACGTTGATGTGTTAGAATTCAGTATCAAAGTATGCATTAAAAATTAAAATTTAATTCATGTATAATTTGATAAAATAAAATAAAATTCATCTATAATTTGATTTTAAAGTGATTACGAGAAAAAAAATAGAGTATTTAGAGTGATTACTAAATTAACTAGAGTTGTTTAATTAATTAGAATTATATTAAATTGATTATATACGACAACTTCAACACAAATTACAGTTTTATATTAAAATTATCATTCATTCTCATATTAAAAGTCTTTCCCATTCTCAGTCAAATAAAACAATCTAATAAAAGGAAATTTATTCATGGCAACTAACCTTGATCATTTCACACAATAAAGTTACTGCAACTGTTGTAGAAGAATTTACTCTTGTCATGAGTGTTAGGAAAAACTTCTTTAAGACTACCTATTATCCTACCTTAGTCTTTCAGTATTAGTTACTAAAGTTCTTATCTTACTTCTCCCTTAATTAATAATTATTCATGTATCTAACATAACTATTAAGGGTCTAGAGCTAAAATATTACTTTGATTCACAATTAAGCATAAAGTCTTTTCTCCTACAATAAAAGATCTTGATTGTTGTTCAATATATAAATTTTACTTGTTTCACTTTCAATCACATGTAACCATCCTTATTTCTACGCCTTAGGTCCAAGAGTTGAACCTAGGGCTCTCATACTATTCTTCCACACACCTCTCTATTATTATCAACTACAATATTCTTTTTTTTTTCGTTAAAAAGAGATACTAAAATAACTGATTCATCAAATGGGTTTGTAGTTATTGATTCATGTGCATGATCAAGATGCATCAAGGTGATCCATCGATTCTCGATGTTGCTATCCAAAACCTATACCCCTAAACAACCTCCTCTCAATCATTCGTTGGGTTACGCTCTTACCTCAACCATGCTCGCTTCCTCCTAAATTATGCTTCTGTGTTAATGTTAGAAGTGCTACAGGTTTGTACATCTCACACGTTCCAAAATTAACTCTTCTGAGGAGATTTCACACATGCCTGATAGTTATAATTAAATTAGGTTTTCGTGGTTATAATTCGCTCCATTCTTATTCTATTAATGTTTTGATGTTGAACCCTGTGGTATGGGTTTACAATTTTTGTAGGGAACGTAGAGCATGAAATTTTCTAGGCCTTCAAGTTCTCGTAGAGCATGAAATTTTCCAAGCCTTCCGGTTCTCTATCATACAGTTTCTCCATCGCCTCTATTAGGTAATAAAATTTTTCTCCCCCATCTCATTATGTTCCGTGTGCTTAGAATGTATAAATTTTCCTAAGGTTAGTTCATCGGCAGCCATTTAGAACTGTGTTTTGATTTTATTCTATTAACACTTCCACAAATAGATAGAAAAGATACCCCTCGACATTTTTGCATGTACAAGTACATCTTGGGTTTAACTTAATTAAAATTTTCCCCTATTGCTCTTGTCCCATTTGTGTCTAATACAGATATTTCTGGTCCAATTTGTGTCTAATACATATATTTCGGGTTGGTGTTCCTTCCACAGGTATGGGGGACATGTTCACGCCTGTCACGTTTCTATTATTTTTCCATGACCAAAGGTTCTTTGACTGACCAAACTCACATTGCTATATGTTGGTTCAATATTTCTAGTCCAGTGATGGGTTTATGTTAAATTACCACACGAGACCGATATCCAGATTGAACTTACAGTAATAAGGCTTATAATCAAGCCTTCTATGTATTTACCCACATGTCTGTCTTGAATTCCTTTCAAAGCATAATTTTATGGTGTCATGACCTAGTGTGATAACCTTGAGGGGTTTTACGTTTACTTATCTAAATTTTATTTAAACATGATTTCTACCCTCTAACATACTCTGTGCTAATGAATTTCTAGTTTTTCACTCTCCTCTCTAGGCTTGTTTTCTTTCCCTATAGATGATGACATTATAAGGCACAAAATATTACTCTAGCATTAATCCCATCTCTTTCTTCTCCTTTGGTTATGTATCACTATTATATATATTGTTACTTTCATTTCATGTACTCAAGATGTTCCTTGTATGCATAGATAAAGGGTGATTAAGTTTATTGTTATATATCCTAGTCATTCCTTTATTTCATAAAAAATATCCTGGGATATGTCTTCTAATGTACCAATTTAGGATTAATTTTTTATGTTCTTAATTTCATGAAGGTTGAATACATTTGTGTTTTGTTTCGCTCATACTTATTTTATCTTAAACTCATTGAAATTTAGTTATTGGATTTTTTTTAATGACATGCATCATATTTTGGTAGTTCATTCTCTATTGTGGGAAACCCTTTGACAAAACCATTTCTGTATAATTATGTACTTGATCAAAATACGCATAAGATATTAAACATTGGACTTTATTTATGTTTCCCAAATCTATTCACTACTAAAGTAAATTTCATTTGTTCTAGTTATTCCTTTGTTAATGTCATCTCTATATAAGTATCTAATCTTCCAGGATATGAATATGTTTTGATATTGTGGAATTGTCTAATAAATTCCAAATCTACTCACTCATGTAATAAAATTTCCTTAGTTCTCTCGATCTTTACTTAAGTTGAAGTAGAGTAGTTTACTACCAATCTAGAAGTATAGTTCCCTTATATTGTTGGGTAGTTTGTGTATTCTTCATATATGATTGAAATTTCAAGGAAATTCCACCTTGTCCATAACTACAACTCAAAATTCAAGTATGACTACTTCACTCTTTATGAAACGAAGTAGTTCATCTATGGATTTTACGCTAGTTGTATACTGGGGATACGCTCAATGTGAAATATATATGGGTCAACAAATTCATGAGTAAGATGTCTGAATCTTATATCTCTGACACATTCCCACATAGCCGCTTATATGTTGTCTATCAACCTTGATTGACGTTCGAAATTTATTGAAGATCATGGCAATTAATTTCATCCATCTCTAGCACAATCTCAATATAATATTTCCAGGCATCCAGAATTAATTTAACTTAACATTTATAGAACTTGCGTGCAAACTTTTAGAGTATCATTTCTTTTTATTAACCCCTACACTTGTGGTAATTTGTGCATAAGGAAACTATTAATGGCATTACCATAAGTTGATATTACAGGTGCCACTCCAAACTTCATAAGTTCCCTTCACCCAACATGCAAGGACATGTGCATAGAAATTAGCCATTTATTTGTATATATATGCTATATACACATTGTTAGGTTGTTACTGATCATCACTATATTATTTCTAGTAATCACAAGAGGTTTATTAACTATAAACATTAATATAACATTAAACAACGATTCTAGTCTAAACACAATTATAATGGACGAAACAATTTATAGGAATAAGAATGATTATAGAAGGAAACAAATTTACAATTATGTATAAAAAGATTTATTGTTATATGAATAATTATATCATGAAAAATATTGTAAAAAATAGAATACATTTCCTACCATATAATGAATACAATGAAAAAAAACTAGTATCCTAGATAAAACATAAATGCATTCTAACTCTATCAATTGGATCACCTTCTACTACCATAATTTAATATAATTCTATTTAGTAAAATAAAATAAAATTGAAATTGGCGCCTTCAAGTTCTTGCCTAGGTTTTTCCATAAAATCCCACCTTTCTCTTCTTGGGTGCTCTTATGCTTATTCAAGCTTCCCATCTTTCATCCGTTAAGCTTATCTATAATATCTTCTAGAATTCTTATCATCAAATAACTATCACAACATCATTTATCAAATATATATATATTTTTTTTATTTCTTTGGAAAAAATATCACTTCTTGGTGTCGTTCTTCCGGTTTGGTTATGTAATCATTGTTATCTATATTGTTACTGAGCATGTTACTTTTATGCATAGATAAAAGGTGATTAATTTTATCGTTACATTTATGGGTTACCACACATCTGTTTACTTCATAAAAAATATCCTGAGATATGTCTTCTAATGTAGCAATTTACGATCAATTTTTTCTGTTTCTAATTTCTTGTGTTTAGTTTCACTCATACTCATTCTATCTTAAACTCATTGGAATTTAGTTATTTGATTTTGTTTAATGACATGCAACATATTTTGGTATTTAATTCTCTATTGTGGGAAACCCTTTGACACAACCATTTCTGTATAATTATGTACTTGATCAAAATATAAATAAGATATTAAATAGTGGACTTTATTTATGTTTCCCAAATCTATTCACTATGGTAAATTTTATTTTTTCTAGTTATTTCTTTGGCAATTTCATCTCTATATAAGTATATAATCTTCCAAGATATGAATGTGTTTTCATATTGTGGAATTTTTTAATAAATTACAGATCTACTCACTCCCATAAAAAAAAATTATTAGTTATCTCGCTCTTTACTAAACTTGAAGGAGAGTATTTTACTACCAATCTAGACGTATGGTTCCCCTATCTTGATGCGTAGTGTTTGTATTGTTCATATATGATTGCAATGTCAAGGAAATTCCAACTTGTCCATAACTACACCCTAAAATTCGAGTATGACTACTTCTCTTTTTATGAAATGAAGTAGTTCATATATGGATTTTACGCTAGTTGTATATTGGGGATATGCTCAATGTCAAATATATATGGGTCAATAACTTCATGAGTAAGATGTTCGAATCTTATATCCCTGACAGATTTCCACATAGCCGCTTATATGTTTTCTATCAGCCCCGATTGATGTTCAAAATTTATTGAAGATCATGGGAATTTAATTTCATCCATCTCTAGTACAATATGAATATAGTATTTCCATGCATCTAGAATTAATTTTACTTAACAGTTATAGAACTTGCCTGCAAACTTTTAGAGTATCATTAGTTTTTTTCAACCCTTACACTTGGGGTAATTTGTGCATAAGGAAAATGTTAATGTCATTATCATAAGTCGATACTACAGGTACCTCTCCAAGCTTCATAAGTTCCCTTCACCCAACATGCAAGGACATGTTCATATAATTTAGTCATATATTTGTATATATGTGTTATATATACATTGTTAGGTTGTTACTGATCATTACTGTATTATTTCTAGTATTCCCAATAGGGTTATTAACTATAAACATGAATATAACATTAAAAAACAATTCTAGTCTAAACATAATTATAATGGACGAAACAATTTATAGGAATAAGAATGATTATAGCAGGAAACAAATTTACAATTATCCATAACAATATTTACTGTTATAGGAATAGTTATATCACGAAAAATATTGTACAAAACATAATACATTTCTTACATTTAATGAATACAATAAAACATAAACCAAACATTCTAGCTCTATCAATTGGATCCACTTCATGATACTAACATAATTTAATATAATTCAGTTTAGTAAAAGAAACTAAAATTGAAATTGAACTCTTCAAGTTCTTGCCTATTTTTTTCCATAAAATCCCAACTTTCTCTACTCGAGTGCTCTTATGCTTATCCCAACTTCCCATATTTTAAGCTTATCTTTAATATCTTCTAGAATTCTTATCATCAAATAGCTATCACAATATCATTTATCAAAGAGATTTTTTTTTTTTTAATTTCTTTGGTAAAAATATCATTTCTAGGTGTCTTTCTTCTAGTTTGGTTATGTAATCACTATTATCTATAATGCTAATTTCGTTTCATGTATTGAGGATGTTCATTTTATGCATAGATAAAAGGTGATTAAGTTTATCATTACATTTCTGGGTTACCACGCATTTGTTTCTTTCATAAAAAATATCCTGTGATATGTCTTCTAATGTACCAATTTAGGATCAATTTTTTCTGTTTTTTTAATTTCATGATGGTTGAATATATATGTGTTTAGTTTCGCTCATACTCATTTTGTCTTCAACTCGTTGAAATTTAGTTATTTGATTTTGTTTAATGACATGCACCATATTTTGGTAGTTCATTCTCTATTGTGGGCAACCCATTGACACAACCATTTCTGTATAATTATGTACTTGATCAAAATAAGATATTAAATAGTGGACTTTATTTATGTTTCCAAAATTTATTCACTACTATAGTAAATTTGATTTGTTTTAGTTATTTATTTCACAATGTTATCTCTATACAAGTATCTAATCTTCCAGGATATGAATATGTTTTGATATTGTGGAATTTTTTAATAAATTCCAGATCTAATCACTCGTGTAAAAAAGAATTCCTTAGTTCTCTCGCTCTTTACTGAACTTGAAGTAGAGTATTTTACTACCAATCTGGGCCTATTGTTCCCCTATATTGTTAGGTAGTGTGTGTATGTAACACACCTAGTTCTATGTTTTTGAATTGACATGTAAATATGTCCAAAAGGGAAGCGGACCCCAAATTGAGAACTAGAGCATGGATTAATTTTTAATTAATAAAAATAAATGGAAAAGTTATGTGTGCTATATGACTAGATTGATATTGGAGATCCTAAACCTTAATCCATGATGATATGGATAAGGTTAGACTTTCCAAAACCTTTCAAAAAACCTTGAAAGTAATCTTACTAAATTAGATTGGGAGAGAAAAATCTAATTTCCCCAGTGAAGAGGAAAGTAATTGGGAAGAGGTGGAAAAAGCTAGAAAAGCGAATAAAGCAGCTTTAAAAGTACCTCAATGAAAGAAGCCTAGGCAAAGTAGGAATAAAGCATCATGAAAATTCTGGACACAGAATTTAGAAATAGGCTTGCGGAAAGTATGGCTTAAGTAATCTACTCCAGAACATACTGAAGGGAGTCTGTTCCTAGAGGATCTCAGCTCAGGAGTGAGTTCTGGAGAGAAACGTACTATAAGGTTGGGAGGACTAGTCTAGTAAAGATGTATGCACAAATTTCAAACCTGTTCCAAACTTATGTGATAATGTCATGGGTGTGAATAGTTTTTTTTGTTAAAAATAATGATGTAAATTTTGATATATTTAAATTTATAAATTCCATACATTTAGCAAAATTTTATGAAAACTGAATTTCTTTTAATTCTGCCTAGTTGTAATGGAATGAGCTGATGATGGCCATCTACCAGAATTTCTAATACCCGAGGAAGGTTTAGATTTGGCGATAGGTCTCTCTCATCAGAAAAAGAATAATTAAGTCATGCATAAGAATATTTTGATCATATTCATGACATTGAGAAATTGTTATATGGAGGGAATGAAAATTTATTATTCTAGTGTATTGATGCCTATTGATTACAATTATATATAAGACTAATATTACTGTTAATTATTTGGAAATATAAGATTCTAACAGAACATTTCAGAATGATAACTCTACTTAAATTTATCATATTTAATTTAGGTTGGTAGAGACGTATATAAGGAATAAAAAAAAGTATTCTAAGAAAGTTTATAAAGATATACCATGCAGACTAGATAGAAAATTTTATAGAAATGAAAAGACATAAATTAAAAGCATAACAAGATGATAAAGAGCTTTAGAAGTAAAAGTACTGTATTCTTCTAATGTTTGAAACACCTAGATAACTCGTAACAAAAGGTGAATTTCTGAGTTAACTTAAGACTATAGTCTTAAAATTTGTACATAAGAATATTTTTGTTCCCATTAAATACTACTATAATTAAATTTTCGGTATGAGAAGAAAGAAATACAGAATAATAAATAATTATATAACATGGGGACAGAAATGAAATTAAAAATTATGTGAAGAGGTGTAGACATGAGTATGTACATCCATTCTGAATCTATACAATTGAAGTTTCTCAATTTTCTTATCAAATTATTCCAATCGGAAAAATAAACTTTGGGAATGATACTTCATAGCATGAAGGAAGTACTAATTGAACAATGGTTCGACAAAAAGAAAGCTTAGGAAAAACTGAACCGATATATATATATATATAGAAGGTAAAGTGAAGTTTACTAGTATTCAACAAAAAATTATATATATATATATATATATATATTAGCTATTATAAAGGTTTATGAATTAAATTTTAACTATGGAAAAAGAAGGAATACAGAAGGTATGTTCATGATTTTACAATTTTGAGTTAAGTATGCTACAATTAACAACGGAGACAATGAAAAACTTGAAAGAGATTGCACCGTTTTTAATAAAATCACAGTCCATGTGTAACTATAAATATAAAAGGGATAGTTCACTGAAAGTATAATCAGTTTAATGTTATCAACCTGATCTACGAGGAGACTCGTATACAATTCATAAAAAGTACCATGAAATATTTTAACATATTTTAGAACCAACCTGATAGATTAGCAGGAAATACTGTCTTCGCCCCAAATGATGGAGAACCAACCTAATAGATTAGCAGGAAATTAATGATGCATAAACAGTATGGGTGACAAATGCCGAATGATGTAGTGCAGCACTTAAGTTATGCAGAGACCTTACATATATCATTAGACAATAAAAGATTAAAAAGGAATTAGAAACAGGCAATATCAATATAAATGGAAAAAAAAGGGAACGACAATACCTGAGTGAATTGGATGTTGTAGAAAAAGGAATTCGTATAAGGTTTTAAGTCGCTCGATCCCTTTATTTTAAAAATTGATATAGATATTCGAAAAATATTGCAACCAAAATAATCAATAATTGAATGAAAATCTAATAAATCATATGAAGATATCAGCGAAAGAATAGGTAATGATAATAGAACCTATTCGAACCACCTAGAGTCTAAACTAGACTTAGACTGTGTTCATCCATTTGTCAACCAAATGAAAATAAATTCTGCCACATTGGGCAGGAGTAAGGCAAAAAACAAAAACAAAAAATTTGGAAAATCATAATAACCAGGATTTCATAACACCAACAGAAATTATCAATAAAAGGATAAATAACTACCCCAGTGGGTTTCCATTGGGTCATGAAAATTCCAAAAGATTATAATAGTGAAACAAGGATAAATAACTACCCCAGTGGGTTTCCATTGGGTCATGAAAATTCCAGAAGAGTATAATAGTGAAACCTATATATATATATATATATATATATATATATATTACTAATCTACAGAAAATTGTGAAATGGAAATCATTGGTAGAAAGATAACCAAAGTTCGAAGAGAGGGAAATTAAGTTATTAGTTTCATTCCCCAGATTCGAAGGTTAGAAGTATACCAGTGGGTAGCCTACAAAGAATAAAACTAGTCTTTGGGGTTCACAGTAAAAAAAAAAATATGTATCTAGAGAACAAAATATGGAAACAAATATAGCCCGAACTCTTCATTTGATCGTTCCATGAACCCCAAGATTTATCTCAAAGAAGTGGAGTGAAAAATAAATCCAAATAGAGATAATTGCCTATATAGTAAGGTTGTAGAGATGCAGGATGAAGATCAAAACTACTTGTTCTTAGCGTTGAATCTATTGCAGATGCAGAACTACTCAAGTCATTACGAAAAAAAAAATTGAATAGACAAATGAAATGAGGTAGTGTGAGGGTCATGTATTATACCCTGCACAAAAACCCTAACTCCTTTTCATCCTCACCATCCAAGTGGCAAGATATGGGGAGAGGAGGACTAGATCAAACAGTGGTACTGAAATTTGACTTCAGTAGATGAGCAACTAACAGAAAAATCGCAAGAATTAAATGTCGAAGATATCTGTCATAACACACATGTAGAAATTCACATCGGTTATACAGATAGCATTTATAGCCACTACTAAACGATGGATTAAATATATTATAATATGTTACAAAATGCAATAAACAAGAACAGGTCAGGTGTGAAGTACGATGGTATTAAACCTTGACATTTATGTTTTTTGAAAACTGAGAAAGTTGGGTAATCATTTACTAAAGAAGGTTAAACACTTAACGCCCGACAGGTTTATATCAATCGTACTTATGATTTTCTTTGAAATTCGGGTACTAGATGTGGGTATACAATCAAAACCCTAATATATCCACTTTATTTCTAGTCTTGAATACTGAAAGATATGTTTATAAAATGAAAATTGGAATTTGTATTAAGTCGTAAGTTAATAAAGTATCAACTTATGGTTAAATAAAGACACATAACATTTCATGTGGTAATTAGTATAGAATTGATCTTCTTCCTTTATCAAGAAAAGAACATATGTCTATATATATTGGGAGATGTCACGGATGGAATAAATTAAGTGGGAAATTTTAATATTAAAGTGAAAAAAAATTGGGTTCATTATATATATATATATATATATATATATATATATATATATATATATATATATATATATATATATATATATATATATATATATGTGTGTGTGTGTGTGTGTGGTATAGAGGATTGAAATATGAGGTATAGTAAATCCCTTGATTAGTGAGTCAGGTTGTATCAATCGAATAAAATTATGAAATATATACATAGGGTAGTGGAAGGAGTCATATTGTTATAATATGATATTGGAAATGTAAATACATTATATGCACCTATAAAAAATTAAAAAAAGTTGTTGAAATTGAGGTACATTACAATGTATTGTTCATATATGATTGCAATGTCAAGGAAATTCCACCTTGTCCATAACTACACCTCAAAATTTGAGTATGACTACTTGGATTTTTATGAAACAAAGTAGTTCATTTATGGATTTTATGCTAGTTTTATACTGGGGATACACTCAATGTCAAATATATATATGGGTCAACAACTTCATGAATAATATGTCCAAATATTATATCCCTCACATATTGTTTGCTATCAGCCTCGATTGACATTCAAAATTTATTGAAGAGCATGGGAATTAATTTCATCCATCTCTAGTACAATTTGAATATAATATTTCCATGCATCCAGAATTAATTTTACTTAATAGTTATAGAACCTACCTGCAAACTTTTAGAGTATCACTTGTTTTTATCAACCCCAACACTTGGGGTAATTTTTCCATAAGGAAAATGTTAATGGTATTATCATAAGTCGATATTACTGGTACCTCTCCAAACTTCATAAGTTCCCTTCACCCAACATGCAAGGACGTGTGCATAGAAATTAGGCATATATTTGTATATATGTGTTATTATTTCTAGTATTCACAACAGGGTTATTAACTATGAACATGAATATAAAATTAAACAACAATTCTGGTCTAAACATAATTATAATGGATGAAACAATTTATAGGAATAAGAATTATTATAGTAGGAAACAATATTGTACAAATTTAGTGCCCCTCACCTAACACAATTTTTTTTTCCAACTAACTAATAATATTAGTTTTTATAGGTTTTCGTCGCAACTTGACGAACTTCTATTTCCGTATTTAGATCATCGTTTGGTCATTTCGTCGCAAATCGACGAAATTATGACACCAATACGAAAATCATTGCTTCCTCTTTGAGTTTTTAGCATTTAGTATACTATTGATAATCGTACTCTTGGGCATACATCCTTTTCAGCAACTATGGCTAAAGCAACCTCTTATTATCTTTCTATGACAACTCCTTATTTTAAAATAACTATCTTTAGCCTATCTCTTCACCTCATTTTTATTCATACTTCTATTGATAATAAATATATATTTATATATATGAGGCCTCCTCACCACATATATATATTCCATTTTATTTCTATTAGAAAACATATTTAATTGTTAACTCCCTTATTCATTTATGTGTTAACTGACATGAACTCATGGATTCAAAGGAAACTATATAGTATTCCATATGTTAAAATTATATCCATATACTATATACATATATGCTATACTCGAGGCAATACTTTAATTTATTTCCTACCTCTATTGCTTTCACATCACATGGGTTTAGTATTTCGGTTCAACCCCATTGCTCCCTTAGTCAATTTCTATCTAAATATCACTTGCTAATATGTGTTAATTTGAAGATCATGACTTACTAGGATAAGATTACCTGGCGTTTGGAGTTAGACCTCAACATGAAGGTGCCCACCAACTTGTCATTTGGTTCAAAAACATTAATGGTGGTATTAACTATCAACAAACATCATGGTATACCTATTCTCGCTCCACAAAATTCATAGCAACGGATATGTAAACTTGAAGAGACAATCAATACTAACTCTTAAATACTTTCCATCACCTCCCATGAGAACAAGTACTACTTATTAAATGTGGATATCTTCAGAGTTTATCTCATAGGATTTTCTATAGGTTTGACATATACACACATCGTTTTATGAGAAAATCTCATCATTCCAGATTTAACTCCACATCTACTGCCACGTGGATGGTGGAGATGGTAACAAAATTAGGGTTTGATAAGGGTATATCACTCGGCATTTATAGTGTTACGTTTCATTTATCTGTAGGAAAGCGTTTCCTCTCTGAAAACAACTTCATAACCTTTGTCCTCCAACATAGCGACCGAGACCAAGTTCTTCTTCAAACGTGGAACATGCATAACATATTTCAACAGAAATGGTTTAGCTGACTCCCTCTAAAATGTAATGCTTCCAATGCTGGTCACACTGTATCTACCATCGTCACGCATCTCTATATGCATTTGGATATCCTTCTCCTCCAAGTCACTAAACCACTCCTTGTCTCTCGTCATATGGAAGGAAGAACCACTATCAAGATACCACACCGATCCCATTGCGCTTGAAACCAAGCATGCGATCAAGAAGAAATCAAGTTAAAATTGCGAGGCTAAGGCCTCACCCGCAACAGCTCTAGCAGCCTTCTTGTTTTTCCTTTTCTGTGGGTAGTTAGTGGCGAGATGCCCATGTTTGTGACAGTGAAAACACTTCACCTTGGACAAGTCTAGCTTCTTGCCTTTAGCCTCAGATTTTGGATGGGATTTCCTCCTCTTCCCTCTCCTTTAATTGGAAGCCAAAGCGCAATTCTTTTCATCATCATTCTTCGATGAAGAGCCATCCCTAGTATTCTACCTTATCTCCTCCTGCACAAGATCCGACCAAAGTCGCTGCCAATCTGACAGTTTCTCCTGTCCATTGACAAAGTCATCATAGCTATGCCAGCTCTTTAGAAGCCCAAGGAGAGCCAAGCTCACCAAGTCATCATCCACAACTGTAATTCCCACACTCCCCAGCTCATCGCTAAATTTCACAAACTTTGTGAGATATTTTTGAATACTGTCGCCCTTCTCCATTTTGATTTTTTTAAGCTTATCTTTCTGTAATATCCCTGTTTAGGGCAGCCTCCCTATTGAAGGTCTGGTGGGCCATACCACATTGCCGGGGTCTGCGTAATTGGGGGATTTCACGAGGGTCCCTATCCCAAGATGCTCCGGTGGGCCTTAAGACCCCACCCTTAACACCCTCAGATGCCGCCCTCACTAACAGTTCGAGCTTTTGGTGTAGTGGTTGGATCAATGTGGTATCAGAGCTGAGGTCTCGAGGTCGAGACTCATGGAGCGTGGTGGGCTGTAATATCCCTGTTTAGGGCAGCCTCCCTGTTGAGGGTCTGGTGGGCCCTACCACGTTGCCGGGGTCTGCGTAATTGGGGTATTGCACGACGGTCCTCATCCCGAGATGCTTCAGTGGGCCTTAAGACCCCACCCTTAACACCCTGGGATGTTGCCCTCACTAACAGTTCGAGCTTTTGGTGTAGTGGTTGGATCAACGCTGTAATATCCCGTTTCGGGGATATCTCTAAAACACGACAAACTCCAACCAGAGATGGATTGGGAGGGCATTTACCAAATATTCTGCCTCTGAGGAGAGGACGAGATCCGGAGGCTACCTGGCCCTTTCCAGACTCTGTCTAAGAGTGAAAGATAAACACACCAAGTGGTAAAGAACTAGCATGCTCAAGAATATATAAAAATAACAGTGCAGCAGACATATAATAGCATAGAAAGAAAATACAAGAAGTACGGAAACTCATCCAGAAACATAGAGAGGAAATTCTAAGCCATTTTATTAATCTAAGAAATATAATGACGTACAATAGGTGATCAGAGTGATGGCACCTAATCCTGCTCAAGGTAAGTGAAGAAACACTCTCGGAAAATACAAGAAATGGCTGCTCTATGAACTGCATCCCAACTGCTAGAAAATTGTCGTGTAGCTACTACTACTGGAATGGACTGAAGACTAGGGGCTGATCCCCTTATAGGAATGAGCTGAAAATATGCAAACCTCCTCTACTCACCAATCCTGACAAAACCCAGAAACCATATCAAAAATGGCTGACCCCCGAAAATCACCAGAAAATGCCTCCTTAGGGAATTACACTAGCCTCCAAGGCTCTGCGCAGAGGCTAAATGGAAATAGCTGAAACACTGCCTCAAACTCTGCCAAAATCCTCCTGTAGGAAAAGGCTAACTCTTTGCTTAAAATCACGGCTGAATCTCCTGCAGAAACCTCAATCCGGAGCACCTTCAAAAGGGACTGCATCCTCTCTCCTAGTGACTGCGCAGTCTCTATAAGCTCCAGCTCCACAACAAATCCAAACAACAAAAATACTGACAAAATAATGAAGAAATAACCTTGCCCGAGCAGGCACTCGAAGTCCCCCGGGGCTAAGGGCGAGATCTCCGACCGGAGACACTCAATGCACTAAACAGTGTTGTAGACAAGCTAAACAGCTCAAGAAGACAAACGTCTAGCTCAAAATCATCAACTGCAGAATGAATCAAATGAGAAGGCTCCTCCACATTTTATAATGTTGGTTTCCCTCCAAAACCCCAATGTAGCCTCTCTCTCTTACCACATGCTCATCCTTATCTGCGCAGAAGCTTCTAGAGCTTACGTGGGCCCCCTCTCTACATGGTCCTTTTGCCCCCCTTGGTTCACTTAAGTTACAACGTTGTGTCTACTAGGGAGTGCACTTTATTTTTAGAGTGAGTTATTTCCCCCTCTACTCACCTTTATTTATAATTTAATTATATAAGGAAAAATTGATCAAAATTAATATTTTTAATTAGCTACTGCTAATTGGGAATACTACAGTCCTCCCCGCCAAAAATTGCTTGTCCTCAAGAAATGCCTGAACAAGCCTCCTCTCTAGTTGGTGTTCCCCACCAACACTGAAAAATGTGCCTGGGTCCCAGATGCGCCACTGAATCTTCCCTATCCTCTGCATCACCCTGATATGAAGGGATCTCTCAATGCCAGGATCCCAAACTGATCTCTCACGGTACTAGCTAACCAACAATCCTCCCGGATCCCATCACCACCATGGCCAATAATAGCCCAAGTCCCACAGCTCCGACTGTGCACTACCTCTGGCTATGATTGATGTTCTAATAGGCGAAGACCATGACCCCTGCTGCGCTGTATCTGTGACTGTGTAAGCTGTCCCATCAACTGTGTACCAACTCATCACCTCTCTCCAATCCAAGCCCTGACTCAATCCCATGTTGATCCTACTCTGGTGAAATCGGGATGGAGTGCTGAAGAAATGACAACTTGTGCCCCCCCCCAGCTGGAATCTGTAACATCTGCTATGTCCAAGGGCCCCACCTCAATGGTTGACCGCAATGTTAGCTGCATATCCCTCATCGGCTCAATGTGGGTGCCCATCTGGCTCTCCCCCAAAGGAATATCATGCCTGATGTGAATAATGTCCTTTTCTATCGACTCAGGCTCCATCACCTGCTGCTCTAGCTGAATTTTCATAAGTGACTCTTCACCCAGAGTATCTCTTGCAGAGTCCCGTGGCTGCTCACCCTGGACACTGGAATGTAGCTCTGGTCTACTGTCACCATCTCTGCATGACTGCTCTCGCTCCCTAGAAGCGTCCTCAGCTGATCCTATGGACTCATATGAAAAAGAGTCCTCACCCTGGCACACAGAAGGAATGCCCTCTTGTTCTACCTTCGCCACCTCATCTGCATTGAATATGCCATCCACCCTCTCAATAAAGTGTCGATACAATGTCTAGAGCCCAGACACATACTGGGATGCTACCTCTGTTGTACCTAGTATCCTCTGCTCATGCATGATCTCGACATGCCTTGAGGGAAAAGTGAAGCATGTCTCCCTCGTGACCTGCTCCCCAAGCATAGGTTGAGCGATGATTGATGTGACACCCTTGTAGAGGATCATCTCATCCCCTAACCTATGGCTATCAACTAGTGCCTCAATCTAGTGCCACTGCTCAGAAGTCTCTCCCCTAATGTACTGAGTGTCATCCAAATATCTTGGGTGAGCCTCGCGTATCCCACTGCTCATGCCCAAGGTGCCAAGGGACATCGAAAAAATAGATTGTACCCGTGAGTGATGTAGTAGAGGGTCAGGTGCGTGAGTCCCCACAGATACCATCAAGTATCTCTCATTTGTCTCCCCATCGATCTTGGGTGAATTACCCCCAAAGGTAAGCCCGATGTCCCTATCCGTGAGTCTCCCTAGAGGCAATGCTCTAAGACCCTGCTGTGCAGCACCACACGCCCTCGCATACCACCAATCATCCCTGTACTCCTTGACATGCCACTGCACACTAAGGCATACCCTTGTATACTGCTGGATACCCCATGCTACTATTGTACCACCCTGTACTGTCTCGTGCCCTCACTGTGTCTAGGCATTAGTCTCTCCTTGCGTGCTCTCAATGTGATGTAGGACACCCCTACCCCACAATGCAATCCCACACACTACAGTACACCACCATGCAACTCCATGTCCACCGGTAGTCCATTGCTCAATGCTCGAGGCTCCCACACATCCCTGGATGTGATGACCTAGAGTTGTGCCTCTACATGTTGGACTACCCCCAATCGGTATCATCGTCTCCACCGTCGCGTCATTATACCCTCCGATGAATGGATCATCACTCCAAACCCTCCTCGAGGGGTCTGAGAAGTGAATCTCCCTATGTGTTAGTAGTGTTACCACCACTGCTCGGCTCCACTGTGTCCTTTGTGCCCCACACAAAGGTGAAGAATCCTTGGCCCCATAAAAGGCACCATCTTGTGGCTTGCCAATGCCACCTCCTCTGACAAGCTCCTGCCAAGGTATGTTGACCACCCCGTGATCCCGTGTATGAGTGTCATACCAAGACAACCTAGGGATTGTACCCATAAACTGGTTGGCCACTGGGGCTGACCGAAAATCCCCTAGCGGATGCACATGCTCTACTGCTAGGCCAACTATATCCTCCAAGACATAGTCAACCGACCTGCTTGGGAAATGATAGGTAATCCCGCCTAGACCCCAACGCAAATCTGGGGTTACTGTATTCCCAGCACCTGGGAACTCTTGCTGAACTACACTCAGGTCCACCACCATCTCCATAACCCACTCCACCGGGTACCAACTCAAAATCTCTCGCCATCCAACCTCAACATGTGGATGCTGCACCTTGTGCAACCTTGATTGTGTCATCCTGCTAACCAAGTCAACGTATGAGATCTGACTAGGTGAATCCGCCTCTCTCTCTCCAATGAGAAGAGGTGTCCCAACAACGTTGCTAGTCCCATCCATGCATGCGTGAAGGGGAATGATCTAACGCTCCAACGTGCCCTCTGGTTGTACCATCAGGGAATCTAGTCGTTCCCCAATGCGAGCCAACTTGGCCATCGACTCGACGCAAGCCACTCTCATGGCCTCCATCTCCCTATCCTGCAACAAAATGGCCTCCCGTACTGACATGGCCTTCCCCTTCAAAACTAGAAGGTCTACCCGAAGCCGATGATACCAATGTCTGCGACCATCACTCAATACCTATGTATCTCCTAGTGCCTCATCGAAGGTGGATACATATCCTGACACCTCACCCATCTATCGTGTGTTGCTACCACCCAAAAACTCGGACATGGCTCCGGTCATCACCTCAATGGATGGCTCTACTGGGGTGGGCTCTACCTTCTCCACTATGATATCAACTGACACGGTCAAGGAGGTCTCCAATGAGGGTGAGTCCTGTGTCACACTAGGTGTATCCTCTAACTCCCTACAATCCGGTGTGCCCTCATCATCCAAGTGCGAGGTAACCATTTTGATGATTTCCCCCTCCGATACTCGGTAAAGCTGGAAAGAGGTATCCAACTTCTCCACCCAATATTTTTCCGAACACTTGGATGATCCGTCAAATGTCGATAAATGGAATCTGCCCACTATGCGCTGCAAGCCCCTATCATGTGAGTGCTTGTTCCCTCTGTGAAAGTTGCGGGGTCTGCTATCCCGTTGGAGCTAAACAAAATCTCTTTATGGAAGGGCATCCCTGAACTTCTGCCCATATGCCTGATACTCGGTGAAATAATCACCCATGTGGCCAAGCTTTGGCTCCTGCTGTGCTCCTGCCCCTGTGTCTGCACCCAGAAAATTGGGCATAGTGGAACGTGTGGGTTTATGTGATGCCATATACTGAGTGGCATCATGCTCCGACAAATGGTGGGATATGCCTGATCCCTTGCCAATCTGGAAACCCCTTTGGGTTTCACGCTCTCTATCCTCCATAACAGTGAATCTCTGCCCCATCACCTCAATCTGCCTCGACAAATCCTGTACTGATTTGAGGAGCATCTCCCCAAATCTCTTCGCATCATCATCACCTGCCATCAGCTCCTCCTGCTTTGTGTCTACAGGCTCCTCTTTTTTTGTGTCTATCACAGGCTCCTCATGTTCTGTGTGTACAGGCTCCTCCAGAAACTGGATTGCTGCTCCAAGAATACACTTTTTCCTGACTTCAACCTCTGATTTACCCACTGAAAATTTCTCAGCAAATTCTAAGAATTTTGAAAGGTGATCCTTGCCCAAAACCCAGAAAAACCCAGAAAGGGTTTCTTCTAATTCCAACCTTCAAAATATGACCCTTTGTAGTTTGGCCCTCTTCCAAATTCGTTTTTTGGCACTGCAGCTGCTACTGTCAATAATTGCTCTCCAAAATCCCATAAAACCTCCTCATATGGCTCTCTTATCAATTTCCCAACACCCCAGATCTAAAATCCTACCAATGAAGCTCCCACAAATGAGCCTCCTCCAATAACTGCATAGGCCCTTCTAACCAAAATAGCCAAAATAGTTGCAACTGAAAACTAGAAACCCGCAGGCTGATCCAAGATTGAAGCTCTGATACCACTGTAATATCCCGTTTCGGATATATCTCTAAAACACGGCAAAATCCAACCAAAGATGGACTCAGAGGGCATTTACTAGATATTTCGCCTCTGAGGAGAGGACGAGATCTGGAGGCTATCTAGCCCTTTCCAGACTCTGTCTAAGAGTGAAAGATAAACACATAAAGTGGTACAGAACTAGCATGATCAAGAATATATAAAAATAATAGTGCAACAGACATATAATAGCATAGAAAGGAAATACGACACGTACGGCAACTCATCCAGAAACATAGAGAGGAAATGCTAAGCCATTTTATTAATCTGAGAAATATAATGAAGTAAAATAGGTGATCAGAGTGATGGCACCTAATCCTGCTCAAGGCAAGTGAAGAAACACTCTCAGAAAATACAGGAAATGGCTGCTCTATGAACTGCGTCCCAACTGCTGGAAAACTGCCATGCAGTTGCTTCTCCTGGAATGGAATGAAGACTAGGAGCTGATTCCCTTGCTGGAATGAGCTGAAAATCTGCAAACCTCCTCTACTCACCAATCCCGACAAAACCCATAAACCATATCAAAAATGGCCGACCCCTGAAAATCACCAGAAAATGCCTCCTCAAGGAATTATGCTGGCCTCCAAGGCTCTACGCAGAGGCTAAATGGAAATAGCTGAAACACCACGTCAAAATCCTCCAAAATCCTCCTGTGGGCAAAGGTTGACCCTCTGCTTAAAATCACGGCTGAATCTCCTGCAAAAACCTCAATTCGGAGCACCTCCAAAAGGGACTGCGTCCTCTCTACCAGTGACTACGCAATCTCTATAAGCTCCAGCTCCGCAACAAACTCAAACAACAAAAATACTCACAAAATACTGTAGAACTAACCTTGCCCGAGCAGGCACTCAAAGTCCCTCAGGGCTAAGGGCGAGATCTCCGACCGGAGACACTCAATGCACTAAACAGTGTTGCAAATAGGCTAAACAGCCAACGTGCTCAAGAAGACAATGTCTAGCTCAAAATCATCAACTCCAGAATGAATCAAATGAGAAGGCTTGTAACACCCCCAGTTTTATGTTTTCAAGTTAGACAGTTGAACTTAAGTCCAAAGGGGAGTGGACCCCAATGGATAGCTATGGTGTGGATGTAATTAATTATTTGATTATGGAAAATAAATAAACTATTTATGTGCATAGTGACCAAATGAGATTTTTGAGATCAATGGCCAAATCCATGAGGTATGGAAAGAGGCTAAAACTTTCCCCAAAAATATTTCAAAAAATCCTTTAAAGAAATCATTTCTAATTTAGATTTTTGAGGAAAAATATAGATTTCCCCCAATGAGGTGGAGAGTAGTTGGGAAGAGGTAAAAAGCTAGAAAAGCATAAAACAACTTTAAAAATCCCTAAATCAGGGAAGCCTAGGCAAACAGGAAGAAAAACATCCTGTAATTCTAGACGCAGAATTAGAAACAGGTTTTGCGGAGCAGAAGCTTAAATAAGCTACTCCAGAATAGATTGGGGGTTGTTCTGTTCTAGGAGGTGATCTCAGCTCGGGGTTGAGTTCTGGAGACAGAGGTACTCTAAGGTTGGGAGGACTGGTCAATTGCAAAAGTGGTATGGCCATAGTGTTTATGAATGGTTGAATTACTTGTTGTTGGGTAGTGTGATTAATGACTGTAGATGTTATTTTAATTTTTAATTTTTGAAACTCGTATTCCACACATTTACAGAATTGTTAGAAGAATTTAATCCTCTGAGTTCTGCATAGTTGTAGGAATAGGAATTAAGGGGAAACTCAGCCAGAAGCTCTAAACCTGTGACTGGTTTAAATCTGGAGATCTATGTTACTTCCATAATTCATAAATGTGTAACTTAAATCTGCTTCTGTTAAAATCTAAATCTAACTATGCATGAGCTAGGAAAACATTCATGAAGTGGGAGGAAATTAGAAATGTTATGTACTGTATAAATATTACAGATATGTATATTTTTTGAAGTGAATGTGTGTGTATATATATATATATATATTAACCCTCTACAACAAGGAAAGATCTGAGAAAAAAAAGAAATAAGTTCAGATATCAGAGCTAGATACATTCAAATAGAAAAGAGTTGGGTTAATTGTACTTTAAATGAGCCTGTAAATAATTCTGGTTAGAGAAATAAACATGAACTATGGCATTGATGACATCCTCTACTTGTAATATGTCCAAATTGAATACTACAGAGGAAAATACATATAAGAAAATTTGGATGTTTTGCAGGCATAATTCATAAGCTATCTAGAATAACAAAGATTACACTAACAAAATCTTAATAAATTTCTAGTTAGAGGTGTTAACTAGAAAACCAGGATTATTGAATATCTTACATCAATTATTTTAAAAATTCCAAAGTCTCTTATTGTTGTTACAAAGTAAACAACATATGAAACTTTTACACTAAGAAGTAGAATGAGAATTTATACTGCTGGAGTATTAGAATATACATGAATACGTAGACAGAATGAAAATTTTGGATACATAGCTAGGAGTTACTAGACTATGACAGATTGTGTAAACTCATTTAGTAGTTTTATATATACATTTATATTACTACAATTTGGAGGGAACAGAAAGGTAAGTTAAGACGAGTAAATTTATCAATTCCATCATGTAAATTCAAGTAGATAGTCACAGTAGAAATAAAATATGACATGAGTATTAACATGAAATAGAGATCTGAAACAACCAAAGTCTATCATTGACCTGTTGATATGAAACAAAGGTGGAATAGATATATATATATATATATATATATATATATATATATATATATATATTCTCCTGAACAAAAACTAATTAAACGAGAATATCTTGTTCCATAACATATCCATAGAAAACATTATACCCAGAATTTATACAATTAGGATTTTTAAGCAATCCAAGTCTCTGTTAAAAGTTCATTATTACAATTGAAATTTTTATGACAATAAGATTGGAATTGTCCGAAAAAAATATATATTAAAAACGCGAGAGTCTGGTTACACTCCGACTAAAGACGATGTCGATATCGATCTAAAAGTTCAATGTGGAACGAAGTCAATTCCGAGTGAAAGACAAATTATCCAAATACCAGTTTGGGGTAATTCTAAATGGGATTTGAATTTACCTGGAACAAAACGAGAGTGAAGTAAGAAATATGCGATAACTAGTTTAGTATAAATGTCTCACGGAAATAAAATATTAATACCGGGCATAAAAACAAATTGTTACCTCGTAAGTGGAAACCCTCATTTCCAAAAGACCCGCAAGAGAGAGATTTAATTGGGATTAAAATTTCAAAGACCATGAAATCTACCTGGAACGATAGAAATAGTGGTGAAATGTCAAAGTTGAATTGAGTGGCATACCCAGGGTATTGTTTGGTCACCGGAAGTGAGGCGCCTAGAGCCCAGGGCAACTCGGCTCAAACAAAACAAGTATGGTCACAGAAGACCATACAAAATAATTCCTACCAGACACCGATTCCAATGTTAATTTCACAAATTTGCAAAGGATTCTAAATGTAATGAGAGATATTAATGGTGAAAAACCATAGAGCTCGAATGACCTCTTCGTCACTTTAAGAAGAGTACAAATTTTACACATAGAGATTAAGCTACAAAAAAATCAAACGCAACAGAGTAGATTTAACTATGAGATTTATACATAGTAGGCAAAGACAACCTTACAAACTTAAACGAAAATATTTATAAAAAAAAACCAACCAATTTAGAAGCACAAAACAAAAGTATAGATATTGCCAATGAGGACGTATATACGTGTTCTTGCACAGAGAGCAAACTAGTAGAACCAAGCCACGGAAATGACCAAGTCTACATACCTGAATGTCAAATGTAATAAGGAAATCATTACGCCGAGAGGCCTGGAAACACATAACGTGTAGTTCCACCAAAATGAGCAGAGTCTCAATATCCAGGAAGCGACAAGGAGAAATGAAAGGCGAAAGAACAATCCCAGAAACTATACAGAGATTTAATACGACCTTCCCCAATAAACCCTAACTGGCCTTAGGCCATCTCAACCATCTAGGTGTCCTCAGATTGAGCGTATGTACGCGGATTAGGTTGGGAAAATCGAAATTAAACACATAGCTGCCCAACAACTGTAATGTAAATCCATAAGAATCAATTGCAAAGTACTCAAACGTATCACATGGACAGTGATCATAAATGAGCAAATATACGTTGCAAAGTATACAAACATAAATAAAAATCCCTTGCATATAAACATAACTTTGAGCTATCTGTCGCGGAATCAAATCAATTAAAAACCACCAGAGGACCACCAACCCAACTTGTCATGGAGAAGGCGATGGGGTTACCAATGCCAAACACATTAATTCAATCTTGCCAACGAAGCACGAAAAGTACAAAAGTTACAATATCACCTATCCCCACTGAGATTTTGTTCCAGTTGAAGGTACGTGGGATATTCATGGTGATATGAATACAATGAACACACATTGAAAACAATGGACGCAAGGATATAATATACTCATGGAAAAGATATACGGTTCCACATAGAAGGAGACCATCTCATAACTTTGGATAAATATAAATTAATACATAGTATCATGGCCATTGGAGGCGTGCTATGATATAAATATAAACGAATAATATATCACTCATATAACCTATGAGGGTATGATATAGTGATTATGCGAAATCAAATGCATAGATATAGTGAAACCATTAAGGGTTACGTGGAGATTTTAATTAAATACAAGAAATTATATGTATGTAGGTAACGATATGAAATATACACGTGTATTGTACATATATATATATATATATATATATATATATATATATATATATATATATATATATATATATATATATATATATGTATATATATATATGAGGCCACAAAAACTCATGAAAACAAAACCATAAGAGTTATCAAATTTTATATATTAACCATTGAATCAACATGAAAACCATGTTTCATAGAATTTCATTAAAAATGAAATTCAAAGGTAGATCTGAATATCTATGGTCGATGGAAGAAAATAATTAAATTATCAAAGGAAAAAAATAAAAATAAAAAAATTTGGAGGTGGAAATGAAGAGACATTACAAGGCTCCTCCACATTTTATAATGTTGGTTTCCCTCCAAAACCCCAACGTAGCCTCTCTCTCTTGCCACATGCTCATCCTTATCTGTGCAGAAGCTTCTAGAGCATACATGGGCCCCCTCTCTACGTGGTCCTTTTGCCCCCCTTGGTTCACTTAAGTTACAACGTTGTGTCTACTAGGGAGTGCACTTTATTTTTAGAGTGAGTTATGTCCCCCTCTACTCACCTTGATTTATAATTTAATTATATAAGGAAAAATTGATCAAAATTAATATTTCTAATTAGCTGCTGCTAATTGGGAATATTACACTTTCAGTGCCAACTCCCTATGGTTGTTGCTGCTTTGGAAAAGATATGTCAAAGCCTTCCACATTTCAAATGGAGTGGCTTTCCCATGAAGGCTTGACAAAATATGGTCTTTCACACCTTCCAATAGAATTCTTCTTGTCTTCGCTACCTTCTTTTACCATGTGTCAAGTAATGCAGCATCGCTAGAATTAGGCTTAGGAACATCACTATCGATGAACTCTTTTATTCCATTATCTTCAAGCACCGCCTTCATCCTATCCTTCCAGGCTATGTAATTCGAGTGTAACACCCCTAGTGCCTATGCTTTTAAAGTTACACATTTGAACAAAAATCCAAAGGGGAGTGGACCCTAATGGATAATTATTGTGTGGATTTTATTTAAATAATTATTAATGAAAATAAATGGAATATTTATGTGTGAACTATGATGAAATGAGAAATTGAGATCACATGCCTAATCCATGAGGTATGGAAAAAGGTTAAGTCTTTCCCTAAAACCTTTCAAAAAGCCTTGAAAGGAATTATTTCTAATTTAGATTTAAGAGGAAAAATCTAAATTCCCCAATGATGAGGAAAGTAGTTGGGAAGAGGTAAAAAGTTGGAAAAGCAGAAATCAGCTTTAAAGTCCCTCATTAAGGGAAGCCTAGGCAAACATGAATAAAAGCATCCTAAAATTCTAGACACAGAATTAGAAACAGGCTTTGCGGAGAGCATAACTTAATAAGCTACTCCATAATAGATTGAGGTTGGTTTGTTCATGGGAAGATCTCAGCTCAGGGGTGAATTCTGGAGATAGAAGAATTCTAAGGTTGGGAGGATTGGTCATAGAAAAATTGCGGTATGCACATATAATCTATGATATTCTGTTATCGATATTATTATGAACTATTAATATTTTATTTGGATTTGAGAAATTAAAATGATATGTTGTAATTAATAAATTCCTACATTTAACAGAGTTAGTTAGAAGAAATTAATCATCTAACTTCTGTATAGTTGTAGGAATATAATCTATGGAAAATCATCAACCAGAATCTCTAAACCAGAGTATGGTCTAAATGTGGAGATATTTATAATAATCCCATAGAGAAATTGAACATTGTAACTTTAATCTACTTCTATAATGAACAATTATATGAACAAAAAGATATAAACTTTCTATACTAGCAGCTAATTGATATGATATCCTAAACTCTGTATAAATATGCAAAGAGGAATTTATTTCAAAATTTAAGAAAGGATTTAATTCTAATGAACTATAAGTTTATTTAGAAAAGGGAATAGTTCTGTTGAACCAATATAGAAATACAAAAATAATTTTAATGTACCACAGGATATGTTTGTATGAAAAATACAAATTCTATATAGAATAGAAATAAATGAAATTTGGAATTAAAAGGCAGATATCTCAATAGTATTAAATATTATTGTAGACTATTATATGAATCAAATCAAATCTAAATTATTTTCAAACCAAATGATAAATAATTGGGAAGAAATTTCTTCCCTAAAATATATACTAAATCATTCTATTGATATTATTTGCTAATCATAAGTCTCTACATTTAGAGTGCTACAAAGAATTTATGGAGAAAGAAAATGTTGAAAACATTTATTAATAACCTTGATTGTACTTTCAAAATCAAAGAAAATTTAGAATGTAAAAATTTCTATTTATTCAGGAAAGAGTCCAAATAATCCAGACCATAAATATAAATATGAATTAATTATATAAATTACTGTTAGAGTTAAATCTGGGGAAATTATTAATAGATATCACAATAATAAATCAAAGTGATATGCTGAAAGGATGAGTTAACCATTCTGCAATTATAAAGTTAAATAAATCTCTTTACTTAATCTCTTAACATTAATAAATTTAATTGAAATCATATAACAAAAGATATATATCTGAAGAATAGGTTATATATATATACTACTAAATAAAACTATATAAATTTATGTAAATAACCATTTAAATAAAAGGGGAGATATTTTACATCCACAGACATTTTCTTAAAATGGAGATAATTTATGGTCAAACTGTAATAATATGCACATTATAAGAGTACCGAAAATAAATGGATGGAAATAAAAGTTATTTATAAATATCTGCGAGTGGAATGAATTTCATTTCACAATAATTCTGTAAAAGTTTATCTATTAAGGCCTGAGAATCATTTGTTAAATGAAAATGGTGTTACTCTATCAGAATGCACCTCACTGTAAGTTCAAAAGAAGTACACAGTCCATCCTAAAAATAAGTAGAATTATTACAGAAGGATGTGGGTGACAAAAATTCACACCACAGTAAATTAAAACTAAATACAATATGAACAAAAGTTCTCATTGACATGAGAGAGAGGAATATCCTCCTCAGACCATAGTTTCAGCTAATAAAACTTAAAATTTGGGGAAACAGTAAAATACAAACGCAAAGATGCTCCTCGATTTTTCATGACCAACCTGGTTACAATGCTAGAGTTATTGTAAGAATGAAGTCGAAAGTATCATGACAAATACGATAACAAGGTAGGCAAAGATGGTCTTCATACCTTTCCTACATAAAACAAAGAAGACAAGCTTAGAATCGAGTTTATATTAAACAAAATAAAAACTCTAGACGAAGATTAACAATGTAAAAATCGACATTACCTGAGTGGAAGGGAGGTGAGTAAACCCTTCATTAACAGTTCGCTATCTTTGTATAGATGCGCATAGAACTATTAGTCTCGTTATACAAACTAAATAGTAAAACCAAGAAGCAAGAAAACAATGGCTGTAGAAATAACCACTTACCACAAAAGATAGTAAGGTTGAGTTCCATATCATTTGGCCAAGCCCTACGCAAATCATTTGATAACATTCTATATTGAATTAAATAAAATGATGTGTAGTAAGCAATACGATAAGCTACAGCTCATAGGGAAAATGACAAATTTTGGGGATAAATCGATAATACAATAGAATGCCTCTCTATAAAATTGTTTGATACAAATAATGTAACATAGAATGAAATTGTGGGTTACCTATAAATAGAAAGGGTCGAATCACTTTATAAAACCCCATCCCCCAAAGTGAATCGAACGGGCATACTTCTCCTTTCGGCTCTGAGAGGAGGTGAACAAATGCGATAGACGAATGAAGCAAATGAATACAAAAGTCCAAAAAGTTAAACAAGATATAGCCCGGGATATGCCAAACCCTAGAAAAAGTGTAACCTTACTAGTGTCTTCATCTGATGAATGCGTACAAAGAACAATAAGGATCGATGGGAGGGAACAGAGATTTCCCAAATCCAGAGATAAACATTTAATACACCAATCGTTGCAAAAATATTGAAAACCTAAAAGTACTAAGCAAATCTTGAGAAGAGCCAAGAAAATCACTTACAGATGATAAAAAGTGGTAATCGTAGACAGGCTTCATAAATGACCCTAATATGACTAGCAAAGCTTTTAAGAGTGGTAAGTATAAACCATTCAATTCATTACACGTATTACCCAATGGTACACTGTATCAAGATTTCCAATCCATGGGAATTACCAATGAAATAATACGCCAAGGGAATCGAGCCTTAGGGCAAGATTCGAGTTATAAAGATAGGCACCATTGAAATCATTAAATCTTGTACACATTGGGTTACCCTTTCATAAGGTAGTAGTATAGAAATCGATTTTAGTATATTGATTTATCCATAGGCGAAATAATTAAATTGGGCAATCATATTATATCACGTGAATTTACAAATTGTATAAGGCTATCATAATATGAATATGCATCCATTGAAAATCCGATAGGATAAAATGTAAATATGATTATATTACCTTGTCATTGAAATAATGATCATAGGAAAATAATTAGAGTCATGTGAGGGTATGACTAAATCATAATTATATATATATATATATATATATATATATATATATATATATATATATATATCTTATATAGTTTGATATATATATATATATATATATATATATATATATATATATATATATATGAATAGAGTTGGGTATGTGATACTATGGAATATCATGGTTATTATAACAAAGAAAATTATAGGAAGAATATATGGTTATTATATTGGATTATATGAAAATGTGAATAAGTTAAAGATATAAATTTATATTTAATAGAGGTATATTAAATATAAATTTGAAAGAGGTATTTCTAAATAACTATTAAGTAGTTAAATGAATAGAATTAATTATTATATATAATGAGAATGATAACTTTAAAATAAAAGATAGTCTATTCTTAGGGTGACGACATAATAGAAGAAAAAAGAAATTTATAGGAAATTGAGGAACATTACAAATGGTATCAAAGCCCAAGTTAGAAAAAACTAGGCTGTTTTTTTTTGTGCTCACTGTATAAATCAAAATTTAAAAATAAATAAATAAATGTTACTGATGTTGTTTTGTTTTAGTGTAAAAAGGTACTGAAACTGAAAAGTCAATGGCTAAAGGAGATTATCTCTATGTTGATCTGGGTGGTGGAGATAACACACCAGATCCCAATGCTCCTTTAATGGCTATGTTGCACAGGATGCAATGGGATATGGCCCAGCTAAGAAGCCAGAATGATAGACTATCTTTAGCCAGTGAGGAGCAAGAAAAACTGATTAGAGAACTGACTTCCTGGAATAGCCAAGAAGGTGAAGGTTCCGGAAGGAAGAGAATGGGTAAGACAAATCTCTCAGATGAATCTGAAGAAGATGATGCTTCTAGACATCAGTCTAGGAAAAAGAAGGAATTACAGGGTGAATTCTGGAAAATAAAACCTCCCTCCTATGACGGAGAGAAGGAGGAAGATGCTAAGGCATGGCTACTGAATATGATTAAGTATTTTTAGGTATATGAGTATGGAAGAAATGTGAGGACCAGGTTAGCTATCTACATGCTGCAAGGTAAGGCTACCTTGTGGTGGGAGGAAACAAAAATGGTTCATGCCATTGATGAAAAAATAGTGACTTGGGAAGATTTCCAAGTCAAGTATAAAAACCGGTATTTGAACGAACGCTTTTATGATGACAAAGCAAAAGAGTTTCATGAACTCAGATTGGGACAACTCACCATAGATGAGTTTGTCACCAAGTTCACAAATCTGTTAAGATATGTTCCTTATATTCGTGAAGAGAAAGAAAGGGTGAAAAGGTTTTTGAACTGTTTATCTACTGTGTATAAGGAGAAAATAGAGTTCGATAATCCAAAAACCATGGACCAAGTGGTGAGGAAAGCCAGATTATGCTACCAGCAGTTTAAAGGAAAGAGTGAACAAGGGAAGAGTTGTACAAACAAAGGGGAATTCAAAGGAAGGAAACAGAAACTAGCTTACTTGAAGAACTTTGGTAGGAATCATCAGCGAAAGAAATTTAACAAAAAAAATGAAAGTCAAACTGCTCAATCCCAAGTTGGTTCAAAGAAAATAGATGGAAGTAACAAAAAGGAAGGAACGGTTAAAATGCGGGAGCCTTTGAAGTGTTGGGGTTGTGGAGAACCTCATCTGTTGAAGGACTGTCCACACTGAAATGTTCAGATGAATCTGAGAGATAGAGAAGCTACCATAGTGAATGACGTAGCAAGGAATATCCCCACTATCAATGCAGCCTTGGAGAACTGACAAGCAGAACATCAGTCTACTATGGTCGAAATGGAAGGTAAAATTTCTGATCAATCTGTTACTATCTTAATTGATCCGGGTGCTTCTTTGAGTTATATTACTCCACAAGTTGTAGAAAAATGTAAACTCAGAACAGAAAAGTTTCAATAGCCTTGGTTGGTATAGTTAGCTACCGAAACTAAACATAAGGTAACTCATAAGATACCTAAAACAACTATTAAATTGAATGAATATCAGATAGAGGTATATTTAAACATTTTTCCATTAGGTTCCTATGATTTATTGATAGGAATGGACTGGTTAGAAAAGAAAAAGACCTTGCTGAATTGTTGGTACAAAACTCTGCAATGCATAGATGGTGAAGGAAAACCATTCATACTAAAAGGGAAACCGAAACCTATTTCTGTAAGGCAGATCTCAGCCCTTCATCTAAAAAGAATAGCTAGGAAGGGATATCAAGTATATGATGTACATGTTGAAGAATTAGGACATCAACCTGAAGAAAACTTGTTAGACACCTTACCAGTGATAAGATAATTTAAGGAAGTTTTCCCGGATGAGATTCGTTATCTTCCCCCCAAGAGATAGATCGATTTTTCAATCGATTTGGTGCCAGGGGAAACACAAGTTTCTAGAGCCCCTTACCGGATGAGCCCCCCTAAACGCATGGAGTTAGAAATGCAATTACAAGAATTGATGGATAAAGGTTACATCAGAGCAAGTGTATCTCCTTGGGGAGCCCCGGTGTTGTTCGTGAAAAAGAAGGATGGAACCTTCAGAATGTGCATTGACTATCGTCAATTGAATAAGTTGAAAATCAAAAACAGGTATCCATTGCCCATAATAGATGGCCTTTTTTATCAGGTGAGATGAGCTTCAGTATTCTCTAAGATTGACTTAAGGACTGGTTATCACCAACTCAGAACTAAGGAGGAGGATATCAGTAAAACAACCTTTCAAACCAGGTATGGTCACTACGAATTTGTATTCCTACCTTTCGGTTTGACCAATGCCCCTGCCACTTTTATGTGCTTAATGAATAGTGTTCTAAATAAATACTTAGAAAAATTTGTACTAGTATTTATAGACGATATTCTAATCTATTCAAAAAGTGAAGCAGAACATAAAGAACACCTTATAATTGTGTTGCAGACTCTTAAGGAGAATCATTTGTATGCCAAGTTTAGCAAATGTGAATTTTATAAGGATAAAATTCAATATTTGGGGCATATAATTTCTGAACAAGGATTGGCTATTGACCCTGAGAAAATAAAGGCCATTAGAGAGTGGCCGGTGCCGACTGATGTCTCAGCAGTAAGATCATTTATGTGGATTGCAGGATATTATCGATGGTTTGTAGAAATATTTTCTGCAATATCATATCCCATAACTTCACTAGAGAGGAAAGGCACCAAATTTTAGTGGACTGAAAATGCCAAAATAGCTTTGAACAACTGAAATTAAAACTTACTACAACACCTATACTCAAGATTGCAGATCCTGATAAAGATTTTGTCATGTGTATGGATGCGTGTAGAGAGGGATTGGGAGGAGTTCTGTTGCAACATAATTCTTTTATTGCATATGAATCTAGAAAACTTAAGAAACATGAACAGAATTAGAGTGTATATGATCTTGAGTTAGCTATTGTAATTCATGCCTTGAAGATATGGCGACACTATCTTCTCGAAAAAAAAAATTTACATTGATGACAGATCATATCAATCTCAAGTATTTTTTCACTCAAACAGATTTGAATGCTCAACAAGCCAGATGGTTGTCTTTTCTGATTGAATTTGATATGGACATAAAACATATCAAAGGGAAAGAAAACGAAATTGTTGATGTTCTAAGTAGAAATGTCTTCCAAAACATAAGTAACATTGGGAGTAGTGCTAGTTTTGACTTATAAGGATTAGTAAAAAAGGTAGTAGATCAAGATCCCAACTATGAGAAATTGCAAGTGAAAATGCTGAAAAAGGAAATGGCTGGATACACCCAAAATCAGAAAGGGCTGATCTGTTATAGAAACAGATTGTATATCCCCAATGTAGACTCTTTAAAAAAATAAATCCTAGATGAATATCATAAACAACCATATTCAGGACATCCTGGATATCAGAAAATGCTTATAGCCTTGAAAAAGAAATTATATTGGCTAGGAATGAAAAAAGACATGGCCAATTACTTAGCCAGATGCATGGAATGTCAACTAGTCAAAGCTAAACATCAGCATCCAACTGGCCTTCTAAATCCCTTACCAATTGCTGAATGGAAATGGGACACTGTTTCTATAGATTTTATAACCAGGTTACCCAGAACAAAGTATCAGCATGACTTAGTGATGGTAGTGGTAGATACTTTAACAATGGCTGCACATTTCATACCTATGAAATCTACTTTTGGGACAGCCCAAGTAGCAAATGTGTTCATGAAGGAAATTGTAAGGCTACATGGGGTTCCTAAAGTGATTATTTCAGATAGAGACGCCAAGTTCACATCAACCTTCTGGAAGAGTCTGTTTGGAGGCATGGGCACTAAATGAAATTTTAGTACTGCTTATCACCCTCAGACGGATGGTCAAACTGAGAGAACAAATCAAATTTTGGAGGATATGCTCTGAATGTATGTGATGGATAGGCCAACTAAATGGGAAGACTATTTACATTTAGTCGAATTTTCTTATAATAACAGCTACCAATCTTCCATCAAAATGATTCCATTTGAGGCACTCTATGGAAGAAAGTTCCATACTCCTTTAAGCTGGAGCCAGCCTAAAGATAAGCTAGTACTTGGGCCAGATGCTCTACAAGAAATGGAAATGATTGTCAAACAAATACAGAGAAACATCAAGACAGCCTAAGATCGACAGAAAAGTTATGCCGACAAGAAGAGAGTGCACCGAGAGTACAAAGTGGGTGACCATGTGTATATGCGGATTAAACCTAAAAGGAGCACACTTTATGCTAGGAGCTGTGCAAAATTGGTTCCTAGATACTGTGGGCCTTTTGAGGTCTTAGAAAGGGTGGGACCAGTGGCTTATAGACTGGCCTTATCCCCCCATGTTAAAGTTCATGATGTGTTTCATGTTTCGTTATTAAAAAGATATGTACATGATGCTTCTCAAGTTGTTGATTGGAATGTGATGCAGGTGGAACCAAAAGGGGAGTTCCTTCCAGAGCCGCTTCAAATATTGGAGCGGGAAGAAATTGAATTGAGAAATAGAACATTAGCCAGAGTAAAAGTGCAGTGGAAACACTTTACTGTTGAAGAGGCTACATGGGAAATAGAAGCTGAGATGATGGAAAAATATCCATCTTTATTTTCATAATGAACTATTGTAGATAGTCTGTTAACATCGAGGACGGTGTTAGTTTTTAGAGGGGGAATGTGTAACACCCCTAGTTTCTATGCTTTTTAAGTTAGACATTTGAACAAAAATCCAAAGGGGAGTGGACCCCAATGGATAATTATTGTGTGGATTTTATTTAAATATTTATTAATGAAAATAAATTGAATATTTATGTGTGAACTATGACTAAATGATAAATTAATATCACATGCCTAATCCATGAGGTATGGAAAAGGGTTAAGTCTTTCCCTAAAACCTTTCAAAAATCCTTGAAAGGAATTATTTCTAATTTAGATTTAAGAGGAAAAATCTAAATTCCCCAATGATGAGGAAAGTAGTTGGGAAGAGGTAAAAAGCTAGAAAAGCATAAAGCAGCTTTAAAGTCCCTCATTAAAGGAAGCCTAGGCAAATAGGAATAAAAGCATCCTGAAATTCTGGACACAGAATTAGAAACAAGCTTTGGGGAGAGCATTGCTTAAGCAAGCTATTTCAGAACATATTGAGGTTGGTCTGTTAATGGGAAGATCTCAGCTCGGGGGTGAATTCTAGAGATAGAATAATTCTAAGGCTGGGAGGACTGGTCATAGAAAAATTGTGGTATGCACATATAATCTATGATATTCTATTATCGATATTATTATGAACTATTAATATTTTATTTGGATTTGAGAAATTAAAATGATATGTTGTAATTAATAAATTCCTACATTTAACAAAGTTAGAAGAAATTAATCATCTAACTTCTGTATAGTTGTAGGAATATAATCTATGGAAAATTATCAACCAGAATCTCTAAACTAGAGTATGGTCTAAATCTGGAGATATTTATAATAATCCCATAGAAAAATTGAAAATTGTAACTTTAATCTACTTCTATAATGAATAGTTATATGAATAGAAAGATATCGACTTTCTATACTAGCAGCTAATTGATATGATATCCTAAACTCTATATAAATATGCAAAGAAGAATTTATTTCAAAATTTAAGAAAGGATTTAATTCTAATGAACTATAAGTTTATTCAGAAAAGGGAATTTTTCTATTGAACCAATATAGCAATACAAAAAGAATTCTAATGGACCACATGATATGTTTGTATGAAAAATACAAATTCTATCTAGAATAGAAATAAATGAAATCTGGAATTAAAAGATAGATATCTCAACAGTATTAAATAATTACTGTAGACTATTATTTTAATCAAATCAAATCTAAATTATTTTTAGACCAGATGATAAATAATTTGGAAGAAATCTGTTCCCTAAAATATATACTAAATCATTCTATTTATATTCTCTGTTAATCATAAGTCTCTATATTTAGAGTGCTACAAAGAATTTATGGAGAAAGAAAATGTTGAAAACATTTATTAATAACCTAGATTGTACTTTCAAAATCAAAGAAAATTTAGAATGTAAAAATTTCTATTTATTCAAGAAAGAGTCCAAATAATCCAGACCATAAATATAAATATGAATTAATTATATAAATTACTATTAGAGTGAAATCTGGAGAAATTATTAATAGATATCATAGTAATAAATCAAAGTGATATGCTGAAAGGATGAGTTAACCATTATGCAATTATAAAGTTAAATAAATCTCTTTACTTAACCTCTTAAGATTAATAAATTTAATTGAAATCATATAACAACAAATATATATTTGAAGAATAGGTTATATCTATACTACTGAATAAAACTATATAAATTTCTATAAATAACCGTTTAAATAAAAGGGGAGATATTTTACATCCATAGACATTTTATTAAAATGGAGATAATTTATGGTCAAACTGTAATAATATGCACATTATAAGAGTACTGAAAATAAATGGATGGAAATAAAAGTTATTTATAAATATCTGCGAGTGGAATGAATTTCATTTCACAATAATTCTATAAAACTTTATCTATTAAGGCCTTAGAATCAATTGTTAAACAAAAATGGTGTTACCCTATCAGAATGCACCTCACTGTAAGCTCAGAAGAAGTACACAGCACATCCTAAAAATAAGTAGAATTATTACAGAAGGATGTGGATGACAAAAATTCACACCACAGTAAATTAAAACTAAATACGATATGAACAGAAGTTCTCATTGACATATGAGAGAGGAATATCCTCCTCAGACCATAGTTTCAGTTAATAAAACTTAAAATTTGGGGAAATGTTAAAATAGAAACGCAGAGATGCTCCTCGATTTTTCATGACCAACCTGGTTACAATGCCAAGAGTTATTGTAAGAATGAAGTTGAAACTATCATGAAAAATCCAATAATAGGGTAGGCAAACATGGTCTTCATACCTTTCCTGCATAAAACAAAGAAAACAAGCTTAGAATCGAGTTTATATAAAACAAAATAAAAGCTCTAGACGAAGATCAACACTGTAAAAATTGACATTACCTGAGTGGAAGGGAGGCGAGTAAACCCTTCATTAATAGTTCGCTATCTGCGCAGAGATGCGCATAGAACTATTATTCTCGTTATATAAACTAAATAGTAAAACCAAGAAGCAAGAAAACGATGGCTATAGAAATAACCACTTACCACAAAAGATAGTAAGGCCTAGTTCCATATCATTTGGCCGAGCCCTACACAAATCATTTGATAACATTTTGTATTGAATTAAATAAAACGACATATAGTAAGCAATACGATAAGCTACAGCTCATAGGGAAAATGAAAATTTTTGGGGATAAATAGATAATCCAATAGAATGTCTCTATATAAAATTGTTTGATAGAAATAATGTAAAATAGAATGAAATTGTGGGTTACCTGTAAATAGAGAGGGCCGAATCACTTTATCAAACCTCGTCCCCCACAGTGAATCGAACTAGTATACTTCTCCTTTCGACTCTGATAGGAGGCGCACAAATGTGATAGACGAACGAAGAAAATGAATACAAAAGTCCAGAAAGTTAAACAAGATATAACCCAGATATGCCAAACCCTAGAAAAATCGTAACCTTACTAGTGTCTTCATCTGATGAATGCATACAAAGAACAGTAAATATCGATGTGAGGGAACAGGGGTTTCCCGAATCTAAAGATAAACATTTAATATGCCAATCATTGCATAAATATTGAAAACCTAAAATTACTAAGAAATTCTTGAGAAGAGCCAAGAAAATCACTTACGAATGATAAACAGTGGTAATCGTAGACAGGCTTCATAAATAACCCTGATACAACTACCAAAGCTTTTAAGAGTGGTAAGTATAAATCGTTCAATTCATTACACATATTACCCAATGGTACACTGTATCAAGATTTCCAATCCATGGGAATTACCAATGAAATAATATGCCAAGGGAATCGAGCCTTAGGGCAAGATTCGAGTTATAAAGATAGGCACCATTGAAATCATTAAATCTTGTACACATTTGGTTACCTTTTCGTAAGGTAGTAGTACAGAAATCGATTTTAGTATATCGATTTATCCATAGGCAAAATAATTAAATTGGGAAATCATATTATATCACGTGAATTTACAAATTGTATAAGGCTATCACAATGTGAATATGCATCCATTGAAAATATGATAGCATAAAATATAAATATGATTATATTACCTTGTAATTGAAATAATGATCATAGGAAAATAATTAGATTCATGTGAGGGTATCACTAAATCATGTAATATATATATATATATATATATATATGAATAGAGTTGGGTATGTGATACTATGGAATATCATGGTTATTATAACAAAGAAAATTATAGGAATAATATATGGTTATTATATTTGAGTATATGAAAAGGTGAATAAGTTAAAGATATAAATTTATATTTAATAGAGGTATATTAAATATAAATTTGAAAGAGGTATTTCTGAATAACTATTAAGTAGTTAAATGAATAGAATTAATTATCATATACAATGAGAATGATAACTTTAAAATAAAAGATAGTCTAGTCTTAGGGTGACGACATAATAGAAGAAAAAAAAATTAGAGGAAATTGAGGAACATTACATCGAGCTACCCTCAAGGGCATACTCCAATCACAACCCATTGAAAGACATTTCAATGAATGCTCAATTGTCACACCAAGAAATTTCTGCAACAAATTCGAATTGTCCACCAGCACAAAACTCAGTACTGCTTCACAATTGCAATCTCCAATGATTAACACTACTTTCATACCATGTAGAAATTTATTAATACTGATGTATTACCGAATTCTCCTGATCTGACAATATTTATTTTCTTTCTAAATACAAAATTCTTCCACTATTAATCTTGTCGAAATTAAATCATCAATTGCAAATACATGTGAAGAAAATCAATCGCACATAAACACAATTATTTCATGAGAAAGCTTAAAGCTAAAAACCCCAACTATCATATATTATGTATATCAATGGATCATGTAATAATCTCATATAATGCTTAGTACATCAAGCTCTCAGTACAATCAACAATCATTACACACTGTCATTCAGAAATTTGCATATCTATGCACTAATTTCTTGCCTCCTGACAACCTGCCTCCACTGCGTAATCCCTATTGAAGAAGACCCCTGAATGAATTCAAACTGGCCTTTCCTTGACCGCGCAATCCTCATTGGCATCTCCAATGTGTGTCAGATGAATTGAATGCATCACTATAGTCATAACAAATAGTCCATCTCACCCTTTCACCTATCTCTTCACTGGGCCTCCATTGGAACTGACATGCAAGGAGTTAACTATTGTATTTTTTTAGTTGTTAGTGAGTTATTAGTTGTGAATTAAATAACTAATTAATTCACTAAACTCTCACTAGTGTATCTTTCAATTATACTAGACACAACTAGCTCAACTGAGTTTAACTCACTTAACTAAGTTAAACTAAACAACAACTCCCGTAACTACTCTTCCAACTCTTTCATAACTTTTCCACTTGAGTTCTAATTGAGTCCTCCATGCATGAGTCACCAATAACCCTAGGAATTGCGTAATTCCTTCAACCCAGTGATTTTCCAAATCTGTTAACTGAAATAAAGTGCTCCAGGAGAATAAGTTGATATTTATTGTCGGATTATTATTAAGGGCTAATAATAATCGACTTGCACCTATTTTTAGGTTGAAGATCTATAAATAGACTTCGCTCAATATTCTAAAAATATAATTTCATCTATTTTTCACATTTGACTAACCATATACAAATAGCATCCTACAACTTATAGAATATGATCACCATGTCTAAAAATAGACATACACCTAAAAATAGCATGCAGGCCCCACTTAGTGAAGGTGTTTACTTTTCACTAAGCTCATCATCTTGTTGAATCTCAAAACCTACTAAATATATGTATCCTCAACTTCGTTACCTTTGTCACTAGAAATGTGGATTGAAAATAACACACACCCTTTCTTGCGACTATACTTCGCCTACATAATTGTAACCATCCTAACTGATGTTTATTTCTTCTTACCCTATAAGACTCTTTGTTCCCCATTGTTATACAAGCACTCAATAGCCTTGTCATAACAGTATACCTTGGTCCTGTGAAGATATAGCCAATCCATACCCAATAGCATAATATATGAGCCCAATGGTAATATGTTCAAGTGCATTGATGTAGACATGCCATTCAACTCAAATGCACAAGCTTTTACCCAATGATGAACTCTTTTCTTTGTACCTATAACCAACTACACTAACCAAGACTCTTCATGCACTTCACTATTCAAACCACGCTTATCCACCAAGTTAAGACTAGCATAACTATAATTATATCCAGGGTCAATAAAGATAGAAAAAACTTGATCCAAAGCTTACCATCCATCTCGATAATAGATGCCCGGTGATCTATCTACCTATTATCCAACACTAAATAGATCTTGGGAATACTATGTCCAACATCTCCCACCATATTTGCCTCTTACTCATTATATATATGTGGTATAACAACTTGATGTTTTGCACAATCTCTCTTTTGATGATCTTTACCACAAGTCCAACAATGTATAGGCTTCCAACCTTCATTCAAATTCTACTTCTTAGATCGAAATCCCTATCCTATGCCATATGTATTGAAATTTTTAGGTGGTGCAACATTCTTTTTTACCTATATCTTGAGGTCTTTCTTGCTTCTTGTCCCATCTTCCTTTGTTCCTTGCATTACCTTTCCGGTTCATCTTAGTCTCGTATCTGATCTTTGATTGCTCATAATAATTCTTTAGTTTCCAAATAGCCTCCTCTAATGATCTAGGCTCATCAAACTCAATCATGTATTTAAATGCTATCGAAAACCCGCTGATGAATCGCTGGATCTTGGCCTTCTCCTCCTTACCGGAAGGTACATATCTCAAAAACTCCAAAAGCATGATATTATACTCATCATGTGTCATAGAAACCATCTTTAGCTCTTAAAAATCTTTTTCCCTGTCATCATAGTATCTCGTCGATATATACTTCTTTCGGAATAGTCTCTTGAACTCACTCCAATTCAACTCCTCCTCATAAATATCTCTGATGTTCTTCACATATTCCCACCAATTATCTAATTTACCTCAAATAATTAATGTATCTGTTATGGATTTCATGTTTTCTGAGTAATAATGCAACCTGAAGAACTTCTTTAGACCAATCAACCATGCCTCTGCATCTTGTGGTTTCTTCATCTCTCCATCAAATGTAGGTGATTTTTCTTTCTTAACTCATCCGACAAATATCCCCTGTCACTCCTCCTATAAGGATGATAATTATGACTATCGTGATGCCTATCACAACCATAACTAGAATGATAGTTGTGTTTGTCACCTCTACTATCCAAGGTGTCCAAGAACCTACCATCTCTAATCATGTCATATATATTTGACATGTGAACACTAGGTGACCTACTTCCATATGCCCCATTAGTCCCATCCTCCTGTCTATAGTTGATCCAAAGTGGTCCCTTTTTTTGCAAATCTGAAAAAAATTGAAGGATTGTTGCATTAACCTCTGCTTGATTTTCTTGTGCCTATATGGGTCTATCATTATTTTCCTTGCAACTCCTTATTTCTTCCTTTAAAATTATCAATGTGTCTTCCAATTCAAAAGAGTTCCCATATCATTCATCTGATTCATCAGGAGAACATTTGTAATCTACCATCTTGTTATTCATATTTGATTTCTTTCATGCAATGCATACTATGTCAGCTAAACCAAATAAAAATAAACCAACATACCTTACCATAATTCGGGGAGGATATCTCATCTTCCAGATCAAACAATCAATATAATACATTTATTGACATAATAAAATCAACATATAAACATATAACACATAGATGTACCAACATATAAACATCATTCTAGCTAGATTTGAGTGATCAATGCATGACCATATCACTACACATACCATGACCTCATGCAGGATACATCCACCATACCAATGTACACGGACAATGCACAAGCATAAACATAGACAATACACAAGCATAAACATGTATTATACATAAGCGTAAACACAGACAATACACAAGCATAAACACAGACAATACACAATCACGAACAAGAAAAATACACAAGCATAGACACAAACATAAACATCATGTAACCAAGCATAAATAGACAATACATGTGATAACATGTAACAACATGTAACTAAGCATACATAGACAATACATGTAACCACTTGAAGTGTATAAACAACACATAACCAGTAATACACTCATGACGACATATTCCACAACAACAACATCCTCTTCCACATGGCGACATCACCACAATCATGACCGACACCAGGAATATACAACAAGAATATATACTGCCATGATCATTAACACACATGCAATTGACATGAATGCATGACCAACACACACCGCCCATCCAGTCCAAGGGGTGAACCATGCTCTGATTCCCATCTCTAACACCCTCCTTTCACATCTACCTAATTAACTGGCCAACTAGGGTAAACATGTGACAAAGAGTTATTATGATAAGATTCAACCTCCTATGTGACCTTAAGGAAGTGGAATCAATGGAAACACATCAAAAAAACCTTCCACATTAGCAAAAGAACTCCCAAGAGCCAACCCAACCACTCAGGTATCCATCCCCTGGGTCCCACTAAGGTTTTATATGTTCAAAACCCTGGACGCTCCCACAGTATAGGCATGGGGGCATCTGGGAGGCTCTGGACGCTCCCAAAACATATGCATGTGTGTGTCCAGGGACTTTTTCCCACAAACCTATGCTAGCTTCCCCGATATTTGAGCCACGTTTTCATTCCCAGAGCCCAGGTCACTGCCCATTACTCAATAACAAGTTCATAAATGAACTATAACATTGAAACAATGGGGCACTATAAGCAAACATTTGAAAAAAGACTTGAATGGACCCCAACTAGCCATGACATGCATTTTGTCAAACATATCACAAATATGTAATCTACATGTTTAAATAACATATTTGAACATAGGGCTTTCATACTTATCTGAGAATCGCTAAGAAGCATGGTTGCTTCACAACATTAACTGCATTATTGTATATTTAGGCATAGATAAATTGTTCATTAAATTACGAATCAAAACCTGATGAAAGACATACATCAGCACCATCACAAAGACTTTGTCATAACCAACATATAAGAAACATAAATGACAAGCACATAACAACCATATAAGCCATAGAATAACAAGCATGTTTACCCATCAATACAAGAGTAAAATATCTCTTATTTCCATAAGAAAAACACAACCAAGTCTGTACTTCCACATTCCACCAAACCATAGACATGGTTGAGCCAAATATGTCTTCAGCAAGTCACCCTAGTGCCATATTCCAATAATGAATGTGGGATCTCGTAAACAAAATCAATCAAAACCAAACCAAGGCTTCTAGAGGCCAAAGCACCTCAACCCTCAACCAGTGATTCCACCTCATAGTCGGACATCACAACCATCACAGATTGGTCTCTACCCAAGTTGTTCCAGGACTCTAGAGCGTATGTTTCAGCCAGGGATTCCAGGACTAGTAACTCAACCCACAACTCATTTTAAAACTTTTCTAAAATCTAACCTATTCTTTTCATTTTCATTTTTAATTTCTTATCTATTTTAACATATCTATCATCCTCATCTTTTGGTTTATCTATCACTTCCCAATCATCATCAAAATCATGATGCCCATTTTCTATATTGTCAATTAACTCGAAATTCGATATCACTGTATCCTTGAGTGAAGCCGCTTTTAAAGAGCTATCAAATTTGACATCCATAGATTCTTTGGTTCTAAATCTTTCATCATTCTTCATTGAGTTCTCTTTTGATTTACTTGATTCTTTCAACTTAATGTCTGTGACTGAATAATCTTTTAAAGAGTTATTAGCTCTGGCATCTGTAGATTTGTTCAATACAATTTTTTCACCATTCTCATAATTCTTCCTTGATTTCCTTGATTCCTCAGATTTATTCTTTTGACCGTTCATAAACTCTTTTGCTAATTTCCTTGTGCTTGAGGAGTCTACACCCTGCATACAGTTAATTAGATAAGTCAGAGCACATTCTATAAATGAGTGCACATTATTATCCAAATTATGACCACGATATCTCAATTAACATGCCAGATTGCAAAAACTCATCATCGTAAGACTTGAAACAGCACAAAATGAATACAAATTTTGAATACGAGTCACCAAAAGAAGAGGAATTTACAGTGACTTTAAAGCTTTACCATAGTAATCACTGTTGCATATTCCATCGCTTTAGAGTTTGTGAACTTCCCGTTATTAGACAGAGATGACATTTCCAAGGTGTTTGAACTTCGTGGGGCTTAACCCAAAATGTTGTTACCGCAGATGATTAGCGACCGAGTAAGTATGAGTTTCAAAATGGCTAGGTACATTATTTGTTTAGTTCTCTGACACCGAAAGTAAAGGCGGAAAAATTATTAATTAAATACTCTACGTCATCCTTCATTTATAAAAACAGACTACAAAATAGATCGGCATTATGTTGGCCGACAATATTAAAATGTCGTTGAGTATTATTTATTATAAATCAAAATTAAAATATTTTGTACATTATTCCAAAATAACTAGGAAGCAATGAAATGAAACTCATCACATGTCTAGAATGAGACACTATTCAAATTATGGGTAAGCTGAAAATGTTTTCAATAATTACGTGGTTTGACTTATTAAATGGTTTTTTTTAATTTATTCTTGGGGGATTTTAGGAGGTTTTACATTTTATTTTTAACAAGACATCTCTTTTTTTAATAATTTTATATATATATTAAAATCTGCAATGCTTACAAGATTTAAATGTTTTCTTTAAGAAAGTGAAAAGTAAATTATATATATTATTATATTGAGAAAACATAAATTTATTTATGTTTTTTCTAATTAATATTTACAATTAATTAATAGTGATTTTTATTAATTAACTAAATTATGGTGCCGATGTTCAGTTAGATTTATAGTGATTTGGAAATCAAATTTATTTGTTTGTTAATCTAGACCCAACTATAATTTTGGATATATATTAACCCAATATATTTTATTTGTATTTTATTTTATATACATATTCATGTATAATATAATGAGTTATATCACTATATGATTTAATCAAATTGATATTATATTATAATAATAGGGTTCTCCCAAACCCAATAAACCTCAAAGGGTGAAGTCTTTGAACCTATAATTTTTGATCATAAAGCTCTCAAAAATTAAAATATAATGACACTTTCATGTTTCTCAAAATGGATAAACTTTGACTCTAATTATCATGACCTCAACAGATTATGGGGTTAGTATGATTGACCCTTGAAATAATAATTGAAGATAAAAAATTGAACTAAGACTCACTTAATAGAATTTCCAAGTGACCAATGTTATGTTATTTACAGATGTTCATGAATATATTAGAAAAAAATTGATAATAAAGCCACCCATGATGCCTAGAATCTAAGGAGAAAACATCCTTAATATTTTTATATGTAAAATTGAATCCTTTATCAATGTTTCTACCACATTTGTTAACAAAATTAATAATGACAAGGTTGATGCTAATGATCCCCTAGTAATATTTGGCCTAGTTTCCTATTTTGCAAAGATCCTTTTTGAGGAAGAAAGTGATCTGAAGGATATGTGACTTTGCACCTCTAAAATTTTTTAAATTTAGATTCAAAATTCATGAAAAAAATATGTGGCTTATAAAGGATATCCCCCTTGTCCCTAAAAGTGACAAATTTATTTATTAATTTCTATTAGCTACTTCTCCTTCAAAATAAAATGATGGTTGAATTTTTTTATGATATATTTTCTAATTTATAACACTTATATCATAATTTGATGAAAATTATATAATACCTTAACAATCAATTTAGATAGATATAATTTGCAATATAAGTTGAAGAAAAATTGATGTTTCAAATACAAAAAAAAATACGAAACTTTTGGGCACATCCTATTAAGGATGAATATTAAAACAAAATGAGAGTTGCATGCCAATTCCCATGACCTATAGGCACTAAAACAAGGAATTCTTAAAACCCTAGAAACAAATGGTTTTAGCATATTATCATGAACATTTAGAATAGCTTTCCAAATTTACAAAGCTTCCTAAAATAATGGTTTCATTGAACTAAGAGTATCAAAGGGGTTTTCTAGTGCTACATATAACAACATAAATACCACCAAACCAAAAATATATTCCATGTTTCTCCTTCATGATGTTCGTTGAAAAACATATAACACTTCTAACTTCATTAAAAAATGGAATATTTAAGCCACATTTTAACCTATAACTATAATATGGATTCTTATAAAGGAGAGGTGAGAAGTGTAGAAGGCTCTAGTTCATGTGGAAGATCACATGGGAGAAAGTAGTTGTTTCATAGGAGTGAGTATTAACCATCATGTTGTATACCTAAAACATAACATTTCATGTAACTCAATATTTGCTTATCATTCAAATAAAACTAACCACATGATCATAATTGAGTATGCTAATGTCATGGCCTACTTCAACCAAAACTATAAAAAAAATTAGAGAGTAGAGGAAATTGTAATTCAAAAACATATTAGTGACATCAACCAAGACAATAAATGGGTAATTTATAAAATTTGGACTACCTGCCTTCATTTTTCTAACTAATTCTTTATATTAAATTTTCTTTCAAAATTCATTTGATTTCACTTTATATTTTAATATATTCCCCTTATTATAATATTCTATTTATTTATATTTTATTTTTCTACTTATATATATATTTTAGTTATAATAAAATTGTGTGCCCTTATTTATATGTATAACTATATTTAATAATATTTATTTATATTTTAGTTTAAAGACTATATATACATATGTTATAGTTTTATCTGTTTTGTATTCTTTTTATTATTTAATAATTACTAATTCATTTCTCTCTTTAATTATTTCATAGAGTATCATTAGTTTTTATCAACCCCTACATTTGGGGTAATTTGTGCATAAGGAAAATGTTAATGGAATTATGATAAGTCGATATTACACGTACCTCTCCAAACTTCATAAGTTCCCTTCACCCAACATGCAAGGACGTGTGCATAGACATTAGTCATATATTTGTATATATGTGTTATGTATATATTGTTAGGTTGTTACTAATCATTATTGTATTATTTCTAGTATTCACAACAGGGTTATTAACTATAAACATGAATATAGCATTAAACAACAATTCTAGTCTAAACATAACTATAATGGATGAAACAATTTATAGGAAACAAATTTACAAATACGTATAACAAGATTTATTGTTATTGGAATAATTATAGCATGCAAAATATTGTACAAAACATAATACATTTCTTACCATATAATGAATACAATGAAAAAAACTAGTATTCCACGTAAAACATAAACAAGACATTCTAACTCTATCAATTGGATCCACTTCATGATACTGCCATAAATTAATATAATTCAATTTAGTAAAATAAAATAAAATTTAAATTGATCTCTTCAAGCTTCCCATATTTTAAGCTTATCTATAATATCTTCTAGAATTCTTATCACCAAATAACTATCACAATATCATTTATCAAAAAGATTTTTTTTAAATTTCCTTGGAAAAAATATCATTTCTAGGTGTCTTTCTTCTGGTTTGGTTATGTAATCACTATTATCAATAATGATACTTTCATTTCATGTAGTGATGATGTTCCTTTTATGCATAGATGAAGGGTGATTAAGTTTATTGTTACATTTCTGGGTTACCACACATTCATTTCTTTCATAAAAAATATCTTGAGATATGTCTAATGTACAAATTTAGGACCAATTTTTTCTGTTTTTAATTTCATGATGGTTGAATATATTTGTGTTTAGTTTTTCTCATACTCATTTTATCTTAAACTCGTTCAAATTTAGTTATTTTATTTTTTTTAATGACATGCACCATATTTTGGTAGTTCATTCTCTATTGTGGGCAACCCTTTGACACAACCATTTCTATACAATTATGTACTTGATGAAAATATAAATAAGATATTAAATAGTGGACTTTATCTATGTTTCCCAAATCTATTCACTACTATAGTAAATTAGATTTGTTCTAGTTATTTCTTTGGTAATGTCATTTGTATATAAGTATCTAATCTTCCAAGATATGAATATGTTTTGATATTGTGGAATTGTTCAAAAATTTCCAGATCTACTCACTCCTATAAAAAAACTTTCCTTAGTTCTCTCGCTCATTACTGAACTTGAAGTAGAGTAGTTTACTGTCAATGTGGACGTATAGTTCCCCTATCTTGTCGAGTAGAGTGTGTATTGTTCATATATGATTGAAATGTCAAGGAAATTTCACCTTGTCCATAACCACACCTCAAAATTCGAGTAAGACTACTTCGCTTTTTATGAAACAAAGTAGTTCATCTATGGATTTTAAGCTAGTTGTATACTTGGGATATGCTTAATGTCAAATATATACGAGTCAACAACTTCATGAGTAAGATGTTCGAATCTTATATCCCTGATAGGTTTCCACATAGCCGCTTATATGTTTGCTCTCAGCCCCGATTGACGTTCAAAATTTATTGAAGATCATGGGAATTAATTTCAACCATCTCTAGTACAATCTGAATATAATATTTCGATGCATTCAAAATTAATTTTACTTAACATTTATAGAACCTGCCTGCAAAATTTTAGAGTACCATTAGTTTTTATCAACCCCTACAAGTGGGGTAATTTGTGCATAACGAAAATATTAATGGCATTATCATAAGTTGATATTACAGGTACCTATCCAAACTTCATAAGTTCCCTTCACCCAACATGCAAGGAAGTGTGCATAGAAATTAGTCATATATTTGTATATGTGTGTTATATATACATTGTTAGGTTGTTATTGATCATTACTGTATAATTTCTAGTATTCACAAAAGGGTTATCAGCTATAAACATGAATATAACATTAAACAATAATTCTAGTCTAAAAATAATTATAATGGATGAAACAATTTATAGGAATAAGAATGATTTAGCATGAAACAATATTGTACAAAACATAATAGATTTCTTACCATATAATGAATATATTGAAAAAAACTAGTATCCCACATAAAACATAAAACAAACATTCTAACTCTATCAATTCGATCCACTTCATGATACTCCCATAATTTATTATAATTATATTTACTAAAATAAAATAAAATTGAAATTGATTCCTTCAAGTCCTTGCCTAGGTTTTTCCATAAAATCCCACCTTTCTCTCCTCTAGTGCTCTTATGCTTATCCAAGCTTCCCATATTTCATTCGTTAGGCTTATCTATAATATCTTCTAGAATTATTATCATAAAATAACTATCACAATATGATTTATCAAAAAAAAAAAAAAAAAAAATCTTTGGAAAAAATATCATTTCTAGGTGTCTTTCTTTAGGTTTGGTTATGTAATCACTGTTATCAATTATGATACCTTCATTTCATGTACTGAGGATGTTCCTTTTATGCATAGATCAAATGTGATTAATTTTATCATTACATTTCCAGATTACCACACATTTGTTTCTTTCATAAAAAATATATTGAGATATGTCTTCTAATGTACCAATTTAGGCTCCATTTTTTCTCTTTTTAACTTCATGATCATTGAATATATTTGTGTTTAGTTTCGCCCATACTCATTCTATCTTAAACTCGTTGAATTTTAGTTATTTGATTTTGTTTACTGACATGCATCATATTTTGGTAGTTCATTCTCTATTGTAGCAACCCTTTGACACAACCATTTATGTACAATTATGTACTTGATCAAAATATAAGTAATATATTAAATAGTGGACTTTATTTATGTTTCCCAAATCTATTCACTACTATAGTAAATTTGATTTGTTCTAGTTATTTCTTTGGCAATGTCATCTCTATATAAGTATCTAATCTTCCATAGTATGAATATGTTTTGATATTGTATAATTGTTTAATAAATTCCAGATCTACTCACTCGTGTAAAAAAAATTATTGAAGATCATGGGAATTAATTTCATCCATCTCTAGTACAATCTGAACATAATATTTCCATGCATCCAGAATTAATTTTACTTAACAGTTAGAGAACCTGCCTGCAAAATTTTAGAGTATCATTAGTTTTTATCAACCCCTACACTTGGGGTAACTTGTGCATAAGGAAAATGTTAATGGCATTATCATAAGCTGATATTACAGGTACCTCTCCAAAGTTCATAAGTTCCCTTCACCCAACATGCAAGGACATGTGCATAAAATTAGTCATACATTTGTATATGTGTTATATATACATTGTTAGGTTGTTACTGATCATTATTGTATTATTTCTAGTATTCACAACAGGGTTATTAACTATAAACATGAATATAACATTAAACAACAATTCTAGTCTAAACATAATCATAATGGACGAAACAATTTATAGGAATAAGAATGATTATAGTAGGAAACAATATTGTACAAAAAAGAATACATTTCTTACCATATAATGAATACAATGAAAAAAACTAGTATCCCACATAAAAAATAAACCAGTCATTCTAACTCTATCAGTTGGATCCACTTTATGATACTGCCATAATTTATTATTATTCAATTTAGAAAAATAAAATAATATTGAAATTTATCCCTTCAAGTTCTTGCCAAGGTTTTTCCATATAGAAGACCTTATTAAAATATGATTTTGTGATTAAATATGATTTTTTATAAATTAATAATTAATTTGTTGTGTTCAGGGGCACTTTCCAACATAATATGATACACATGTGTTCATGTATTATTAAACACTATAGTGTCATGTTACACATTTTGACTCTATCAAATTTAAAAATAAATAAATAAAAATAAAAAACAGAAAATTAATAATTAGATTAGCTAGATCCATCTCAACTCCCAATCTACCATATAACTTATTCACTTAATCAAATTTATATTATCTTACAATAATAAGGTTCTTCCAAACCCAACAAACCTCTTTTGAATTTTAACATTTGATCATAAAAATCTCAAAATTTAAAAATTTAATGAAAATTAAATATTTCTCAAATTGGATAATATTTCACTCAAATCGTTATGAACTCAATGGATTATGATGTTAGTATAACATTTATGTATAACAATATTTATTGTTATAGGAATAATTATAGCACGAAAAATATTGTACAAAACATAACACATTTCTTACCATATATTGAATAGAATGGAAAAAACAAGTATCCCACATAAAACATAAACCAGACATTCTAACTTTGTCAATTAGATCCACTTCATGATACTGCCATAATTTGATATAATTGAATTTAGTAAAATAAAATAAAATTGAAATTGATCCCTTCAATTTCTTGCCAAGGTTTTTCCATAAAATCCCACCTTTATCTCCTAGGGTGCTCTTATGCTTATCCAAGCTTCTCATCTTTCATCTGTTAAGCTTATCTTATCTATAATATCTTCTAGAATTCTTATCATCAAATAACTATCACAATATCATTTATCAAAAAGACTTTTTTTTTTAATTTCTTTGGCAAAAATATCATTTCTAGGTGTCTTTCTTTTGGTTTGGTTATGTAATCACTGTTATTTATAATGCTACTTTCATTTCATGTATTGAGGATATAACTTTTATGCATAGATAAAAGGTGATTAAGTTTATTGCTACATTTCCAGGTTACCACGCTTTTGTTTCTTTCATAAAAAATATCCTAAGATATGTCTTCTAATGTACCAATTTAGGATCAATTTTTTCTGGTTTTAATTTCATGATGGTTGAATATATTTGTGTTTAGTTTCGCTCATACTCATTTTATCTTAAACTCGTTGAAATTTAGATATTTGATTTTTCTAAATGACATGCATCATATTTTGGTAGTACATTCTCTATTGTGGGCAACCCTTTGACACAACCATTTCTTTATAATTATGTACTTGATCAAAATATAAATAAGATATTAAATAGTGGACTCTATTTATGTTTCCCAAATCTATTCACTACTATTGTAAATTTGATTTGTTCTAGTTATTTCTTTCGCAATGTTATCTTTATATAAGTGTCTAATTTTCCAGGATATGAATATGTTTCGAAATTGTGGAATTGTTTAATAAATTCCAGATCTACTCACTCGTGTAAAAAGAAAATTCCTTAGTTCTCTCTCTCTTTACTGAACTTGAAGTAGAGTAGTTTACTACCAATCTGGACGTATAGTTCCCTTATCTTGTCAAGTAGTGTGTGTATTGTTCACATATGATTGCAATGTCAAGGAAATTCCACCTTGTCCATAACTACACCTCAAAATTTGAGTATGACTACTTCGCTTTTTATGAAACGAAGTAGTTCATCTATGGATTTTACGTTAGTTGTATACAGTGGATACACTTAATGTCAAGTATATATGGGTCAACAACATCATGAATAAGATGTCTGAATCTTATATACCTGACAGATTGTTGTTTGCTATCAACCCTGATTGACATTCAAAATTTATTGAAGAGCATGGGAATTAATTTCATCCATATCTAGTACAATCTGAATATAATATTTCCATGCATCCAAAATTAATTTTACTTAACTGTTATAGAACCTGCCTGCAAACTTTTAGAGTATCATTAGTTTTTATCAACCCCTACACTTGGGGTAATTTATGTATAAGGAAAATGTTAATGGCATTATCATAAGTCGATATTACAGGTATGTTTCCAAACTTCGTAAGTTCCCTTCACCCAACATGCAAGGACGTGTGCATAGAAATTAGTCATATATTTGTATATATGTGTTATATATACATTGTTAGGTTGTTACTGATCATTACTATATTATTTCTAGTATTCACAATGGGCTTATTAACTATAAACATGAATATAACATTAAACAACAATTCTAGTCTAAACATAATTATCATGGACAAAACAATTTATAGGAATAAGAATGATTATAGCAAGAAACAATATTGTACAAAACATAATACATTTCTTACCATATAATGAATACAATGAAAAAAATAGTATCCCACATAAAACATAAACCAGACATTCTAACTCTATCAATTGGATCCACTTCATGATATTGCCATAATTTAATATAATTCAATTTAGTAAAATAAAATAAAATTGAAATTGATCCCTGCAAGTTCTTGCCTAGGTTTTTCCATATAGGAGGCTTATTAAAATATGATTTTGTGATTAAATATGATTTTTTATAAACTAATAATTAATTTACTGTGTTGAGGGGCACTTTCCGACACAATATGATACAGATGTTTTCATGTATTATTAAACACTATAGTGTCATGATACACGTTTTGACTCCGTCAAAAAAATAAATAAATAAATAAATACAAATAAAAAGCAGAAAACTAATAATTAGATTAGCTAGATCCATCTCAACTCCCAATCGACCATATCCATTAATCACTTAGTCAAATTTATACTATCTTACAATAATAAGGTTCTTCCAAACTCAACAAACCTCTTTTGAATTTTAACATTTGATCATAAAACTCTCAAAAATAAAAATAAAAATAATGAAATTTAAAGATTTCTCAAATTGGATAATCTTTCACTCAAATCATCATGAACTCAATGGATTATGGGGTTAGTATGATTGACCCTTGAGGTAATAGTTGGAGATAAAAAACTGAACTAAGACGAACTTCATAGAATTTCCATGAAAGTGACTTAAGTTATATACAGATTTTCATGAATATATTGAGAACACATTGATAATTAAGCCACCCATGATGCCTAGAATCTATGGAGAAAAAATCCTTGATCTTTTTATATGTAAAATTGAATCCTTTATTAATTTTCTAACATTTTCGTTAACAAAATTAAGAATGACAAGATTGAGGCTAACAATCCTCCAATAATCTTTGATGTGGTTTCCCTTATTGCTAAGATCCTTTTTGAGGAAGTAGTTCAAGTGATTTGAAGGATATGTAATCCTTGCACCTATGAAATTTTCGCAATTTAGATTTGAAATTAATGAACAAATATGCTGCTTATAAATGATATCCTGCTTCTCCCTAATCGTGAAAAGTGTATTTTTCAATTTCTATTAACTCCCTCCCCTTAAAAATAAAGTGATGGTTGAATTTTTTTATGATATATTTTCTATTTGGTCACACTGCTATTATAATTTGATGAAATTTATAGAATACCTTAACAATCAATTTAGACAGATATGTTTGCAATAGAAGTTGAAGAAAAAATGACATTTCAAATATATAAAAACGACATTTCAGATATTGAAAAAACATTACCAAACATTTGATCGAATCCTATTAAGGATGAATATTAAAACAAAATGAGAGCTGCATGCCAATTCCCATGACCTATAGGCACCAAAACTAGGAATTCTTAAAAGCCATATTGATCATGAAAATTTAGAATATCTTTCCATATTTACAAAGTTTTCTAAGATAATGGTTTTAATGAACCCCTAGTATCAAAGGGGTTTTCTAATACTACATAGAACAAAATAAACACCACCGATCCCATAACTATAACTATAATACTATAATACTATAAAGTATCCTATGTTTTTCCTTCATGGTATTTACGCCACATTTAAACCTGTAACTATAATACGGATTCTTAGAAACGAGAGGTGAGAAGTGTATAAGGTTCTACTTCATGTGGAATATCAAATGGGAGAAAGCCGTTGTTTCATAGGAGTGAGTATTAACCCCCATGTTGTATACATAAAACATAATATTTCATGTAAATCAATATTATCTTATCATTCAAATAAAACCAAACGCATGATCGAAATTGACCCATGTTGTATACATAAAACATAATATTTCATGTAAATCAATATTATCTTATCATTCAAATAAAACCAAACGCATGATCGAAATTGAGTATACTAATGTCATGGCCAACTTCAACCACAATTATAAGAAAATTTGGAGAGTGGAGGAAATTGTAATTCAAAAACATATTAGTGACATCAACCAAGACAATGCATGAGATATTTATAAAATTTGAACTACCCACATTCATTTTTCTAACTAATTCTTTATATTAAATTTTCTTTTAAGGTTGATTTGATTTCACTTTTTTTTTAATATATTTCCCTTATTAAAATATTCTATTTAGCTTCTTATGTATATTTTACTTATAATAAACATTCTTATCCTTAGATATATGTATATTAATATTTACTAATATTCATTTATATTTTAGTTTAAGGATTATGTATACCTATGTTATAGTTTTATGTATTTTTTTTAATTATTTAATTATCAGTATTTCTTTCATCTTTTTCACTTTTAAGTTGATTATATTATTTATATACAGTGATAATATTTTATAAATATATAATTAAATATCATATATATATATATATATATATATATATATATATATATATATATATAGTTGATAATTATAAGTTAAGATTCATTTTATTATATAATTCTAAATAATAATGATTCATATTTATATCCATTATATTGTAGAATTTCACATTTAAATTTAATGAAATAGCTTATAAAAACTTTAATAAGAATTTTTCTTTCACATTAAAAAGTATATGGAAAATGAATATCTATATTAATAAATTTTAAAATAAAATATTTCGATATATAAAGATGTGAAATTCCTATTAATACGAATAGAATTATTAGGAATAATATAGATGTCTCTTATCTATCAATCTACTAAGTGAGAGGAAAAAAATATCTCAAGCTTCAAAACTTTCCTCATATTTGCATTGAAAATGAAGTTTGTATTTTGAGAGATTTTATTCATCTCCGCATTTATTATATGTGGAATTAATATAGTCCTATTTTAATTAAAATTCCTAATTTTATTATTATTCATACACTTATACTATTACATTTATAATTATTTTATTATATTTATTTTAGTTCTATTTTATTTTATTATAATTCTTATTTTTTTAATGTATATGTCAATACTACTAGATATTAGGATCTCCAAAAAAGCATATGGTCTTTGTGAAAATCCCTACATCTAAAAATAGCAATTTTACTATAATCTTATAAATAGAAATTTCCAAGTTTGGAACACCTATTATACTTTTTAACTAAAAACCAAATCAAGAAAACATATAATAGATATAAATAAATCTATTTTTAGTAAAAGAAAGTAAAATTAAAATTAAGTAGATGGTTTAGATATAAATGTCAACTCCACATATCATAATGAATTTTACATGAAAAATTAAATATTGGGCTTAGAGTTATTAATTTATTATTATTTAGGCAATGCAATTGTAGTGAAGATAATAATCTAATTAAAACATAATAAAATAAAAACATATAAAGTAAAATAAATTATATCAATCAAAATATATTTCGTATTCTAAAACTTGTGGGTATATTTATTTTACTATTTTATAAAGATAAAATATTTTTGGTATTAGGGATAATTTACTTGAGATGAAATGCCATTTAATAATCATGTTCCATTAAGTGGGAATGACTTTTCTTACAATCCCTTAACTGTCACTGTGAACAAATATGTAACCAAAATAAATCAATATACATTTGAATGTTGAAATAGTGTTATGTATAGATTAATTCAAGTGGATCTAGATTTTTCACACTAAATTCTATATTACATTGATAAACCAATCTGAAGAAAACATTTAATCATTTGAATTGAGTATGAAAATGACTCACAACTAAAACATACATAATTTTTAGTTTTCAGTTCATAGCTTACAAATATAACATATATAATATTTAGTTTTTACATTATACATAAAATTGTCTATTTGGATCTAATCAAGTTGATGTATTAGAATGTGATATCGAAATATGCATTACAAATTAAAATATAATTCATGTATAATTTGATTTTAAAGTGATTATGAGAAAAAAAATAGAATATTTAGAGTGATTACTAAATTAACTATAGTTGTTTAAATAATTAGAATAAGATTAAATTGATTAGATACGACAACTTCAACACAAATTAGAGTTTCATTTTAAAAGTATCGGTCATATTAAAATTCTTTCCCATTCTCGGTCATATACAACAATCTAATAAAAGGAAATTTATTCATCGCAATGACCACCATCATTTTACACAATAAAGTTACTGCAACTGTTGTAGAACAATTTACTCTTGTCATGAGTGTTAGGAAAAACTTCTTTAAGACCACCTATTATCATACCTTAGGCTTTCAATATTAGTTACTAAAGTTCTTATCTTCCTCCTCCCTTAATTAATAATGATTCATGTATGGAACGTAACTATTACGGGTCTATCTATAAAATATTACTTCGATTCACATTTAAACACAAAGTCTTTTCTCCTACAATAACAGATCTTGATTGTTGTTCAATATATAAATTTTACTTGTGTCGTTTTCAATGACATGTAACCATCCTTATTTCTACACTTTAGGTCCAATAGTTGAACCTAGGGCTCTCATACTATTCTTCCACACACCCCTTTATTATTGTCAACTACAATATTATTATTATTTTCGTTTAAAAGAGATACTAAAATTACATGTTCATCAAATGGGTTTGCAGTCATTGATTCATGTGCATGATCAAGATGCATCAAGGTGATCCATCGGTTCTCAGTGTTTCTATCCAAAACCTATTCCCCTAAACAACCACCTCTTAGTCATTCATTGGGTTACTCTCTTACCTCAACCATGCTCACTTCCTCCTAAATTATGCTTCTGTGTCACTGTTAGAAGTGCTACAAGTTTGTGCATTGGTTGAAATTTATTCTCTCACAGCTCATGGCATTTCTTTGGAAACCCACTACTTAGTTATTACATCACAAGAAATGTTGTTTGAAATTGTACCCGCAATATATGCATCCCACGCATTTCGAAATCGACTCTTCTGAGGAGATTTCACACATGCACGATAGTTATAATTCAATTGGGTTTTCGTGGTTATAATTCACTCCATTCTTGTTCCGTTAAAGTTTTTATGTTGAACCCTATGGTATGGGTTTACAATTTTTGTAGGGAACATAAAGCATGAAATTTTCCAGGTCTTCAGGTTGTCATGAAATTTTTCAGGCCTTCAGGTTGTCATAGAGCATGATATTTTCCACGCCTTTAGGTTCTCTAACGTATAGTTTCTCCATCACCTCTATTAGGTAATAAAAAATTTCTCCCCCGTCTCATTATATTCCATGTGCTTAGAATGTATAAATTTTCCTAATGTTAGATCATCGACAACCATTTAGAACTGTGTTTTGATTTTCTTCTATTAACACTTACACAGACAGATAGAAAAGAGAACCCTCAACATTTTTGCATGTACAAGTATGTCTTTGGTTTAATTTAATTTAATTTTTCCCCTATTGCTCTTGTCCCATTTGTATCTAATAAAAATATTTTTGGTCACATTTGTGTCTAATACATATATTTAGGGTTGGTGTTCCTTTCACAGATATGGGGGACATATTCACGCCTGTCATGTTTCTATTATTTTTCCATGACCAAAGGTTCTTCGGCTGACCAAACTCACATTACTATAGTTTGGTTCAGTATTCCTATTCTGGTGATGGGTTTATGTGAAACTAACACACAGGACTGGTATCTAGATTGAACTTACAATCATAAGGCTTATAATCAAGCCTTCTATGTATTTACCCACATGTAGGTCTCGCATTCCTTTCGAAGCATAATTTTATGGTGTCATGACCTGGTGTGATAACCTTGAGGGATTTTGGTTTTACTTATCTAAATTTTATTTAAACATGATTTCTACTCTCTGACATACTCTGTGCTAATGAATTTCTAGTTTTTCACTCTCCACTCTAGGCTTGTTTTTTGTTTCCTAGAGATGATGACATTATAAGGCACAAAATATTACTCTAGAATGAAGCCCATATCTTTCTTCTCCTTTGGTTATGTAATCACTATTACCTATAATGCTACTATCATTTCATGTATTGAAGATGTTCCTTCTATGCATAGATAAAGGGTGATTAAGTTTATCGTTACATTTTTAGGTTACCACGCATTCATTTATTTCATAAAAAATATCCTGAGATGTGTCTTCTAATGTACCTATTTAGGATCAATTTTTATGTTTTTTATTTCATGATGGTTGAATATATTTGTGTTTTGTTACACTCATACTCAATTTATCTTGTTGAAATTTAGTTATTTGGTTTTTTTTAATGACATGCATCATATTTTGGTAGTTCATTCTCTATTGTGGGAAACCCTTTGACACAACCATTTCTGTATAATTATGTACTTGATCAAAATATACATAAGATATTAAATAGTGGACTTTATTTATGTTTCCCAAATCTATTCAAAACTATAGTAAATTTCATTTGTTCTAGTTATTCCTTTGGCAATGTCATCTCTATATAAGTATCTAATCTTCCATGATATGAATATGTTTTGATATTGTGGTATTGTTTAATAAATTATAGATCTACTCACTCCTGTAATAAAATTTCCTTAGTTCTCTCGCTCTTTACTTAAGTTTAAGTAGAGTAGTTTACTACTAATATAGAAGTATAGTTCCCCTATCTTGTCAGGTAGTGCGTTGATTGTTCATATATGATTGCAATGTCAAGGAAATTCCACCTTGTCCATAACTACAACTCAAAATTAGAGTATGATTACTTAGCTCTTTATGAAACAAAGTAGTTCTTCTATGGATTTTACACTAGTTGTATACTGGGATATGCTCAATCTGAAATATATATGGGTCAACAACTTCATGAGTAAGATGTCCAAATCGTATATCCCTAACACATTTCCACATAGCCGCTTATATTTTCGCTATCAACCCCTATTTACGTTCGAAATTTATTGAAGATCATGGGAATTAATTTCATCCATCTCTAGCACAATCTGAATATAATATTTCCATGCATCCAGAATTAATTTAACTTAACAATTATAGAACCTGCATGCAAACTTTTAGAGTATTATTGGTTTTTATCAACCCCTACACTTGTGGTAATTTGTGCATAAGGAAAATGTTAATGGCATTATCATAAGTTGATATTATAGGTAGCTCTCCAGACTTCATAAGTTCCCTTCACCCAACATGCAAGGAAAAGTGCATAGAAATTAGTCATATATTTGTATATATGCTATATACACATTGTTAGGTTGTTATTGATCATTAATGTATTATTTCTAGTATTCACAACATGGTTATTAACTATAAAAATGAATATATCATTAAACAACAATTCTAGCCTAAACATAATTATAATGGACAAAACAATTTATAGGAATAAGAATTATTATAGCAGGAAACAAATTTACAATTATGTATAACAAGATTTATTGTTATAGGAATAATTATAGCACAAAAAATATTGTAGAAAATAGAATACATCTCTTACCATATAATGAATACAATGAAAAAAAATAGTATCCCACATAAAACATAAACACCTCTAACTCTATCAATTGGATCCACTTCATGATACTACCATAATTTAATATAATTCCATTTAATAAAATAAAATAAAATTGAAATTGATCCCTTCAAGTTCTTGTCTAGGTTTTTCCATGAAATTGATCTTATTTATTTATTTATTTATTAATAAATATTGTGTTACATAGTTATTCCAACACTCTTCATGGTTTTTCCACCATTCATTTTAAGAAGTAGATGTTATTGGACTAGTTGATTGACTTAGGATTCACTAAGTTTTGCCTAGCTATTAACCAATATGCATCTCTCTTGAATTGGAGATTTCTTTCTTGAAAAGGTTCCTAGGTTTCTGACCATATGGGTGTTCGCAAGGTAAACTATTGTGTTTTTTTGTGTGGTTGTCTCTTCATGATCTTTCTATAGATGGTTGATGTCATTTTCGTAATTGTTTAATAATGAAAATTATGGATAAAAATGTGGAAATAAGTAAATTATTAGATGTAATTGATCCATATAGAAGACCTTATTAAAATATGATTTTATGATTAAATATGATTTTTTTTATAAATTAATAATTAATTTATTGTATTGAGAGGTACTTTCCAACACAATATGGTAGAGATGTTTTCATGTATTATTAAACACTATAGTGTCATGTTACACATTTTGACTTTGTCAAAAATAAAATAAAAATAAAAAATAAACAGAAAATTAATAATTAGATTAGCTAGATCCATCTCAACTTCCAATCTACCATGATCAAAAGATAAATATCTAGATATTCAAACATAATTAGAATGAAAAAATATTTTAAATATTTATCATCTTCCTTTCTTGCATATTTTACAATAATAATATTCAAATAACTTTCCTATCTTTTGCACAATTTTCTATCATCTTTACTTTACAACCTAACATAACCTCTTAACCTCTTATTTTTAGTTAAGATCACAACTTCACACATAACTTCATTTTTAATTTCTTATCAATGTAAAAATCCCAAACACTGATATAGATTTTGCGTCATTTTAAAACTTTACTAAAATCTAACCTATTCTTTTCATTTTCATTTTTAATTTCTTATCTATTTTAACATATCTACCATCCTCATCTTCTGGTTTATCTATCAGTTCCCAATCATCATCAAAATAATGATGACCATTTTCTATATCACCAATTAACTCGAAATTCGATATCACCGTATCCTTGAGTGAAGCCTCTTTTAAAGAGCTATCAGATTTGACATCCATAGATTCTTTGGTTCTAACTCTTTTTGCATTCTTCATTGAGTTCTCTTTTGATTTCCTTGATTCTTTGAACTTAATATCGGTGACTGAAAAATACTTTAAAGATTTATCAGCTCTGGCATCCATAGATCTGTTGGGTACAATTTTTTCACCATTCTCATAATTCTTCCTTGATTTCCCTTTTTATTTCCTTGATTCCGCAGATTTATTCTTTTGACAGTTCATAAACTGTTTTGCTAATTTCCTTGTGCTTGAGGAGTCTACGCCCTAGATACAGTTAATTAGATAAGTCATAGCACATTCTATATATGAGTGCACATTATTATCCAAATTATGACCATGATATCTCAGTTAACATGCCAGATTGCAACAACTCATCATGGTAAGAATTGAAACAGCACAAAATGAATACAAATTCTGAATACGAGTCACCAAAAGAAGAGGAATTCACAGTGAATTTAAAGCTTTACCGTAGTAATGACTCTTGCATATTCCATCTCTTTAGAGTTTGCGAACTTCCCGTTATTGGACAGAGATGAAATTTCCAAGGTGTTTGAACTTCGTGAGGCTTTACCCAAAATGTTGTTAACAAGGATGATTAGCGACCGAGTAAGTATGAGTTTCAAAATGGCTATCGTTATTATGGCTAGGGTGATTATATTTTGTTTGAGCTCTCGGATGGTTGAAAGGTGCGTTATGGAGAAAATTATTAATTCAATATTCTATGTCATCCTTCATTTCTACAAAACAGACTACAAAATAGACTAGCGTTATGTTGGCCGACAATATTAAAATGTCGTTGAGTCTTATTTATTATAAATCGAAATTAAAATATTTCCTACATTATTCCAAAATAACTAGGAAGCACTGAAATGAAACTCATCACATGTCCAGAATGAGACGCTTCAAATTATGGGTAACCCGAAAATGTTTTCAATAATTATGTTGTTTGGCTTATTAAATGGTTTGTTTTAATTTATTGTTGGGGGATTTTAGGAGGTTTTACATTTTATTTTTAACAAATTCCAGATCATATGAAATCTCTTCTTTTCATAATTAGAAATCATGAGAGCAGAGATACACACAAAAAATTAATTTCTATATTACAATAAACAGAGATACATCAAATATATATAGTTGAAGTGAGATCCAACTTATTCTAACCTTGGAGAGAGAGGTTGAGAAAATCTCTCAACAACCTCAACAAACCCAATCCAAGATATACTAAAGTAAGCATAATCCTAACAAATCCTAATACCCTCCCTTAATGCTTACTTTACAAAACATATAATACTTAATCACAATTACAAAATAATGACAACACTTTGAACTTTCGTCGCTTTGTCTGATCTGGTCTTCATGAGCAACTCTACCCAATCTGCAGTCTTTCAAACTTTTCTCTTTCTTTCTCCACATCTTCGAGCTTACCTTTCAACCCATTTAAAGTACACCTGGTTTTGACCATCAATGTTGAATTTGTAAGATTAAATATTCTTGACACCCCCGAATAAGAGTCTCGACACTGAACTACCCTATTGAAATATTTCCATCTATGAAATAACCCTGAAGAATAAATTTCAACAGTCTATAGGAAAATATTCTAGGTATAGAATATGATCAACGATCAATCCTACAAAGGGAACTTTACACACAAGGATCTCATTGTATAACATGTAACCGATGCTCTTGAAGCCCTGAGGAACAACAAGACCCATCAGCATATAACAAATTCACACAATCAAATTAGCCAATTGTTCTCTCGGCACCGAAGAACATCGAGAACGACTAATTTAAATAATGCCAAATTGTTCAATAATTGGTTCTGCATTACACAAATCTCACAACAAATTTCACATAATATATATCTAACCCATGCACAAACAGCTTCAATTTCTCCGTCAATATAGCATGATCAACGATAACTATGTTGAGTTTCTCCTCATTCCCTTTCGTTTTGATTTTTTTTTTGGTTGGTGGCCCAGTGGGTCAAAGGATTGAATAGTCTCATCGTCAAGGGTGGAGTAATCTATATTCATTTTGCTCCAGAACCAGTGCTCTTGCCACACTCGCGTCATTCCTTCAATAGCCACATTTTTGGTCTCCGGGATGAGAAAATAGACAAACAAGGTCATGATCACCATCCAACCCACATAAAATAGAAATATGTTGAATCTCAAATGACAAAGCATCGACAGGAAAGCTTGTGCCAACATAGAGGTGGCCATAAGATTCACCGAAATGTAGATAGTTTGCGGAATGAATTTCAAGGGGGAAAATCTCACTGGGATTGTTCTGTATCTGCCTCTGCGATAATTTAATGATCGGTTAAGTAGATACTTGTCATGGTTCTTCAAATTAATCTGCTCAAATACTTACATCCACATGCAGTTAATCCAACTCCATAACTGCAAATCCATAAGCACACTGCTAGAAATTCCAGATACGCTTAAATATTGAATACAACTTCAACAGTTAGCTGAATATGAAATCTGCGACCGGACTCTGACTCAGAAGCTACAAAAAATGGCAGCTCCCTTACAATTCATGGTTGCATACATCAGTGATCAAGCTTTCTCGAGATATGGTATTGAGGCCTCCAAGCTTGCGTCCCAATAACTCAATATTTCACACCTTCAAAAAATGGTGGCTCTCAGAATGCTTTAATTGACCAAACCTCCAATGATTGTAGTGCCACTCTATCTTATACAAAATGGAAAAATATAATGACACGGTTCCTTCAGATTACACATAGGCTGACCTTTGTAATGAAAACACAGCTATACCACACAGCACACGAAAATCTTCACACAGCGCTATCATCAACATCACATGTAGCAGCTTCTTACCGCACTACACAGCAAGAAAATACTCAGAAAATATAATCTACCCTACTATACATTAACCCGATATTTCTCACATCTTACAGGGCCCTCTCGTGAGGGAGTCAAGCCCAGACTCGCTCTGATACCAAATTAGAAATCATGAGAGCAGAGATACACACAAAAAATTAATTTCTATATTAACATAAACAGAGATACATCAAATATATATAGTTGAAGTGAAATCCAACTTATTCTAATCTTGGAGAGAGAGGTTGAGAGAATCTCTCAACAACCTCAACAAACCCAATCCAAGATATACTAAAGTAAGCATAATCCTAATATTTATAATTTTATATATTTTTTAAAATTTTTTATACAATATTTAAATATTTTCTTTGAGAAAGTGCAAAGCAAATTATATTTATTATTATATTGAGAAAATATGAATTTATTAATATTTTTTCTAACTAATATTTAAAATTAATTAATAGTGATTTTTATTAATTAACTAGATTATGGTGTAGACATTCAGTTATATCCCTTGTTTCTTTTTCATGGTGTTCATTGAAAAACATATAACACTTCTAACATCATTAAACAATAGAATATTTAAGCCACATTTTAACCTATAACTATAATACAGATTCTTATAAAGGAGAGACGACAACTATAGAAGGCTCTAGTTCAAGTGGAAGATCACATGGGAGAAAGTAGTTGTTTCATAGGAGTGAGTATTAACCATCATGTTGTATTCCTAAAACATAACATTTCATGTAACTCAATATTAGATTATCATTCAAATAAAACTAACCACATGATCAGAATTGAGTATACTAATGTCATGGCCAACTCCAACCACAATTATAAAAAAAATTAGAGAGTAGAGGAAATTGTAATTCAAAAACATATTAGTGACATCAACCAAGACAATGAATGGGATATTTATAAAATTTGGACTACCCACCTTCATTTTTCTAACTAATTCTTTATATTAATTTTTTTTTCAAAATTCATTTGATTTCACTTTATATTTTAATAAACTGCCCTTATTATAATGTTCTATTTATTTATATCTTATTTAGCTACTTATATATATATATATATATATATATATATATATATATATATATATATATATATATATATATATATATTATAATAAAATTTTGTGTCCTTATTTATATGTATAACAATATTTAATAATATTTATTTATATTTTAGTTTAAAGACTATGTATACATATGTTATAGTTTTATGTTATAGCTTTATCTGTTTTTTGTATATATATATATATATATATATATATATATATATAATTACTAATTACTTTCTCTCTTTCATTATTTAATAGAGTATCATTAGTTTTTATCAACCCCTACACTTGGGGTAATTTGTGCATAAGGAAAATGTTAATGGCATTATCATAAGTTGATATTACATGTACCTCTCCAAATTTCATAAGTTCCCTTCACCCAACATGCAAGGACGTGTTCATAGACACTAGTCATATATTTGTATATATGTGTTATATATACATTGTTAGGTTGTTACTGATCATTACTTTATTATTTCTAGTATTCACAATAGGGTTATTAACTATAAACATGAATATAACATTAAGCAACAATTCTAGTCTAAAAATAATTATAATGGACAAAACAATTTATAGGAATAAGAATGTTATAGCAGGAAACAATATTGTACAAAACAGAATACATTTCATACCATATAATGAATACAATGAAAAAAACTAGTATCCCACATAAAATATAAACCAGACATTCTAACTCTATCAATTGGATCCACTTCATGATACTCCCATAGTTTATTATAATTCTATTTAGTAAAAAAAAATAAAATTGAAATTGATCCCTTCAAGTTCTTGCCTAGGTTTTTCCATAAAATCCCACCTTTCTCTCCTCGAGTGCTCTTATGCTTATCCAAGATTCCCATCTTTCATTCGTTAAGCTTATCTATAATATCTTCTAGAATTCTTATCATCAAATAACTATCACAATATCATTTATCAAGAAGATTTTATTTTTTAATTTCTTTGGCAAAAATATCATTTCTAGGTGTCTTTCTTCTGGTTTGGTTATTTAATCACTATTATCTATAATGCTACTTTCTTTCATGTAGTGAGGATGTTCCTTTTATGCATAGATGAAAGGTGATTAAGTTTATCATTACATTTCCAGGTTACCACGCATCTGTTTCTTTCATAAAAAATATCCTGAGATATGTCTTCTAATGTACCAATTTAGGATCAATTTTCTCTATTTTTAATTTCATGATGGTTGAATATATTTGTGTTTAGTTTCGATCATACTCATTCTATCTTAAACTTGTTGAAATTTAGTTATTTGATTTTGTTTAATCACATGCATCATAGTTTGGTAGTTCATTCTCTATTGTGGGCAACCGTTTGACAAAATCATTTCTATATAATTATGTACTTGATCAAAATATAAATAAGATATTAAATAGTGGACTTTATTTATGTTTCCCAATTCTATCCATTATTATAGTAAATTTGATTTGTTCTAGTTATTTCTTTGGAAATGTCATCTCTATCATCTCCATATAAGTATCTAATCTTCGAGGATATGAATATGTTTTGATATTGTGGGATTTTTAAAAAAATTCTAGATCTACTCACTCTTATAAAAATTATTAGTTCTCTCGCTCTTTACTAAACTTGAAGTAGAGTATTTTACTACCAATCTGGACGTATGGTTCCCCTGTCTTGTCGGGTAGTGTGTGTGTAGTTCATATATGATTGCAATGTCAAGGAAATTCCACCTTGTCCATAACTACACCTCAAAATTCAAGTATGACTACTTCTCTTTTTATGAAACGAAGTAGTTCATCTATGGATTTTATGCTAGTTGTATACTGGGGATATGCTCAATGTCAAATATATATGTGTAAACAACTTCATGAGTAAGATGTTTGAATCTTATATCCCTAACATATTTCCACATAGCCGCTTATATGTTTGCTATTAGGCCCGATTGACGTTCAAAATTTATTGAAGATCATGGGAATTAATTTCATCCATCTCTAGTACAATATGAATATAATATTTCCACCCATCCAAAATTAAATTTTTTTTATAGTATCATTAGTTTTTATCAACCCCTACACTTGGGGTATTTTTTGCATAAGGAAAATCTTAATGGAATTATACGAAGTCGATATTACAAGTACCTCTCCAAACTTCATAAGTTCCCTTCACCCAACATGCAAGGACATGTGCATAGAAATTGGTCATATATTTGTATATATGTGTTATATATACATTGCTAGGTTGTTAATGATCACTACAATATTATTTCTAGTATTAACAACAAGGTTATTAACTTTAAACATGAATATAACATTAAACAACAATTCTAGTCTAAACATAATTATAATGGACGAAGCAATTTATAGGAATAAGAATGATTATAGCAGGAAACAAATTTAAAATTATGTATAACAAGATTTATTGCTATAGAAATAATTATAGCATGAAAAATATTGTACAAAACAAAATACATTTCTTACTATATAATGAATACAATGAAAAAACTAGTATCCCACATAAAACATAAACCAGACATTCTAACTCTATAAATTGGATCCACTTCATGATACTGCCATAATTTAATATAATTCAATTTAGTAAAATAAAATAAAATTGAAATTGATCCCTTCAAGTTCTTGCCTAAGTTTCTCCATAAAATCTCACCTTTCTCTCCTCCAGTGCTCTTATGCTTATCCAATATTCCCATGTTTTAAGCTTATCTATAATATATTCTAGAGTTATTATCATCAAATAAATATCACAATATCATTTATCAATTTTTTTTTAAAATTTCTTTGGCAAAAATATCATTTCTAGGTGTATTTCTTCTAGTTTGGTTATGTAATCACTATTATCTATAATGTTATTTTCGTTTCATGTATTGAGGATGCTCCTTTTATGAATAGATAAAAGGTGATTAAGCTTATCGTTACATTTCTGGGTTACCACGCATTTGTTTCTTTCATAAAAAATATCCTGAGATATGTCTTCTAATGTACCAATTTAGGACCAATTTTTTTTGTTTTTAATTTCACGATGGTTGAATATATTTGTGTTTAGTTTCGCTCATACTTGTTTTACCTTAAACTCGTTGAAATTTAGTTATTTGATTTTTTTTAATGACATGCATCATATTTTGGTAGTTCATTCTCTATTGTCGGTAACCCTTTGACACAACCATTTCTGTATAATTATGTACTTTATCAAAATATAAATAAGATAGTAAATAGTGGACTTTATTTATGTTTTCCAAATCTATTCACTACTATATAAGTATATAATCTTCCAAGATATGAATATATTTTGATATTGTGGAATTGTTTAATAAATTCCAGATCTACTCACTCGTGTAAAAAAAAATTCCTTAGTTTTTCTAGCTCTTTACTAAACTTGAGGTAGAGTAGTTTACTACCAATCTGGACGTATAGTTCCCCTATCTTAGTAGGTAGTGTGTGTATTGTTCATATATGATTGAAATGTCAAGGAAATTCCACCTTGTCCATAACTACACCTCAAAATTCAAGTATGACTACTTCACTTTTTATGAAACAAAGTAATTCATCTATGGATTTTACGCTAGTTGTATACTAGCGATACACTCAATGGAAAATATATACGGGTCAACAACTTCATGAGTAAGATGTCCAAATATTATATCCCTGATAGATTGTTCGCTATCTAGCTCCAATTGACATTCAAAATTTATTGAAGAGCATGGGAATTAAATTCATCCATCTCTAGTACAATCTGAATATAACATTTCCATACATCTAGAATTAATTTTACTTAACAATTATAGAACTTTCCTACAAACTTTTAGAGTATCATTAGTTTTTATCAACCCCTACACTTGGGGTAGTTTGTGCATAAGGAAAATGTTAATGCCATTATCATAAGTCAATATACAAGTACCCCTCCAAACTTCAGAAGTTCCCTTCACCCAACATGCAATTATGTGTGCATAGAAATTAGTCATATATTTGTATCTATGTGTTATATATACATTGTTAGGTTTTTACTTATCATTACTATATTATTTCTAGTTTTCACAACAGGGTTATTAACTATAAACATGAATGTAACATTAAACAACAATTCTAGTCTAAAAATAATTATAATGGACGAAACAATTTATAGGAATAAGAATGATTATAGAAGGAAACAATATTGTACAAAATAGAATACATTTCTTACCATATAATGAATACAATGAAAAAAACTAGTATACCACATAAAACATAAACCAGACATTCTAACTCTATCAATTGGATCCACTTCATGATACAGCCATAATTTAATATAATTCAATTTAGTAAAATAAAATAAAATTGAAATTGATCCCTTCAAGTTCTTGCCTAGATTTTTCCATATAGAAGAGCTTATTAAAATATGATTTTGTGATTAAATATGATTTTTTATAAATTAATAATTAATTTATTGTGTTGAGGGGCACTTTCCAACACAATAAGAGACACATTTTTTCATGTATTATTAAACACAATAGTGTCATGTTACACATTTTGACTCTGTCAAAAATAAAAATAAATAAATAAGTAGATAAAATTAAAAAACAGAAAATGAATAATTAGATTAGCTAGATCCATCTCAACTCCCAATCTACCATATCACTTAATCATTTAAAAAAATTTATATTATCTTACAATAATAAGGTTCTACCAAACCCAACAAACCCCTTTTAAATTTTAACGTTAGATCAGAAAACTCTCAAAAAATAAAAATTAATGAAAATTAAATATTTCTCAAATTGGATAACCTTTCACTCAAATAGTCATGAACTCAATGGATTATGGGGTTAGTATTATTGACCCTTGAAATAATAGTTGGGGATAAAAAACTAAAATAAGACGAACTTAATAGAATTTCCAAGGAAGTACCTAAGTTATATATAAATGTTCATGAATATATTGTGAACACATTGATAACTAACCCACCCATGATGCCTAGAATCTATGGAGAAAACATTCTTGATCTTTTTATATGTAAAATTGAATTCGTTATCAATGTTTATAACATCTTTGTTAACAAAATTAAGAATGACAAGGTTGAGGCTAACGATCCTCCAATAATCTTTGACGTGGTTTCCCTTTTTGCCAAGATCCTTTCTGACGAAGTAGTTGAAGTGATTTGAAAGATATGTGATCCTTGCACCTACGAAATTTTTGCAATTTAGATTTGAAAATCATGAACAAATATGCTACTTATAACTGATATCCAACTTCTCCGTAATTGTGAAAAATGTATTTTTAAATTTCTATTAACTCCTTCCCCTTGAAAATAAAGTGATGGTTGAATTTTTTTATGATATATTTTCTATTTAGTCACACTTCTATTATAATTTGATGAAATTTACAGAATATCTTAAAAAATCAATTTAGACAGATATGTTTGCAATAGAATTTGAAGAAAAATTGATGTTTCAAATATAAAAAAACATTACCAAACATTTGAGAGAATCCTATTAAGGATGAATATTAAAACAAAATGAGAGTTGCATGCCAATTCCCATGACCTATAGGCACCAATACTATGAATTCTTAAAACCCATATTGACCATGAAAATTTAGAATAGCTTTCCATATTTACAAAGCTTTCTAAAATAATGGTTTTAATGAACCCGGGTTTTCTAATACTACATAGAACAACATAAACACCGCCAATCCCAAAAGCTATCCTATGTTTTTCCTTCAGGATATTTAAACCACATAACTATAATACTATAAATTATCCTATGTTTTAAGGTTCTACTTCATGTGGAATATAAAATGGGAGAAAGTTGTTTTTTCATAGGAGTGAGTATTAACCACCATGTTGTATACACAAAACATAATATTTCATGTAAATCAATATTCTCTTATCATTCAAATAAAATCAAACAGATGATGGAAATTGAGTATACTAATCTCATGGCAAACTTCAACTACAATTATAAAGAAAATTTGGAGAGTAGAGGAAATTGTAATTCAAAAACATATTAGTGACATCAACCAAGACAATGCATGGGATATTTATAAAATTTGGGCTTCTTACATTCATTTCTCTAACTAATTCTTTATATTAAATTTTCTTTTAAGGTTGATTTAATTTCATTTTTTTAATATATTTTCCTTATTAAAATATTCTATTTATTTATATTTTATTTATTTTATTATGTATATTTCACTTATAATAAAAATTTTTATCCTTAGATATATGTATAATGATATTTACTAATATTTATTTGTATTTTAGTTTAAGGACTATGTATACCTATGTTATAGTTTTATCTTCTTTTTTTATATTAATTAATTATCAGTAATTCTTTCATCTTTTTCACTTTTAAGTTGATTATATTCTTCATATATATAATGATAATATTTTATAAATATATAATTATATATATATATATATATATATATATATATATATATATATATATATATATATATATATATATATATATATATATATATATATATATATATATATATATATATTATAAATTAAGATTCATTTTATTATATAATTCTAAATAATAATGATTCATATTTATATCCATTATATTGTAGAATTTCACATTTTAATTTAATGAAATAACTTATAAAAACTTAAATTTATAATAAGAATTAGAAAATGAATATCTATATTAATACAATTTAAAATAAAATATTTTGATATATAAAGATGTGAAATTTGTATTAATACCAATAGAATTATTAGGAATAACATAGATTTCACTTATCTATCAATCTACTAAGTGAGACTACAAAATATCACAAGGTTCAAAACTTTCCTAATATTTCCATTGAAAATGAAGTTTGTATTTTGAGAGATTTTATTCATCTCCATACTTGTTATATGTGGAATTAATATAGTTCTATTTTAATTAAAATTCCTAATTTTATTATTATTCATACACTTATACTATTACATTTATAAGTATTTTATTATATTTATTTTAGTTCTCATATATATATATATATATATATTCAGATTTCCAAAAACACATCTTGTATGTGTTAAAATCCCTACATCTAAAAATAATAATTTTACTCTAATCTTATAAATATACATTTCCAAGTTTGAAACACCTATTATACTTTTTAACTAAAAATCAAATCAAGCATACATATAATAAATATAAATAAAGCTATTTTTAGTAAGAGAAAGTAAAATTAAAATTAAGTAGATGGGTTAGATAAAAATGTCAATTCCACATATCATAATGAATTTTATATGAAAAATAAATATTGGGCTTAGAGTTATTAATTTATTATAATTTAAGCAATCCAAGTGCAGTGAAGATAATAATCTAATTAAAACATAATAAAATAAAATCATATAAAGTAAAATAAATTATATCAATCAAAATAGATTTTGTATTCTAAAAATTGTGGGTATATTTATTTTACTATTTTATAAAGATAAAATATTGTTGGTATTAGGGGTAATTTACTTGAGATGAAATGCCATTTAATAATCATGTTCTATTAAGTGGGAATGGCTTTTCTTACAATCTCTTAACTGAAAAATATTTTATCTTTTCTCACTGTGAACAAATATATAACCGAGATAAATCAATATACATTTGGATATTGAAATAGTGTTATGCATAAATTAATTTAAGTTGATCTAGATTTTTCACACTAAATTCTATATTACATTGATAAACCAATTTGAAGAAAAAATTTAATCATTTAAATTGAGTATGAAAATGGCCCACAACTAAAACATACATAATATTTAGTTTTTAGTTCATAGCCCACCAATATAACATATATAATATTTAGTTTTTACTTTATACTTAAATTTTTTTTATCTGGATCTAATCACATTGATGTGTTAGAGTGCAATATTGAAGTATGCATTAAAAATTAAAATTTAATTCATGTATAATTTGATAAAAAAAAAAGATTAATTTATGTATAATTTGATTTTAAAGTGATTATGAGGAAAAAAATAGAATATTTAGAGTGATTACTAAATTAACTAGAGTTTCTTAATTAATTAGAATTAGACTAAATTGATTAGATACCACAACTTCAACACAAATTACAGTTTTATATTAAAAATATCAATCATTCCCATATTAAAAGTATTTCCCATTTGTCATATACATCAATCTAATAAAAGGAAATTTATTCATCCCAACTTACCTTGATCGTTTCACATGATAAAGTTACTGCAACTGTTGTAGAACAATTTACTCTTGTCATGAGTGTTAGGAAAAACTTCTCTAAGACCACCTATTATCCTACCTTAGGCTCTCAGTACTAGTAACTAAAGTTCTTATCTTCCTCCTCCCTTAATTAATAATGATTCATGTATCTAACAAACCTATTAAGGGTCTATAAGTAAAATATTACTTCAATTCACAATTAAACATAAAGTCTTTTCTCCTGCAATAACAGATCTTGATTGTTGTTCAATATAAATTTTACTTGTGTCATTGTCATGCAACCATCCTTATTTCTATGCCTTAGGTCCAAGAGTTGAACCTAGGGCTCTCATACTATTCTTCCACACACCTCTCTATTATTGTCAACTACAATATTCTTTATTTTTGTTTAAAAGAGATAGTAAAATTACATTCTCATCAAATGGGTTTGCAGTCATTGATTCATGTGCATGATCAAGATGCATCAAGGTGATCCATCGGTTCTCGGCTTTTCTATCCAAAACCTATGCCCCTAAACAACCTCCTCTCAGTGATTCATTGGGTTACACTCTTACCTCAACCATGCTCGCTTCCTCCTAAATTATGCTTCTGTGTCACTATTAGAAGTGCTACAGGTTTGTGCATTGGTTGAAATTTATTTTCTCACGACTCATGGCATTTCAATGGACACCCACTACTTAGTTATTACATCACAATAAATGTTTTATGAAATTTTACCCACAATATATGCATCCCACGTGTTTCGAAATCGACCCTTGTGAGGAGATTTCACACCTGCACGATAATTATAATTCAATTAGGTTTTCTTGGTTATAATTTGCTCCATTTTTGTTTCGTTAATGTTTTGATGTTGAAACATGTGGTATGGGTTTACAATTTTTGTAGGGAACGTAGAGCATGAAATTTTCCAAGCCTTCAGGTTCTCGTAGAGCATGAAATTTTCCAGGCCTACAGGTTCTCTATCGTGCAGTTTCTCCATCGCCTCTATTAGGTAATAAAAATTTTCTCCCCCATCTCATTATGTTCTGTGTGCTTAGAATGTATAAATTTTCCTAATGTTAGTTCGTCCATAGCCATTTAGAACTATGTTTTGATTTTCTTCTATTAACACTTCCACGGACAGATAGAAAAGAGACCCTTCCACGGATAGATAGAAAAGAGACCCCTTGACATTTTTCCATGTACAAGTACGTCTTTTGTTTAAGTAAATTAAAATTTCCCCCTATTTCTCTTGTCCCATTTGTGTCTAATACATATATTTCGGGTTGGTGTTCCTTCCACACGTATGGGGGACATGTTCATGCCTGTCATTTTTCTAGTATTTTTCCATGACCAAAAGTTCTTTTGCTGACCAAACTCACATTGCTATAGGTTCATTCAGTATTCCTATTTCGGTGATGGGTTTATGTGAAATTACCACACAGGAATAGTATCTAGATTGAACTTATAGTCATAAGGCTTATAATCAAGCCTTCTATGTATTTACCCACATGTCTATCTCGAATTCCTTTCGAAGCGTAATTTTATGGTGTCATGACCTAGTGTGATAACCTTGAGGGGTTTTGGATGTACTTATCTAAATTTTATTTAAACATGATTTGTACCCTCTGACATACTCCGTGCTAAAAAAATTTCTAGTTTTTCACTCTCCTCTCTAGTCTTGTTTTTTGTTTCCTAGAGATGATGACATTATAAGGCACAAAATATTACTCTAGCATTATTCCCATCTCTTTATTCTCCTTTGGTTATGTAATCACTATTATCTATAATGCTACTTTCATTTCATGTACTGAGGATGTTCCTTCTATGCATAGATAAAGGGTGATTAATTTTATTGTTACATTTCCGAGTTACCACTCATTTGTTTCATTCATAAAAAATATCCTCGGATATGTCTTCTAATGTACCAATTTAGGGTAAATTTTTTCTGTTTTTAATTTCATGATGGTTGAATATATTTGTGTTTTGTTCTACTCAAACTCATTTTATCTTAAACTCGTCGAAATTTAGTTATTTGATTTTTTTTAATGACATGCATCATATTTTGGTAGTTCATTCTCTATTGTGGGCAACCCTTTGACAGAACCATTTCTGTATAATTATGTAATTGATCAAAAATTACATAAGATATTAAATAGTGGACTTTACTTATGTTTCCCAAATCTATTCACTACTATAGCAAATTTCATTTGTTCTAGTTATTCCTTTGGCAAAGTCATCTCTATATAAGTATCTAATCTTCTAGGATATGGATAAGTTTTGATATTGTGGAATTGTTTAATAAATTCTAGATCTACTCACTCTTGTAATAAAATTTCCTTAGTTCCCTCGCTCTTTACTTAAGTTGAAGTAGAGTAGTTTACTACCAATCTAGAAGTATACTGTATTTTTCATATATGGTTGCAATGTCAAGGAAATTCCACCTTGTCTATAACTACAACTCAAAATTCGAGTATGACTACTTCGCCCTTTATGAAACGAGGTAGTTCATCTATGGATTTTACGATAGTTTTATACTGGGGATACGCTCAATGTGAAATATATACCGGTCAACAACTTCATGAGTAAGATGTCTGAATCTTATATCCCTGACACATTTTCACATAGCCGCTTATATGTTTGTTATCAGCCCCTATTGACGTTCGAAATTTATTGAAGATCATGGGAACTAATTTCATCCATCTCTAGCACAATCTCAATATAATATTTCCATACATCCAAAATTAATTTAACTTAACCGTTATAGAACCTGCGTGTAAAATTTTAGAGTATCATTGGTTTTTATTAACCCCTACACTTGTGGTAATTTGTGCATAAGGAAAATGTTAATGGCTTTATCATAAGTCGATATTACAGGTACCTCTCCAAACTTCAGAAGTTCCCTTCACCCAGCATGCAAGGACATGTGCATAGAAATTAGTCATATATTTTTATATATATGCTATATACACATTGTTAGGTTTTTATTATCATTACCGTATTATTTCTATTATTCACAACAGGGTTATTAACTATAAACATGAATATATCATTAAACAACAATTCTAGTCTAAACATAATTATAATGGACGAAACAATTTATAGGAATAAGAATGATTATAGCAGGAAACAAATTTACAATTATGTATAACAAGAATTATTGTTATAGGAATAATTATAGCACGAAAAATATTGTACAAAACATAATACATTTCTTACCATATAATGAATACAATGAAAAAAACTAGTATCCCACATAAAACATAAACACATTCTAACTCTATCAATTGGATCCACTTCTTGATGCTACCATAATTTAATATAATTCTATTTAGTAAAATAAAATAAAATTGAAATTGATCCCTTCAAGTTCTTGCCTAGGTTTTTCCATAAAATCCCACCTTTCTATTCTCTAGTGCTCTTATGCTTATCCAAGCTTCCCATCTTTCATCTGTTAAGCTTATCTACAATGTCTTATAGAATTCTTATCATCAAATAACTATCACAATATCATTTATCAAAAAAAAAAAAAATTAATTTCTTTGGCAAAAATATCATTTCTAGGTGTCTTATTCCCAATTACATTGATCTTATTTATTTATTAATAAATATTGTGTTACATGGTTATTCCAACACTCTTCATGGCTTTTCCACCATTCATTTTAAGAAGTAGATGTTATTGGGGTAGTTGATTGACTTAGAATTCACCAAGTTTTGCCTAGCTATTAACCAATATGCATCTCTATTGAATTGGAGATTTCTTTTTCGAAAAGGTTCCTAGGTTTCTGACCATATGGGTTTTCCCAAGGTAAACTATTGTGTTTTTTGTGTGGTTGTATTTTCATGATCTTTCTATAGATGGTTGATGTCATTTTAGTAATTGTTTAATAATGAAAATGATGGATAAAAATGTGGAAGTAAGTAAATTATTAGATGTAATTATTCCATATAGAAGACCTTATTAAAATATGATTTTATGATAAAATATGATTTTTTATAAATTAATAATGAATTTATTGTGTTGAGAGGTACTTTCCAACACAATATGATAGAGATGTTTTCATGTATTATTAAACACTATAGTGTCATGTTACACATTTTGACTCTGTCTAAAATAAAATAAAAATTAAAAAATAAACAGAAATTTAATAATTAGATTAGCTAAATTCATCTCAAATCCCAATCTACCATGATCAAGAAATAAATATCTAGATATGCAAACATAATTAAAATGAAAAGATATTTTAAATATTTATCATCTTCCTTTTCTACATATTATACAATAATAATATTCAAATAACTTTCCTATCTTTTGCACAATTTTCTTTCATCTTTATTTTACAACCTAACATAAGCTCTTATTCTTAATTAACATCACAACTTAACACATAACTGCATTTTTAATTTCTTATCAATATAAAAATCCCAACAGTGACATAGATTTTGCGTCATTTTAAAACTTTGCTAAAATATAACCTATTCTTTTCATTTTCATTTTTAATTTCTGATCTATTTTAACATATCTATCATCCTCATCTTCTGGTTTATCTATCACTTCACAATCATCATCAAAATCATGATGACCATTTTCTATATGGTCATTTAACTCGAAACTCGATATCACCGTATCCCTGAGTGAAGCCTCTTTTAAAGAGCTATCAGATTTGACATCCATAGATTCTTTGGTTCTAACTCTTTCAGCACTCTTCATTGAGTTCTCTTTTGATTTCCTTAATTGTTTGAACTTAATGTCGGTGACTGAATAATATTTTATAGAGTTATTAGCTCTGGCATCCATAGATCTGTTGGGTACAATTTTATCACCATTCTCATAATTCTTCCTTGATTTCCCTTTTGATTTCCCTGATTCCTCATATTTATTCTTTTGAAAGTTCACAAACCTTTCTGCTAATTTCCTTGTGCTTGAGGAGTCTAAGCCCAGCATACAATTAATTAGATAAGTCAGAGCACATTCTATAAATGAGTGCACATTATTATCCAAATTATGACTACGATATCTCAATTAACATGCCAGATTGCAATAACTCATCATCGTAAGACTTGAAACAGCACAAAATGAATACAAATTCTGAATACGAGTCACCAAAAGAAGAGGAATTTATAGTGACCTTAAAGCTTTACTCATCATCGTAATGACTGTTGCATGTTCCATCTCTTTAGAGTTTGCGAACTTCCCGTTATTGGACAGAGATGACATTTGCAAGGTGTTTGAACTTCGTGGGGCTTTACCCAAAATGTTGTTACCGAGGATGATTAGCGCCCGAGTAAGTATGAGTTTCAAAATGGCTATCGTTATTATGGCTAGGGTGAGTATATTTTGTTTGAGCTCTCAGACGGCTTGAAAGGTGCGTTATGGACAAAATTATTAATTCAATATTTTACGTCATCCTTCATTTATACAAAACAGACTACCAAACAGACCATTAAAATGTCGTTGAGTCTTATTTATTATAAATCAAAATTAAAATATTTCCTACATTATTCCAAAATAAGTAGGAAGCAATGAAATGAAACTCATCACATGTCCAGAATGACACGTTATTCAAATTATGGGTAAGCGGAAAATGTTTTCAATAATTACGTGGTTTGGCTTATTAAATGGTTTGTTTTAATTTATTGTTGGGGGATTTTAGGAGGTTTTAAATTTTATTTTTAACAAATTCCAGATCAGACTGATCCTTTTTTTTATAATTTTATATATATTTTAAAATCAGCTATGCCTGCAAGATTTAAATATTTTCTTTGTGAAAGTGAAAAGTAAATTATATATATTATTATATTGAGTAATTATGAATTTATTAATGTTTTTTCTAACTAATATTTAAAATTAATTAATAGTGATTTTTATTAATTAACTAGATTATAGTGTAGACATTCAGTTAGATTTATAAATTTATAGTGATTTGGAAATCAAATTTATTTGTTTGTTAGTCTAGACCTAAATATAATTTTGGATATATATTAACTCAATATATTTAATTTGTATTTTATTTTATATACATATTCATGTTTAATATAATGAGTTATATCACTATATCACTATATCACTTAATTAAATTTATATTATCTTATAATAATAGGGTTTTCCCAAACCCAACAAACTTCAAAGGACCAAGTCTTTGAACTTTAACATTTGATCATAAAGCTCTCAAAAATTAAAATATAATGACACTTTCATGTTTCTCAAGCTTTGACTCTAATTATCATGACCTCAACAGATTATGGGGTTAGTATGATTGACCCTTGAAATAATAGTTGGAGATAAAAAAATGAACTAAGACTCACTTAATAGAATTTCCAAGTGACCAATGTTATGTTATTTATAGATGTTCATGAATATATTAGGAAAAAATTGATAATAAAGCCACCCATGATGTCTAGAATCTACAGAGAAAATATAATTAATATTTTTATATGTAAAATTGAATCCTTTATCAATGTTTCTACCACCTTTGTTAACAAAATTAAGAATGACAAGGTTGAGGCTAATGATCCCCTAGTAATATTTGACCTGGTTTCCTATTTTGCAAAGATACTTTTTGAGGAAGAAAGTGATTTGAAGGATTATTGACACTTGCACCTCTAAACTTTTTGAAATTTAGATTCAAAATTCATGAAAAAAATATGTGGCTTATAAAGGATATCCCCCTTGTCCCTAATTGTGACAAATGTATTTATTAATTTCTATTAGCTACTTCTCCTTCAAAATAAAATGATGGTTGAATTTTTTTATGATATATTTTCTATTTTATCACACTACTATCATAATTTGATGAAATTTATATAATACCTTAATAATTAATTTAGATAGATATAATTTGCAATATAATTTGAAGAAAAATTGATGTTTCAAATACAAAAAAAAATTACGGAACTTTTGGGCACATCCTATTAAGGATGAATATTAAAATAAAATGAGAGTTGCATGCCAATTCTCATGACCTATAGGCACTAAAACTAGGAATTCTTAAAACCTTAGCAACAAAGGTTTTTAGGATATTCATATGAACATTTAGAATAGCTTTCCAAATTTACAAAGTTTCCTAAAATAATGGTTTCATTGAACTGAGAGTATCAAAGGGTTTTTTTAATGCTACATAGAAAAACATAAAGACCACGAGACCAAAAAGCTATCCCATGTTTCTCCTTCATGGTATTCAACGAAAAACACATAACACTTATAACGTCATTAAACAATGGAATATTTAAGCTACATTTTAACCTATAACTATAATATAGATTCTTATAAAGGAGAGGTGAGAAGGGTAGAAGGCTCTAGTTCATGGGGAAGATCACATGGGAGAAAGCAGTTGTTTCATAAGAGTGAGTATTAATCATCATGTTCTATACATAAAACATAACATTTCATGTAACTCAATATTAGGTTATCATTCAAATAAAACTAACCACATGATCATAATTGAGTATACTAGTGTCATGGCCAATTTCAACCACAATTATAAAAAAAAATTAGAGAGTAGAGGGTATTGTAATTCAAAAACATATTAGTGACATCAACCAAGGCAATGAATAGGATATTTATAAAATTTGGACTACCCACCTTCATTTTTCTAACTAATTCTTTATATTAAATTTTCTTTCAAAATTCATTTGATTTCACTTTATATTTTAATATATTTCCCTTATTATAATATTCTATTTATTTATATTTTATTTAGCTACTTATATATATTTTAGTTATAATAAATTTGTGTATACTTATTTATATGTATAACTAGATTTACTAATAGTTATTTATATTTTAGTTTAAAGACTATGTATACATATGTTATAGTTTTATCTGTTTTGTATTCTTTTTATTATTTAATAATTACTAATTCTTTTCTCTCTTTCATTATTTAATAGAGTATCATTAGTTTTTATCAATCCCTACACTTGGGGTAATTTGTGCATACATAAAATGTTAATGGCATTATTATAAATCGATATTACAGGTACCTCTCCAAACTTCATAAGTTCCCTTCACCCAACATGCAAGGACGTGTGCATAGACATTAGTCATATATTTGTATATATGTGTTATATATACATTGTTAGGTTTTTACTGATCATTTCTATATTATTTTTAGTATTCACAACAGGAATATTAACTATAAACATGAATATAACATTAAACAACAATTCTAGTCTAAGCATAATTATAATGGACGAAACAATTTATAGGAATAAGAATGATTATAGCAGGAAACAAATTTACAATTATGTATAACAAGATTTATTGTTATAGGAATTATAGCACGAAAAATATTGTACAAAATAGAATACATTTCTTACCATATAATGAATACAATGAAAAAAATTAGTATTCCACATAAATATAAATGAGACATTCTAAATCTATCAATTGGATCCACGTCATGATACTGCCATAATTTAATATAATTCAATTTAGTAAAATAAAATAAAATTGAAATTGATCCCTTAAGGTTCTTGCCTAGGTTTTTCCATAAAATCCCATCTTTCTTTCCTCTAGTGCTCTTATTCTTATCCAAGCTTCCCATATTTTAAACTTATCTATAATATCTTCTAGAATTCTTATCATCAAATAACTATCACAATATAATTTATCAAAAAGATTTATTTTTTTAAATTTCTTTGACAAAAATATCATTTCTAGGTGTCTTTCTTCTGGTTTGCTTATGTAATCACTATTATCTATAATGCTACTTTCGTTTCATGTACTGAGGATGTTCCTTTTATGCATAGATAAAAGGTGATTAAGTTTATCGTTACATTTCCGGGTTACCACACATTCGTTTCCTTCATAAAAAATATCTTGAGATATGTCTTCTAATGTACCAATTTAGGATCATTTTTTTCTATTTTTAATTTCATGATGGTTGAATATATTTTTGTTTAGTTTCGCTCATACTCATTTTATCTTAAACTCGTTGAAATTTAGTTATTTTATTTTGTTTAATGACATGCATCATATTTTGGTAGTTCATTCTCTATTTTGGGCAACCCTTTTACACAACCATTTCTGTATAATTATGTACTTGATAAAAATATAAATAAGACATTAAATAGTGGACTTTATCTATGTTTCCCAAATCTATTCACTACTATAGTAAATTTGATTTTTTCTAGTTATTTCTTTGGCAATGTCATCTCTATATAAGTATCTGATCTTTCGGGATATGAATATGTTTTAATATTGTGGAATTTTTAAAAAAATTCCAAATCTACTCACTCTTGTAAAAAAATTTCCTTAGTTCTCTTACTCTTTACTAAACTTGAAGTAGAGTAGTTTACTACCAATCAGGACGTATAGTTCCCCTATCTTGTCAGGTAGTGTGTGTATTGTGCATATATGATTGCAATGTCAAGGAAATTCCACCTTGTCCATAACTACACCTCAAAATTCGAGTATGACTACTTCGCTTTTTATGAAACGAAGTAGTTCATCTATGGATTTTACGGTAGTTGTATAATGGGGATACACTCAATGCCAAATATATATAGGTCAACAACTTCATGAGTAAGATGTCTGAATCTTACATCCCTGACAGATTTCCACATAGATTTTTATATGTTTGCTCTCAGCCCCGGTTGACGTTCAAAATTTATTGAAGATCATGGGAATTAATTTCATCCGTCTCTAGTACAATCTGAATATAATATTTCCACGCATCCAGAATTAATTTTACTTAAGAGTTATAGAACCTGCCTACAAACTTTTAGAGTATCATTAGTTTTTATCAACCCCTACACTTGGGGTAATTTGTGCATAAGGAAAATATTATTTTTTTTGGTGAATTTAGTAGTGCCTTGCTATTTTCTATTTATATATAAAAGTAGGTTACAAAGATAGAAATTTTGTAGCCTCAACCTGCCCATAGAAAACCAGGTCTATTGGCCACCTTAACGCTTTAAAAGCAAACCGAAATTGAAAAATTCTTATTCTACTCCTTGTTTCATGCGATATCTGCCTATTAATTCTATTATCAAAGTAACTGTTTGGACTTATAGTCCTATATGTAAAGCCAAAAAACATGCTAAAGTGAAGAACCTGCTAGTCATCTGAGGAATCAATTGGGACAGGATCCTTTGCAGTGGATCCTGGCATGTCAGCTTGTTGCAGTACTTGAATCTGTTTCTCTAGTCTTCCAAGACGATCATCCTTTCTAGCTATGTGGTCAGCAGCTTGGTATTGGGTGACCTTAATGTGTTGCAGCTGAATATCAATATCTTACGAAAGGTCCATGAGCTTCGGTTCTGACTTGTCGGTGTTAGGATGGAAACTCTGCATTGCCTTTGTTAACAGACATTTAACAATCCAGTATGTATGAACTGCTTGATTAAAAAGTGAGAGCCGGCCCCTAGTATTTCTAGGATCAGTCACAAAGTCCAGTATCTCTGCCTCTGTAGCATTATCTTCCTCAAACTACTAAATTTCTCTTTCCCAACCTTGTATTTCTTGTCTGGCATGTGAGGAGTTGCCAAGTGAGTAGATGGATGAGAGTTTCAATAACACTTCTTCCTTTGTCTTCCTTCCTCTTTTCCTATTCTTCTCTGGTGGTTGTTCCACCTTCTATTTCCCTTTGGAAGTAGTACAAACTGAATTTTGAGTTGCCTCTTCGACATTATGAACTGACTGAGGAGCCTGTACTCTGGAAGAGGAAAAATCAAATACGAAAAGAAAACAACAGTAAATATTTTTTTTTTATTTCCCCTAACATGATTTGGAAGCACTTCGTCATGAGTACGAAGGATGGTAATATCAGGAAGAATCTGCGGAACCCAGATAAGGTAAAGAACCCAGTGAACAACGAAGAAATTTCCACCAATTAAGCCATGACAGAGCATTTGAAAGGTCAGTAAAAATCCGAGCGATAGTCAGCAATTACTTCATAACAGAGCATTTGAACCTAGTAAAAATCCGAGTGACAGTCGGCAATTACTTCATGACAGAGCATTTGAACCTAGTAAAAACTCGAGCGACATTCAACAATTACTTCATGGCAGAGCAGGTTTGGAGAGGTATGAAGATAAGATAGTGGAGAACACAGAGCATGATAAAAACTGACTCAAGAACCCATAATAATGGTGATCCAAGCACATCCCAACCTATGGTTATAAAGATGAACAAGAAAACAATAAACTGTAACATTGATGCAGGCTTTAAAAAAAAAATTCGAATAAAATAAGATGAGCCTATGATGATATCCCTAAATACAATCTGCATTTCTATCAAATGTAAAACTGGTATAATGCGTGCTGACATAGAAAGGGAAATTTTTAGCTGCATAGAGCAGGGATCACGAAAACAAGGTTCAACCAAATTTGACTGGACTAATGTAAACCAAACAGGACATTGAAAGCAAGGATCCCCTGAGATCATCCTAAGCAGAGACATCGCCTGGTTTTTAGTATTAAGGATATGAGGTAGAAAATGTACATACCCAAGAAGAAAAAAGAGCCTAGTACTGATGCAGGCGAATACCTCCGGTGCGTGGCGCGTCTGTGCATTTCCTACAACCAAATATTTGTTCCCACTGAGATGCCTTCTACCCTACTTAAGAAAATTAGTTCAGCTGTTGTTTCTGTCTTCCAAAGCTGATCGGCCAGGCTGGCTCACCCACCTTGCTGAATTTCCTTTAACCATCACTTAATGCCATGAGAGGACGTTGGGCAGTTCATACTGATGAGTCATTAATGTGTAGGAGTGGAGAATGCCACTTGACCTGAAAGAATGTCGGCTGTTATATCTAATGAGAACCCTGATCGGGGGGTGCATAAGAAAAATATTAATGGCATTATCATAAGTCGATATAATAGATACCTCTCTAAACTTCATAAGTTCCCTTCAACCAACATGCAAGGAAGTGTGCATAGAAATTAGTCATATATTTGTATATATGTGTTATATATACATTGTTAGGTTGTTACTAATTATTACTGTATTATTTCCAGTATTCACAATAGTGTTATTAACTATAAAAATGAATATAACATTAAACAACAATTCTAGTCTAAACATAATTATAATGGACGAAAAAATTGATAGGAATAAGAATGATTATAGCATGAAACAATATTGTACAATATAGAATACATTTCTTACCATATAACGAATATAATGTAAAAAAATAGTATCCCACATAAAACATAAACCAGACATTCTAACTCTATCAATTGGATCCACTTCATGATACTCCCATAGTTTAATATAATTATATTTAGTAAAATAAAATAAAATTGAAATTGATCCCTTCAAGTTCTTGCTTAGGTTTTTCCATAAAATACCACCTTTCTCTCCTTGAGTCCTCTTATGCTTATCCAAGCTTCCCTTCTTTCATTAGTTAAGCTTATCTATAATATCTTCTAGAATTGTTATCATGAAATAACTATCACAGTATCATTTATCAAAAAAGAAAAAAAAAATTAATTTCTTTGGCAAAAATATTATTTATAGTTGCCTTTCTTCCGGTTTGGTTATGTAATCATTGTTATCTATAATGCTATTTTTGTTTCATGTACTGAGGATGTTCCTTTTATGCATAGATAAAATGTGATTAAGTTTACCACGCATCTATTTCTTTCATAAAAAATATCCTGAGATATGTCTTCTAATGTACCAATTTAGGATCAATTTTTTATATTTTAAATTTGATGATGGTTGAATATATTTGTGTTTAGTTTCGCTCATACTCATTCTATCTTAAACTCATTGAAATTTAGTTATTTGATTTTGTTTAATGACATGCATCATATTTTGGTAGTTCATTCTCTATTGTGGGCAACCCTTTGACACAACCATTTCTATTTAATTATGTACATGATCAAAATATAAATAAGATATTAAATAGTGGAATTTATTTATGTTTCACAAATCTATTCACTACTATAGTAAATTTCATTTTTTATAGTTATTTCTTTGGCAATGTCATCTCTATATAAGTATCTTATCTTCCAGGATATGAATATGATTTTATATTGTAGAATTTTTAAAAAAATTCTAGATCTACTCACTCCTTTAAAAAAAATTCCTTAGTTCTCTCACTCTTTACTGAACATGAAGTAGACTAGTTTACTACCAATCTGGATGAATAATTGCCCTATCTTCTCGGGTAGTGTGTGTATTATTCATATATGATTGAAATGTCAAGGAAATTCCACCTTTTCCATAACTATACCTCAAAATTTGAGTATGACTACTTCGCTTTTTATGAAACGAAGTAGCTCATCTATGGATTTTATGCTAGTTGTATATTGGGGATACACTCAATGTCAAATATATATGGGTCAACAACTTCATGAGTAAGATGTCTGAATCTTATATCCCTGACATATTTCCACATAGCCGCTTATATGTTTGCTCTCAGCCCCGATTGACGTTCAAAATTTATTGAAGATCATGGGAATTAATTTCATCCATCTCTAGTACAATCTGAATATAATATTTCCATGCATCCAGAATTAATTTTACTTAACAATTATAGAACTTGCCTGCAAAATTTTAGAGTATCATTAGTTTTTATCAACCCCTACACTTGGGGTAATTTGTGCATAAGCAAAATATTAATGGCATTATCATAAGTCGATATTATAGGTACCTCTCCAAACTTCATAAGTTCCCTTCACCCAACATGTATGGAAGTGCACATAGAAATTAGTCATATATTTGTATATATGTGTTATATACACATTGTTAGGTTTTTTCTGATCATTACTTTATTATTTCTAGTATTCACAAGAGGGTTATTAACTATAAACATGAATATAACATTAAACAACAATTCTAGTCTAAACATAGTTATAATGGATGAAACAATTTATAGGAATAAGAATGATTATAGCATGATACAATATTGTAAAAAATAGAATACATTTTTTACCATATAATGAATACAATGAAAAAAACATGTATCCCACATAAAACATAAACTAGACATTCTAACTCTATCAATTGGATCCACTTCATGATACTTCCATAATTTAATATAATTCTATTTAGTAAAATAAAATAAAATTGAAATTGATCCCTTCAAGTTCTTGCCTAGGTTTTTCCATAAAATCCCACCTTTCTCTCCTCGAGTGCTCTTATGCTTATCCAAGCTTCCCATATTTCATCTGTTAAGCTTATCTATAATATCTTCTAGACTTCTTATCATCAAATAACCATCACAATATCATTTATCAAAACGATTTTTTTTTTGGGCAAAAATATAATTTCTAGGTGTCTTTCTTCCAGTTTGGTTATGTAATCAATGTTATCTATAATGCTACTTTTGTTTCATGTACTAAGGATGTTCCTTTTATATATAGATAAAAGTTTATTAAGTTTATCGTTACATTTCCAGGTTACCACGCACCTGTTTCTTTCGAAAAAAATATCCCCAAATATGTCTTCTAATGTACCAATTTAGGATCAATTTTTTCTATTTTTAATTTCATGATGGTTGAATATATTTGTGTTTAGTTTCGCTCATACTCATTCTATCTTAAACTCGTTGAAAATTAGTTATTTTATTTTGTTTAATGACATGCATCATATTTTGGTAGTTCATTCTCTATTGTGGGCAACCCTTTGACACAACCATTTCTGTATAATTATGTACTTGATCAAAATATAAATAAGATATTAAATAGTGGACTTTATTTATGTTTCCCAAATCTATTCACTACTATAGTAAATTTGATTTGTTCTAGTTATTTCTTTGGCAAAGTCACCTCTATATAAGTATCTAATCTTCTAGGATATGAATATGTTTTGATATTGTGGAATTGTTTAATAAATTCCGGATCTACTCAATCCTGTAAAAAAATTTCCTTAGTTGTCTCGCTCTTTACTGAACTTGAAGTAGAGTAGTTTACTACCAATATGGATGTATGGTTCCCCAATATTTTTGGATAGTGTGTGTATTGTTCATAAATGGTTGCAATGTCAAGGAAATTCCACCTTGTCCATAACTGCACCTCAAAATTCGAGTATGACTACTTCGCTTTTTACGAAACGAAGTATTTCATCTATGGATTTTACTCTAGTTGTATACTGGGGATACTCTCAATGTAAAATATATATGGGTCAACAACTTCATGAGTAAGATGTCCAAATCTTATATCCCTGACAGATTTCCACATAGTCGCATATATGTTTGCTATCAGCCCCGATTAACATTCAAAATTTATTGAAGATCATGGGAATTAATTTCATCCATCTCTAGTTCAATTTGAATATAATATTTCCATTCATCTAGAATTAATTTTACTTAATAGTTATAGAACCTGCCTGCAAACTTTTAGATTATCACTATTTTTTATCAACCCCTACACTTGGGGTAATTTGTGCATAAGGAAAATGTTAATGGCATTATCATAAGTCGATATTACAGGTACCTCTCCAAACTTCATAAGTTCCCTTCACCCAACATGCAAGCACATTTGCATATAAATTAGTCATATATTTGTATATATGTTTTATATATACAATGTTAGGTTGTTATTGATCATTACTGTATTATTTCTAGTATTCACAAGAGGGTTATTAACTAAACATGAATATAACATTAAAAAACAATTCTAGTCTAAACATAATTATAATGGACGAAACAATTTATAGGAATAAGAATTATTATAGCAAGAAACAAATTTAAAATTATGTATAACAAGATTTATTGTTATGGGAATAATTATAGCATGAAAAATATTGTACAAAATAGAATACATTTCTTACCATATAATGAATACAACGAAAAAAACTAGTATCCCACATAAACATAAACCAAACATTCTAACTCTATCAATTGGATCCACTTCATGATACTACCATAATTTAATATAATTAAATTTAGTAAAATAAAATAAAATTAAAATTGGTTCTTTCAAGTTCTTTCCTAGGTTTTTCCATAAAATCCCACCTTTCTCTCCTCGGGTGCTCTTATGCTTATCCAAGCTTCCCATATTTTAAGCTTATCTATAACATCTTCTAGAATTATTATCATCAAATAACTAACACAATATCATTTATCAGAAAGAAATTTCTTTTTTTTATTTCTTTGGAAAAAAATATCATTTCTAGGTGTCTTTCTTCTAGTTTGGTTATGTAATCACTATTATCTATAATGCTACTTTCATTTCATGTATTGAGGATGTTCCTTTTATGCATAGAAAAAAGGTGATTAATTTTATCGTTACGATTAAGTTTATCGTTACATTTCTGGGTTACCACGCATTTGTCTTTTTCATAAAAAATATCATGACATATGTCTTCTAATGTTCCAATTTAGGATCAATTTTTTTCGTTTCTATTTTCATGATGGTTGAATATATTTGTGTTTAGTTTTTCTCATAATAATTTTTTCTTAAACTCGTTGAAATTTAGTTATTTGATTTTGTTTAATGACATGCATCATATTTTGGTACTTTATTCTCTACTGTGGGCAACCCTTTGACACAACTATTTCTGTATAATTATGTATATAATATCCTATTTCGGGGATATCTCTAAAACACGACAGAACTCCAACCAAAGATAGACTGGGAGGGCATTTACCAGATATGTCGCCTCTAAAGAAGACGAGATCCAGAGGCTACCTGGCCCTTTCCCGACTTTGTCTAAGAGTGAAATATAACACACCAAGTGGTATAGAACTAGAATGCTCAAAAACAATAATAGACATACAATAGAAAGTGTATATGACAACCACGGCAACAACGGAAACTATGGCAACTCATCCAGAAAACATATAAAAGAAATGTTGAGCCATTTTATTCATCTAAGAAATGCAATGGAGTAAAATAAGATAATCTTGCACAAGGCAAGTGAGAAAACACTCTCAGAGAATACTAAAAATGGCTGCTCTAGGAACTGCGTCCTAGCTGCTGGAAACTACTATGTAGCTGCAATTGCTAGAATGGACAAAAAACTAGGGGCTGATCCCCTTGCCGGAATGAGCTGAAAATCAGCAAACCTCCTCTCCTCAACAACCCGGACAAGATCCAAGAACCACTCCAAGAATAGCCAACCCCCGAAAACACCAGAAACTGCCTCCCCAGTGAATTACGCTGGCCTCCAAGGGATAGTGTAGTAGATGGATAGAAATAGCTAAAATACTTCCAGAAACTCCGCCAAAAACATTTGATAGGAAAAGGCTAATCCTCTGCTCGAAATCCCAGCAAAATCACCTGCAGAAACCCAAATCCGAAGCTCTGCCACAAGGGACTGCGTCCTCTCTCTCAGTGACTGCACAGTCTCTCTAAGCTCCAGCTCCGCAACAAAACCCAAACAATGAAACAACTCACAAAACACTGGAAAAAAAACCTTGCTCGAGCAAGCACTCGAAGTCCCCCAGTGCTAAGGGTGAGATCTCCGCACGGAAACACTCGGTGCACTAAACAGTGTTGCAGACAGGCTAAACAGCCAACGTGCGAAAGAAGACCAAAGTCTCACTCCAAAATCAACAAATCCAGAATGATCCAAATGAGGAGGCTCCTCCATATTTTATAGCATTGGTTTCCCTCCAAAACCAACGTAGCCTTTCTCTCCTCCACATCCTCATCCTTATCTGTGCAGAAGCTTCTAGAGTGCACGTAGGCCCCCTCCTATACGTGGTGTGTGGCCCCCCTTGGCTCCCCCCTTAAGTCACAATGTTGTGCTACTGGGAAGGTGTTTTATTCCATATAAGTGAGTTAGACCCTCTTTACTCACTTTTTATTTATTTACAAACCATAAATGGAAAAACTATACAAAATCGAATATTCCAATTAGCTATCACTAATTAGGAATATTGCAATGTACTTGATCAAAATATAAATAAGATATTAAATAGTGGACTTTATTTATGTTTCCCAAATCTATTCTCTACTATAGTAAATTTGATTTTTTCTAGTTATTTTTTTCGCAATGTTATCTCTATATAAGTATCTAATCTTCCAGGATATGAATATGTTTTGATATTGTGGAATTATTTAATAAATTCCAGATCTACTCACTCGTGTAAAAAAAATTTCCCTAGTTCTCTCACTCTTTACTAAACTTGAAATAGTGTAGTTTACTACCAATCTGGGCATATAGTTCCCCTATCTTGTCAGGTAGTGTGTGTATTGTTCATATATGATTGCAATGTCAAGGAAATTCCACCTTGTCTATAACTACACCTCAAAATTCGAGTATGACTACTTCACTTTTTATGAAACAAAGTAGTTTATCTATGGATTTTATGTTAGTTGTATATCGGGGATACGCTCAATGTCAAATATATACGGGTCAAAAAATTCATGAGTAAGATTTCTGAATCTTATATCCATGACAGATTATTTGCTATCAGCCCCGATTGACATTCAAAATTTATTGAAGAACATGGGAATTAATTTCATCCATCTCTAGTACAATCTGAATATAATATTCCCATGCATCCAGAATTAATTTTACAAACTTTTAAAGTATCATTAACTTTTATCAACCCCTACCGATTAAGTATGAGTTTCAATATGGCTATCGTTATTATGGCTAGGGTTAGTATATTTTGCTTGAGCTCTCGGACGGCTTGAAAGGTGCGTTATCGACAAAATTATTAATTCAATATTCTACGTCATCCTTCATTTAGACAAAACAGACTATAAAACAGACCGTCGTTATGTTGGCCGACAATATTAAAATTTCATTGAGTCTTATTTATTGTAAATCAAAATTAAAATATTTCCTACATTATTCCAAAATAACTAGGAAGCAATGAAGTGAAACTCATCACATGTCCAGAATGAGACGTTATTCAAATTATGGGTAAGCTGAAAATGTTTTCAATAATTATGTGGTTTGGCTTTTTAAATGGTTTGTTTTAATTTATTGTTGGGGGATTTTAGGCGGTTTTACATTTTATTTTTAACAAATTCTGGATTATACTGATATTTTTTTTTTAGAATTTTATATATATTTTAAAATCAACTATGCCTACAAGATTTAAATATTTTCTTTGAGAAAGTGAAAAGTAAATTATATATATTATTATATTGATAAAATATGAATTTATTAATGGTTTTTCTAACTAATATTTAAAATTAATTAATAGTTATTTTTATTAATTAACTAGATTATGGTGTAGACATTCACTTAGATGTATAGTGATTTGGAAATCAAATTTATTTGTTTGTTAGTCTAGACCCAACTATAATTTTGGATATATATTAACCCAATACATTTAATTTGTATTTTATTTTATACACATATTCATGTTTAATATAATGAGTTATATCACTATATCACTTAATTGAATTTATATTATCTTATAATAATAGCGTTCTCCCAAACCCAACAAACCTCAAAGAACCAAGTCTTTGAACTTTAACATTTGATCATAAAGCTCTCAAAAATTAAAATATAATGACACTTTCATGTTTCTCAAATTGGATAAGCTTTGACTCTAATTATCATGACCCCAATAGATTATGGAGTTACTATGATTGACCCTTGAAATAATAGTTGGAGATAAAAAATTGAAATAAGACTCACTTGATAGAATTTCCAAGTGACTAATGTTATGTTATTTATAGATGTTCATGAATATATTAGGAAAAATTTGATAATAAAGCCACCCATGATGCCTAGAATCTACGGAGAAAATATCCTTAATATTTTTATATGTAAAATTGAATCCTTTATCAATGTTTCTACCACATTTGTTAACAAAATTAAGAATGACAAGGTTTAGGCTAATGATCCCCTAGTACTATTTGACCTGGTTTCCTATTTTTAAAAGATACTTTTTGAGGAAGAAAGTGATTTGAAGGATATTTGACCCTTGCACCTCTAAACTTTTTGAAATTTAGATTCAAAATTTATGAAAAAAATATGTGGCTTATAAAGGATATTCCCCTTGTCCCTAATTGTGACAAATGTATTTATTAATTTCTATTAGCTACTTCTCCTTCAAAATAAAATGATGGTTGAATTTTTTTATGATATATTTTCTATTTTGTCACACTTATATCATAATTTGATGAAATTTATATAATACATTAACAATAAATTTAGATAGATATAATTTTTAATATAAGTTGAATAAAAACTGATGTTTCAAATACAAAAAAGAAATTACGGAACTTTTGGGCACATCCTATTAAGGATGAATATTAAAAAAAAATGAGAGTTGCATGCCAATTCCCATGACCTATAGGCACTAAAACTAGGAATTCTTAAAACCCTAGCAGTAAAGGTTTTTAGGATATTGATATGAACATTTAGAATAGCTTTCAAAATTTACAAAGTTTCCTAAAATAATGGTTTCATTGAACTAAGAGTATCAAAGGGTGTTTTTAATGCTACATAGAACAACATAAATACCACCAAACCAAAAAGCTATCCCATGTTTCTCCTTCATGGTGTTCATTGAAAAAATTATAGCACTTCTAACGTCATTAAACAATGGAATATTTAAGCCACATTTTAACCTATAACTATAATACAGATTCTTATAAAGGAGAGGTGAGAAGTGTAGAAGGCTCTAGTTCATGTGGAAGATCACATGGGAGAAAGTAGTTGTTTCATAGTAGTGAGTATTAACCATCATGTTGTATACCTAAAGCATAACATTTCATGTAACTCAATATTATCTTATCATTCAAATAAAACTAACCACATGATCAAAATTGAGTATACTAATGTCATGGCCAACTTCAACCACAATTATTTAAAAAAAAAAAAAAAATAGAGAGTAGCGGAAATTGTAATTCAAAAACATATTAGTGACATCAACCAAGACAATGAATGGGATATTTATAAAATTTGGACTACCCACCTTCATTTTTCTAACTAGTTCTTTATATTAAATTTTCTTTCAAAATTCATTTGATTTCACTTTATATTTTAATATATTTCCCTTATTATAATATTCTATTTATTTATATTTTATTTAGCTACTTATATATATTTTAGCCATAATAAAATTGTGTATCCTTATTTATATGTATAACTATATTTACTAATATTTATTTATATTTTAGTTTAAAGACTACGTATACATATGTTATAGTTTTATCTGTTTTGTATTCTTTTTATTATTTAATAATTACTAATTATTTTCTATCTTTCATTACTTGATAGAGTATCATTAGTTTTTATAAACCCCTACACTTGGGATAATTTGTTCATAACGAAAATGTTAATGGCATTATCATAAGTCGATATTACAGGTACCTCTCCAAACTTCATAAGTTCCCTTCACCCAACATGCAAGGACGTGTGCATAGACACTAGTCATATATTTGTATATATGTGTTATATATACATTGTTAGGTTGTTACTAATCATTTATGTATCATTTCTAGTATTCACAACACGGTTACTAACTATAAACATGAATATAACATTAAACAAAAATTCTAGTCTAAACATAATTATAATGGACGAAAAAATTTATAGGAATAATAATGATTATAGAAGGAAACAAATTTACAATTATGTATAACAAGATTTATTGTCAAAGGAATAATTATAGGATGAAAAATATTGTACAAAACAGAATACATTTCTTACCATATAATGAAAACAACGAAAAAAACTAATATTCCACATAAAACATAAACTAGACATTCTAACTCTATCAATTGGACACACTTCATGATACTACCATAATTTAATATAATTCAATTTAGTAAAATAAAATAAAATTGAAATTGATCCCTTCAAGTTCTTACCTAGGTTTTTCCATAAAATCCCATCATTCTCTCTTCGGGTGCTCTTATGCTTATCCAAGCTTCCCGTATTTTAAACTTATCTATAATATCTTCAAGAATTCTTATCACAAAATAACTATCATAATATCATTTATCAAAAAAAAATAAAAAAATTAAATTTCTTTGGTAAATATATCATTTCTAGGTGTCTTTCTTATGGTTTGGTTATGTAATCACTATTATCCATAATGCTAATTTCATTTCATGTACTGAAGATGTTACTTTTATGCATAGATAAAAGGTGTTTAAGTTTATCGTCACATTTCTGGATTACCACGCATTCGTTTCTTTCATAAAAAAATATCCTGAGATATGTCTTCTAATGTACCAATTTACTATTAATTTTTTCTGTTTTTAATTTCATGATGGTTGAATATATTTGTGTTTAGTTTTGCTCATACTCATTTTATCTTAAACTCATTGAAATTTAGTTATTTTATTTTGTTTAATGACATGCATCATATTTGGGTAGTTCATTCTCTATTGTGGGCAACCCTTTGACACAACCATTTCTGTATAATTATGTACTTGTGTAACACCCCTAGTTTATGTTTTCTTCCAAAGCTAGACATTTGAACTTTAGTCCTAAGGGGAGTGGACCCCAAATGGATAAGTATTTTGTGGATGTAATTAAATATTTAATTTGAGAAAATGAATAAAATAATTCTGTGTAGATTGAACAAAAATGAGAATTATGAGATCACTTGCTAAATCCATGAGGATGGATAAAGGAAAATACTTTCCCCAAAAATCTTTCAAAAATCCTTGAAAGAATTTATTTCCAAATTAGTTTTTGAGGAAAATCTAGTTTCCCCAATGATGTGGAGAGTAGTTGGGAAGAGGTAAAAAGCTGGGAAAAGCGTAAAGCAACTTTAAAAATCCCTAAAATGGGAAGCCTAGGCAAAAAGGAAGAAAAGCATCCTGATATTCTGGACGCAAAATTAGAAGCAAGCTTTGGGGGGCAAAATCTTAAATAAGCTATTCCTGAACAGATTAGAGGTTGGTTTGTTCTAGAAAATGATCTCAGCTCAGGGGTGAGTTCTGGGAGACAGAAGGACTCTAAGGTTGGGAGGTTGGTCAATTGCAAGAGTGGTATGTCTCTAAATTGGCTCGTGTTTTTACTTCATGTGGTATAAATTGGCTACATATAATTGTCTGATTTGTATGTTAGACTTGTTAGTTCTACATTCAACAGAATTAATTATAAGGAATTCACCTTTATAATTCTGTATAGTTGCAGAAAAGAAATTTGTAGAGGAGAATCCAGCAGAATCTCTAAACCAGGGTTGGTTTAAATCTGAGGATACATATTCCTCCACAGATAATTTAACTTTAATCTGCTTCTGATTTACTAGGATGAATTTCTGAGCATGTTTATGAGAAAGCAGTATGAGGGTTCTTGTACAATATTTAAATAATATAAATAGATGAACTGTAATCTAAATTGTACAATAAATGGGTAAAAATACATAAGGACTTTTAGAGTCAGTATACCATTCATACATAACCAGAAGCACAATAGCCACTATTCCTACATATAAAAAATTATTTCTATAACAGAATGAAGAAAAGATCAATTAGTGCAGGAAATAAACCATAATAGTAATTGATGGAGAAGTTAATAAAATCGAAGCTAGAATGGTAGAATACAGGTACCTACAACAATTAGCATGAGGCTGCCCAATAATACTTATTACAATGAACAAATCTCTCATCAGAAGCTGAAACTAATAGGTGAAAGAAAGTTGAGTGATAAAGACTATTACATCAACTGGATTGATTAGTAGTTAATTCAAGTTATATAAGGAGTTGGTAGAAGTTATTAAAGCATGAGCATAATAGGAATATCGATTTACAATAGTGATAGCATAAAGAGATACAGGAAAATAAGAGAGGACTATGATAGTATCTTTCCACTTCTATTAGAAGACAAGGAACCAGTAAGAATATATTTAACAAGCATGGGATAATTACTGGAAAAATAAATACTCAACTGTATTATAAAACCATGGAAAGCCTGAATGATTCAGGAAGTAAAATCTTAATAAGGCAGTTGATATCATCGACCCATATAACTGACAAATTAGCCTATGAGAGGTCCTTATTGTGTACTGGATATGAGAAGTACAAAATAATTCCATGATCATAGAGAATGGTACCTCTGAAATTCTGAAGTGATTCACTAGCTATAAGTAATTACAGAAGAGGAAATTTAGACTGATTTAGCATAAAAAATTTTGGAAAAAAAAAAAACCATTTCCCATAAGTATTAAAACAAAGGTAGAAATCTGTGAACTGTCAGAAAATACTACTGACCTCTCACTCGTCGTAGTGTTGGACCATTGATAGAATATATATATATATATATATATATATATATATATATATTCTCCACTGAAACCCATTGTGACACAAGATTTTCGTGAGTTTATGACAATATTACAGAATTTAAATAAATGCGGGAATTTCATAAAATTGTTCACAATCCCAGTTCGAACATACATCCGTATTACAGTAGAAATTTTGTGGACAATATAAAACTTGAAATGTCTAGATAAACTTCATGTAACAGCCACGAACAAGCTAGGTCATGCTTGGACTGAGGTCATGTCGATACCAACCTGAAACCCAAGTTTCAACGACATCAAGCTGAATAAATGAAAAATCCATCAATTATCATGGCAGGAAAACCTCGATGGGATTCAAATTATACCTGCAATAAAATTTTAAGGCGACGTGAGAGCTCATTATAAATAGAAAAATTGAGGAAAAATTCATATTTTAATGTGATGAACTAAGCGTCACAACAAAAGACTTACCTTTCAAAGTTGAGGGCTCAGCGAACCAGTTTGTCCTGTAAGGCGACAAAAAGAGTATGGTGAAAACGCTTGTCAGAACAAAAACAAAACCCTAATGAAGTGTTTCTTACCAATCAATGGATTACTTGCGTAGCAACGTCTTACTGTGAGCCAAGGTAAACACAGCGAACAAATCAGTGACGGCCATGAAAGACACGAACAGCAGGAATGCCTACCCTGCCAAGGTTAATATTAGAGCCAAACCCAACTAGTACTGATATAATAAACCCAAAATCAAAATAGCAGAACGATAAACCACCAGGGATAAAATTTTGGGTGGTTGAGATGGGTGTCTTGCAAATTTGAAATGAAGAATTTAAAACAAACAGAACACGAACTTCATATACCTGTATGACGATGAAACAAAGAATGGTAACGCCCAGGAGCTGGAACGAGCTTAACAATGCGTCTTCCCAGGTTGAGCAGAGTGAAAACCCCATCAGTCGAGCAAGAGGAATGACGAGACGAAGAACATTTCCAAATGTAATTTCAGGAGTAAATACAATTCATTAAACCCAAATGAACAAAACCCTATCTACTACGCATGCATCTCCAGCGTCCACTTGTCATGAGATCCATAGAAGGCCACGGATCAAAATGAAAAAAGTCGAGAACGCTTGCACAGTGGTCTAAGCCATAAATTAGAAATCAATTGAAATCGAATTCATTGTACTTACCATAGAATACCAGGACATGCGTGAGTAATGATCCCATATATCTTGCAAATATAAAATTATAAGGATGCAATGCTAGCATCTATACATGCACCAACTGGGATGAGAGATCTCCTCTCGGGCTTTAGATCCTTAGAAGATTGTGAAACTTAATCGACGTGGAGAACATAACGAACAATCCAACTCTCACCACGTAAATTGTAAATCGCCAACGTGACAAGTAAGGACGACGACTTCAATGTCGTCTACTCCCATAGAAATTATGTCATAATGGCAAAGATATGAGATCGCTATGGCGCCAAAGGTACAATGCATCATCACATTAAACCTTGATCGCAAAGTGGAATTGAATGAATAGCTACGCCCACTAAGAAAGGACATAAATCAAATTTAATTATCAAGCATATTGAATAAATTCGATACCCAGACAATGTTTTCCAGCTTATGGAAATGTTACAAGGACTTAGCAAGATTTGCGTGACATATGCACGATGCATCCATAGGAATAGATAAACGAAATCCAAAAATATCTATGCATGGTGAACTTTATAAAGAGGTAGGGGTGTAATTACCATGAATATAAAACTTCATTATGGATCCATACCATTATATTCACCATAGGTATATGTATTCGAGACATGGATTATATGTATATATATAGTTGATGGATTTTATATTTTATGTATGATGGAGTTATACTATTGATATGTTGTGGATTATATATATATATTTGGAGGATATATATATATATATATATATATATATATATATATATATATATATATATATGAAATAGAGGAAAAATTTAATGATATGAAATATAATGGTGAATATAACAAAGAGATCTATAAGGAAACTTTTATACGTTTTACTCCATTGAATTATATATATATGGGGAATAGATTTAAACATATAAATTATGTTTAATAAAAGTATGTTAAGTTTAAATTTGGAAAGGGAGTGTATTAGTTAAATGAACATTTTAGTCTTAGAAAGACCACCTCCAAGGGAGAAAAAATAAAAAAAAATTGGCGTATGTGGAAGTTGAGGGACGTTACAACTTGATCAAAATATAAATAAGATATTAAATAGTGGACTTTATTTATGTTTCCCAAATCTATTCACTACTATAGTAAATTTGATTTGTTCTAGTTATTTATTTGGAAATGTCATCTCTATATATGTATCTAATCTTCCAGGATATGAGTATGTTTTGATATTTTGGAATTGTTTAAAAAATTCCAGATCTAGTCACTCTTGTAAAAAAATTTCCTTAGTTCTCTCACTCTTTACTGAACTTGAAGCAGAGTAGTTTATTACCAATCAGGACATATAGTTCCCCTATCTTGTCGGGTAGTGTGTGTATTGTTCATATATGATTGCAATGTCAAGGAAATTCCACCTTGTCCATAACTACACCTCAAAATTCGAGTATGACTACTTCACTTTTTATGAAACGAAGTAGTTCATCTATGGATTTTACGCTAGTTGTATACAAGGGACATGCTCAATGTCAAATATATATGACTCAACAACTTCACGAGTAAGATGTCTGAATCTTATATCCTTGACATATTTCCACATAGTCTCTTATATGTTTGCTCTCAGCCTTGACTGATGTTCAAAATTTATTGAAGATCATGGGAATTAATTTCATCCATCTCTAGTACAATCTGAATATAATATTTCCATGCACCCAAAATTAATTTTACTTAACAGTTATAGAACCTGCCTGAAAAATTTTAGAGTATCATTAATTTTTATCAACCCCTACACTTGGGGTAATTTATGCATAAGGAAAATATTAATGGCATTATCATAATTCAATATTACAGGTACTTCTCCAAACTTCATAAGTTCCCTTCACCCAACATGCAAGGAAGTATGCATAGAAATTAGTCATATATTTGTATATATGTGTTATATATACATTGTTAGGTTGTTACTGATCATTACTGTATTATTTCTAGTATTCACAAGAGGGTTATTAACTATAAACATGAATATAACATTAAACAACAATTCTAGTCTAAACATAATTATAATGGACGAAAAAATTTATAGGAATAAGAATGATTATAGCATGAAACAATATTGTACAAAATAGAATACATTTCTTACCATATAATGAATACAATGAAAAAAAAATAGTATCCCACATAAAACATAAAACAAACATTCTAACTCTATCAACTGGATCCACTTCATGATACTCTCATAATTTAATATAATTCTATTTAGTAAAATAAAATAAAATTGAAATTGATCCCTTCACGTTCTTGCCTAGGCTTTTCCATAGAATCCTACCTTTCTCTCCTCAAGTCCTCTTATGCTTATCCAATCTTCCCATATTTCATCCGTTAAGCTTATCTATAATATCTTCTAGAATTGTTATCATCAAATAACTATCACAATATCATTTATCAATTTTTTATTTTTATTTTTTAATTTTTTAATTTTTTTAATTTGGCAAAAATATTATTCCTTGGTGTCTTTATTCCGGTTTGGTTATGTAATCATTGTTATATATAATGCTACTTTTGTTTCATGTACTAAGGGTGTTCCTTTTATGCATAGATAAAAGGTGATTAAGTTTATTGTTACATTTCTGGGTTTCCACGCATCTGTTTCTTTCATAAAAAATATCCTGAGATATGTCTTCTAATGTACCAAATTAGGATCAATTTTTGACATTTTTAATTTCATGATAGTTGAATATATTTGTCTTTAGTTTCGCTCATACTCATTCTATCTTAAACTCGTTTAAATTTAGTTGTTTGATTTTGTTTAATGAAATGCATCATATTTTGGTAGTTCATTCTCTATTGTGGGCAACCCTTTGACACAACCATTTCTATATAATTATGTACATGATCAAAATATAAATAAGATATTAATGTAATATTCCTAATTAGTGACATCTAATTGGAATATTCGACTTTGTATAGTTTTGACGTCTATTGTTTGTAAATAAATAAAAAGTGAGTAAAGAGGGTCTAACTCACTTTAGTAGAATAAGACATCCGCCTAGTAGCACAACATTGTGACTCAAGGGGGGTCAAGGGGGGCTAAACACCATGTAAAGGAGGGGGTGCCTACGTGCACTCTAGAAGATTTTTTGAAGATAAGGATAAGGATGTGGAGGAGAGAGAGGTTACGACAGGTTCTGGAGGGAAACCAATGTTATAAAAGATGGAGGAGCCTCCTCATTTGGATCATTCTTGAGTTGTTGATTTTGGAGTGATACTTTTGTCTTCTTGAGCACTCTGGCTGTTTAGCCTGTCTATAGCACTGTTTAGTGCACCGAGTGTCTCCGTGCGGAGATATCACCCTTAGCCCCGAGGGACTTCAAGTGCCTACTCGGGAAAGGTTTGTTTTCTAGTATTTTGTGAGTCGTTTCATTGTTTGGGTTTGATGCGAAGCTGGAGCTTATAGAGACTGCGTAGTCACTGGGAGAGAGGACATAGTCCATTGTGGGGGAGCTTCGGATTGGGGTTTCTGCAGGTGATTTCACTAAGATTACAAGCAGAGAGTCAGCCTTTGCCCGTCGGAGGTTTTTGGCAGAGTTTGTGGCAGTATTTTAGCTGTTACTATCCATTCATTGCGTTGTACCTTGGAGGCTAGCGTAATTCACTGGGGAGGCAGTTTTTGGTAGTTTCAGGGTTTGGCCATTCTAGGAATGGTTTGTGGATCTTGTCGGGGTTGTCGAGGAGAGAAGATTTGCTGATTCTCATCTCATTCTAGCAAGGGTATCAACCCCTAATCTTCAGTCAATTCCAGCAGTAGCAGCTACACGGAATTTTTCCAACAGTTGGGATGCAGTTCATAGTGCAGCCATTTCCTGTCTTTCCTGAGAGTGTTTCCTCACTTGCCTTGTGCAAGATTGCCTCTTGTACTTCATTACATTTCTCAGATTAATAAAATGGCTCAGAATTTTCTCTATATGTTTTCTAGTTGAGTTGCTATAGTTGTCGTTGTTGCCGTAGTTGTTGTATTCTCTTTCTATTTCTATTTTTGAGAGCTATAGTTCTATACCACTTGGTGTGTTTATATTTCACTCCTAGATGGAGTCTGGAAAGGGCCAGATAGCCTCCAGACCTCATCCTCTTTTAGAGGCGAAATGTCCGGTAAATTCCCTCCCAGTCAATCTCTGGTTGGAGTTTGCTGTGTTCTAGAGATATCCCCGAAATGCGATATTCCAATGGTATCAGAGCATAGTTCTGGCTCAGCCTGTGGTCTATGACATTAGGAAAGATAACATACAAAGGCAGGAAGTATAGAGACCGTGAGCGTAGGTTGGAGGCCACCTACGAAGATGAATATTGTGCCTAGGTAGAAAACCTAGATCACGAGAGAGAGCCTGTGGTAGACACAGATCAGGTGGAGCTTATAGTAGAATTAAGAGAGAAAGAACCAATGGTAGATGACACAGAGGCCAAGAAGTTTAGAGAGGCACTCCTCAAGTCTGTGCAGGATTTAGCTAGAAAGATTGAGGTGATGGGACAGAGGTTCACAGCTGTGGAGGCTAGGCAGCATGAGACTCCACGGGTTTTCAAGGTCAGAGAGGGATCAGGTGCATCCCACCATTTGCTGGAGCAGGGTGCTGCTCAGCGTGATACTCCTCAGTCGATGACTTTATGTGCACCTGCCCGCTCTACCATGCCCACGTTCTTGGGAGCAGACACAGGGGTAGGAGCCCAGCAAGAGGCAGAGCCTGGACACTTAGATGAGTATTTTTCAGAGTATCAGTCCTATAGGCAGGAGTTTAGGGATGCTCTCACATTTAGAGATTTTATGTAGCTCCAGCGGGACAGTAGACCCCACGAACATCATATAGGGCACCAAAATTACCATGATGGAGATCCCCACCGAGCCTCTAGTAGATTTCATTTGCCTATGTTTGATGGATCGTCAAACAGTTCGGCAAAGTCTTGGTTGGAGAAGCTGGACATCTATTTCCAACTTAACCAGATGTCAGAGACAAAGGCCATCAAGGTGGCAATATTACATTTGGATGGTGAGGCCCAGGACTAGTGGTTCCATGGGATGGTGACACTTGGGCATTCCATAGTGATGACATATGCCAAGTTTACCAGGAGATTGATAGAGCGTTTTTACCGGAGGGATCCAGAACAACATTTTGTTGAGCTGACGAAACTCAAACAGACAGGGAGCCCAGAGACATACATTGTAGATTTCTTGAGGAGTTCGGTGATGGTGCCAGATCTATCCGCGACACGGATGATCTATATGTTTGTGGAGGGATTGGTAGAGCCACTTCGAGGTCTAGTCAGATCCACTAGACCAGCTACACTCCATGATGCCATCAGTAGGACCAAGGATTTGGAGGAAGCAGACACCTTACCCCCAGAGATAGGGTTTCTAGCCCAAGGGGAAGGATGTGAGGGTTCCTCCTCCAAAGGGGAATCCAACATGGGCACAGGTAGATGATGAGGCCAAGAGGGAGTTGAGGAAGAAGCGGTTGTGCTTCACTTGTCAGGAGCCGTGGGCACCAGGGCATAGGTGTGCTGCTGGCAAAGAACACTTCATTGAGGCTTCTCCGATGATAGCGGGGAAGAGGATGAGGAGGATGATGAGGAGGCAGGAGATAGTCAGATGGCCCAGGATCAGTTGTTGCCTCCACCTCCAAGGACAAGAGGTGCAGCTTTTGCACCCACAGGAGGGGCCCTTGCAGCTTTGTGAGGAGTTCCTAAGTATTTGATGTTGCGCATACGAGGGATAGTACGTGGCTAGTGAGTATCATTCTTGGTTGATAGTGGGGCAACCCACAATTTCATTGATGCACAGATGGTCGAATAGAGGGGTATACTGACCAAGAGTTTTTATGGGTTTTCTGTCTTGGTCCCAGGAGCCCAAACGATGCAGTGTGCCAAGTATGTTCCAAAGCTAGCAGTGACAATGGGTACATACACCGTGACTGGTCACTTCTTTGTGGTCAACATACTAGATACCAATGTGGTACTGGGTGTTCAGTGGCTGATTACTCTGGGGAAGGTCACCACGGATTGGGAGGCCTTAGAGATGGAGTGGGATGACAAGAAGACCGGGAAGCATGAGAAGATACGTGGGATGCATACTTACCCACCTCAGACTGTTTCAGCACACCAGATGGAGGTAGACCTCTGGAAGGGAGACATAGAGTGGGATGTTGAGTTGCAGGCATCAGAGGCAGAGACCACTAGGCGAGCAGTTCATCCAGATATACAATCCATCCTTGACAGGCATGAGGTAGTGTTTGGGGCTATACCACCAGGTCGGCCACCAGATAGAGGGTTTGAGCATACCATCGAGCTAGAGCAGGGTATCCAGGCGATGATCACTACACCATATAGGCATCCCAAGGCCTATCGGGATGAGATTGAGCAGGCCATCTAGGAGTTGTTGGCTCTTGGACACATCAGACCAAGCACGAGTTCGTTTGCTTCTTCTGTAGTGCTGGTGAAGAAGAAGGATGGTACTTTGAGGATGTGAATTGACTACAGGGCCCTGAACAATAAGACTCTGAAGAATAGGTACCCTATACCCAAAATCGATGAGCTGATGGATGAGTTGAGAGGAGCTAAGTTCTTCTCAAATATTGATTTGAGATCATGGTACCATCAAATTGACGTGAGGGAACAGGACATTCCCAAGACCGCCTTCAAGTGTCATTATGGGCACTTTGAATTTTTGGTTATGCCTTTTGGGTTGACTAGTGCACCAGCCACCTTTGAGTCTTGCATGAACCATATCTTCCGTAGACATCTGAGGAAGTTTGTATTGGTTTTCTTTGATGACATACTCATATATAGCAGGACGTGGGAGGAGCATCTCCAACATATAGAGGCAGTGCTACACATCTTGGAAGAGCAACAGTTCTATGCTAAGCTCTCCAAGTGTGAGTTTGGGATGACAAAGATGTTGTATTTGGGTCACATCGTTGGAGTGGACAGAGTGAGGGTCCACGAGGAGAAGATTAGATCCATCAGAGATTGGCCGGAGCCGAAGAATGTGACGGAACTTTGAGGATTCATTGGGATATGTGCCTATTACAAGAAGTTCGTCAAAGGGTTCTCACAGCTTGCTGCACCCCTTACAGATTTGACAAAGAAAGGGGCATTCGGTTGGACAGATATAGTGCAGCAAGCCTTTGATAGGCTCAAGGAGGTGATGAGTAGTTGCCCAGTGCTTGTGTTGCTGGATTTTATGCAGCCATTTGTCTTGGAGTGTGATGCGTCGGGAGAGGGGATCGGCGCAGTATTGATGCAGGGGGGACACCCTATAGCTTTTGAGAGTTGGAAGCTCCTTCCATATGAGAGGTTGTATCCCATATATGACAAGGAGATGTTGGCCATCATGCATGCATTGGCCAAATTCCGGTAGTATCTGGTAGGGAACAGATTCAGGGTGAGGACTGACGACAACAACCTCAGGTTCTTTTTGGAGCAGAAGTAGCTACAAGAGAGGTAGCAGAAGTGGATCAGTATGATCCAAGCATATGACTTTGAGATTGAGTATGTCAAGGGTATGAATAACATGGTAGAAGATTCCCTATCACATAGACCAGCCACGTTATCTCTTATGAGCTTGGACGCAGATTGGAGGGCTCGACTTTTAGTTGAGTACTCCAAGGACAAGTTTTCATGTGAGGTGATGGACATACAGGTGGCAGATGACCGGTATAGGGTGGTCAATGAGATCATCTATTACAGGGATAGGATCTTCTTTACTGAGGGATCTCAGCTTAAGAAGAAGATACTTTAGGCATCACATGATTCTCCATTGGCAGGCCATCAGGGGTTTACCAAAACCTACAAGGCCATTAGAGAGAGGTTCTCATGGAGGGGCCTCAAGGAGGACGTACTCCAGCACATCACGGAGTGCGATGTTTTTTAGAGGAACAAGGGTGAGATGAGCCATCATGTAGGGTTTTTTTAGCCCCTTCCCATTCCAGAGGGGAAATGGGAGAGCATATCGATGGATTTCATCACAGGGTTGCCCGTGGTGCAGGGAAAGGATTGTATCTTTGTCGTCGTTGATTGACTGAAAAAGTATGCACACTTTTTCGCCATATCCACGCATTACACAGTAGCACAAGTGGTCGAGATGTTCTTATGGGAGGTTTTTAGGTTGCATGGTCTTCCTAAGACCATCATCAGTGACAGGGACAGCCGCTTCATGGGCAGATTTTGGCAGGAGCTTTTCCGGCTAGTGGGGACGGAGTTGACACCGAGTACTAGTTACCACCCCCAGACGGATGGATAGATGGATATAGTTAACAAGTGGCTAGAGGGCTACTTGTGTAACTATGTCAGTGGGCAGTAGCGAGCATGGTTGAGATGGTTGCATTTGGGGGAGTACTGCTACAACTCAACACATCACATGTCGAGTGGTATGTGACCATTTTATGCTTTGTATGGGTACCATCCTGTTAGGTCCCTATATCACTAGTATAGTCCCTTATTATTGTTAGTGTAAACCCCTTATTGTTATTATTGTACCCTTGTAACCCCCATTCTGTTATTATTGTGCCCTTAAATTATTATTGTTAGGTCGGCTAGGATTACATTGTGGCCCACTAGGATTACATTATGGCCCCATGGACTCCTATATATAGAAAGGAGGTTCTGTGAATTGTATCATCCAAGAATTGTTCATTTATGTAATGTATTGGAGGTTTCCCCCTCGAAGTGGCTTATTTCTAAGGCGTTCATATCTCTTTTCTTCTATTTTTGGAGCTGGTTACACAACATTTGGTATCAGAGCTTTGGATTCTAGTGTTTCGCTGCTCCAAACAGGTCATCGTGGCATTTTCGCTATAAATTTTTTTTCTACGAAGTGTCAGAAACTAAAATTTATAGGGTGCGAAGCCGAAATCCTGAGGAAGATTGCCTAAAAATTTCAGAGCTTGGTTCACAATATTTTCGGAGATATCATCTGTGGAAGTTAGGTATTTTTTCAAGCTCCTAAACAGGTCATCGTGGAATTTTCACTATAAATTATTTTCTTCGAAGGTTCAGAATTTGAAATTCATGTGGTACGAAGCTGAAATCCTAAGGAAATTCGTCAAAAAATTTCAGATCTTGGTTCGCAATATTTTTGGAGATATGATCTGTGGAAGGTAGTGCGTTTTCAGGCTCCTGAATTTCATCTCAAAGAGGTGATCGTGGGAAAAGTTCAATAACTCTCTCTCTGGGCATCGGATTGGAGTGCCGTAAAAAGTGGTTGCAAGTACACAGACTGTAGTTTCTTTTCTATCAATTTCAGAGACAAAGGATGAAACAGTGACACGTGGAAAGTCGTACAAGTTTGCTCTACTGAACCAATCCATAATAAGGTCATTGTGGGAGATTGGACACAACTTTGTCTTGGAGAATCCAAATCAGGTCAGACCTGTGGCATTCAAAAGAGAATCCAGAGGGCTAATATAATGCTTAATTTCAGATATTGAAGATCTGTAATCACAGAGATAATACAATTTCAATATCGAGATCCTCAAAGCAAGTAAAAGGTGCTTATTTGTTTTTTCGAATTGCATAAATCTTGTTTGAAAAATCCGTTTGAAGTGATTCCAAGGGCCTATTGAGCATATATTTCAGTATTTTGTTCTGAAATTCCTCCTAAAAAGAATTCAACACCCATTAATCCCTCAGAGATCTATACTATGATGCATGAAGTGGAAGAATTGCAGTATGAGATATCAAAATTACGGTACCAAGTGCAACAAGTTTCGATCTTACGAAGAGCAATCGAAGATGAAATAGATAGTTTAAAACCAAAAATGGAGGCTAAGTTGGATGTTTTGAAGGATCAAATAATAGCAAATATGGATGATAAATTAGTGGAAGATCACATCGAGCATCAACAACAAGTTCTCCAACTCTCAAAGGATAACCCAACTTTGGTGCAGAATCTAATGAAACAACAAGAAGATCAACATGACATCGAAAGAAGTTATGAAGCAGTCACAAAAATAAGAACTCGACAAGTACGATCAATTTCAGAGTATCTCAGTAAGTGGAAGAACTTTCCTGTAAAATATTCCACATGGGAGGATGAGAATTTTATACAGAATCATCAAGAAATAATCAAGCGTTGAGGACAACACTTGTTTGAAGGAGAGGGGCATGTTAGGTCCCTATATCACTAGTATAGTCCCTTATTATTGTTAGTGTAAACCCCTTATTGTTATTATTGTACCCTTGTAACCCCCATTTCGTTATTATTGTGCCCTTAAATTATTATTGTTAGGTCGGCTAGGATTACATTGTGGCCCACTAGGATTACATTATGGCCCCATGGACTCCTATATATAGAAAGGAGGTTTTGTAAATTGTATCATCCAAGAATTGTTCATTTATGTAATGTATTGGAGGTTGCCCCCTCGAAGTGGCTTATTTCTAAGGCGTTCATATCTCTTTTCTTATATTTTTGGAGCTGGTTACACAACACATCCTTTATCATTTGCTGATGTGATGTTCGGTGCAAGTAAGGCTCCTAGAGCCAAGATGTGGATCTAAGAGAGTTAGGATATCCTCTGAGCTCTCAAGGACAATATGGCTATAGCCCATAACCAACAGAATTTGTATGCCGACAGAGGTCGGGTGGAGCGACAGTTTGAAGTACGGGATTTGGTCTACCTATGCTTACAGCCATACCGATAGTTATTGCTGAATCAGAAGGGAGATGAGAAGCTCAAGCCTCGTTTCTACGGGCCATACAGGGTGATACACAGGATTGGGTAGGTTGCATATGAGTTGGAGCTGCCCCAAGGCAGCAAGATCCACAACATTTTCCATGTATCATGCTTAAAGAAGGCACTGGGACAGCAGGTGACAATGACAGAGGAGCTACCACTGACAGATGATGAAGGGCACTTGGTGTTGTGGCTGGAGGTGATTATTGATACCAGGGAGAGGCGGTTACGGAGTAGGACGGTCTGGGAATTCTTGGTGCGATGGAAGAATTTTCCAGATGAGGATGCCACTTGGGAGAGCGAGAAGATTCTGCAGCATCCATCACTTCAGTTGCTTGAGGGCAAGCAACATTTTGTCGGGGGGTGTTGTAATATTCTTAATTAGTGACAGCTAATTGGAATATTCGACTTTGTATAGTTTTTCCGTCTATGGTTTGTAAATAAATAAAAAGTGAGTAAAGAGGGTCTAACTCACTTTAGTAGAATAAGAAATCCGCCTAGTAGCACAACGTTGTGACTCAAGGGGGGTCAAGGGGGGCCAAACACCACGTAAAGGAGGGGGGGCCTATGTGCACTCTAGAAGCTTTTACGCAGATAAGGATGAGGATGTGGAGGAGAGAGAGGTTATGACGGGTTTTGGAGGGAAACCAATGTTATAAAAGATGGAGGAGCCTCTTCATTTGGATCATTCTTGAGTTGTTGATTTTGGAGTGAGACTTTTGTCTTCTTGAGCATGCTAGCTGTTTAGCCTGTCTGCAGCACTGTTTAGTGTACCGAGTGTCTCCGTGTGGAGATCTCACCCTTAGTCCCGGGGGACTTCGAGTGCCTGCTCGGGAAAGGTTTGTTTTCCAGTATTTTGTGAGTTGTTTCATTGTTTGGGTTTGTTGCGAAGCTAGAGATTATAGAGACTGCCCAGTCACTGGGAGAGAGGACGCAATCCATTGTGGAGAAGCTTCAGATTGGGGTTTCTATAGGCAATTTCATTGGGATTTCGAGCAGAGGGTCAGCCTTTGCCCGTCGGAGGTTTTTGGTAGAGTTTGTGGTAGTATTTTAGCTGTTACTATCCAGTCACTGTGCTGTACCTTGGAGGCTAGAGTAATTCACTGGGGAGGCAGTTTCTGGTAGTTTCGGGGTTTGGCCATTCTTGGAATGGTTTGTGGATCTTGTCGGGGTTGTTGAGGAGAGGATATTTTCTGATTCTCATCTCATTTTGTCAATGGGATTAGCCCCTAATCTTCAGTCGATTCCGGCAATAGCAGCCACACGACATTTTTCCAGCAGCTGGGACGCAGTTCATAGAGCATCCATTTCCTGTTTTTTCTGAGAGTTTTTCCTCACTTGCCTTGCACAAGATCACCTCTTGTACTTCATTACATTTCTCAGATTAATAAAATGGCTCAGAATTTTCTCTATATGTTTTCTGGTTGAATTTCCGTAGTTGTCGTTGTTGCCGTAGTTGTTGTATTCTCTTTCTATTTCTATTTTTGAGCGCTATAGTTCTATACCACTTGGTGTGTTTATCTTTCACTCCTAGACAGAGTCTTGAAAGGGCCATATAGCCTCTGGATCTTATCCTATTTTAGGGGCAACATATCTGGTAAATTCCCTCCTAGTCAATCTCTGGTTAGAGTTTGTCGTGTTCTAGAGATATCCCCGAAACGGGATATTACAATTGAATAGTGGACTTTATTTATCTTTCCCAAATCTATTCACTACTATAGTAAATTTGGTTTGTTCTAGTTATTTCTTTGGCAATGTCATCTCTATATAAGTATCTAATCTTCGTGGATATGAATATGATTTTATATTGTATAATTGTTTAAAAAATTCCATATCTACTCACTCCTGTAAAAAAATTTCCTTAGTTCTCTCGCTCTTTACTGAACTTGAAGTAGAGTAGTTTACTACCAATCTGGACATATACTTCCCCTATCTTCTCAGGTAGTGTGTGTATTGTTCATATATGATTGCAATATCAAGGAAATTCCACCTTGTCCATAAATATACCTCAAAATTCGAGTATGACTACTTCGATTTTTATGAAATTAAGTAGTTCATCTATGGATTTTACACTAGTTGTATACTGGGGATACACTCAATGTCAAATATATATGGGTCAACAACTTCATGAGTAAGATGTATGAATCTTATATCCCTAACATATTTCCACATAACCGCTTATATGTTTTCTCTCAGCCCCAATTGACGTTCAAAATTTATTGAATATCATGGGAATTAATTTTATCCATCTCTATTACAATCTAAATATAATATTTCCATGCATACAAAATTAATTTTACTTAACAGTTATAGAACCTGCCTGCAAACTTTTAGAGTATCATTATTTTTTATCTACCCCTACACCTGGGGTAATTTGTGCATAAGGAAAATATTAATGGCATTATCATAGGTTGATATTACAGGTACCTCTCCAAACCTCATAATTTCCCTTCACCCAACATGCAAGGAGGTGTGCATAGAAATTAGTCATATATTTTTATATATGTGTTATATATACATTGTTAGGTTGTTACTAATCATTATCATATTTTTTCCAGTATTCACAAGATGTTTATTAACTATAAACATGAATATAACATTAAACAACAATTCTAGTCTAAACATAATTATAATGGACGAAACAATTTATAGAAATAAGAATGATTATAGCATGAAACAATATTGTAAAAAACAGAATAGATTTCTTACCATATAATTAATACAATGAAAAAAACTAGTATCCCACATAAAACATAAACCAGACATTCTAACTCTATCAATTGGATCCACTTCATGATATTCCCATAATTTAATATAATTCTATTCAGTAAAATAAAATAAAATTGAAATTGATCCCTTCAAGTTCTTGCCTAGGTTTTTCCATAAAATCCCACCTTTCTCTCTTTGAGTGCTCTTATGCATATCCAAGCTTCCCATCTTTCATCCGTTAAGCTTATCTATAATATCTTCTATAATTTTTATGATCAAATAACTATCACAATATCATTTATCAAAAAAACAAAATCTTTGGCAAAAATATCATTTCTAGGTGTCTTTCTTCGAGTTTGGTTATGTAATTACTGTTATCTATAATGCTACCTTTGTTTCATGTACTAATGATGTTCCTTTTATGCACAGATAAAATGTGATTAAGTTTATCGTTACATTTGCGGGTTACCATGCATCTGTTTATTTCATAAAAAATATCCTGACATATGTCTTCTAATGTACCAATTTAGGATCAATTTTTTCTATTTTTAATTTCATGATGGTTGAATATATTTCTGTTTAGTTTTTATCATACTCACTATATCTTAAACTTGTTGAAATTTAGTTATTTTATTTTGTTTAATGACATGCATCATATTTTGGTAGTTCATTCTCTATTGTGGGCAACCCTTTGACACAACCATTTCTGTATAATTATGTACTTGATCAAAATATAAATAAGATATTAAATAGTGGACTTTATTTATGTTTCCCAAATCTATTCACTACTATAGTAAATTTGATTTTTTCTAGTTATTTATTTGGAAATGTCATCTCTATATAAGTAGCTAATATTCTATGATATGAATATGTTTTGATATTATGGAATTGTTTAATAAATTCCAAATCTAATCACTCCTGTAAAAACATTTCCTTAGTTCTCTCACTCTTTACTAAACTTGAAGTAGAGTATTTTACTACCAATCTAGACGTATCGTTGCCTATCTTGTCGGGTACTGTGTGTATTGTTCATATATGATTGCAATGTCAAGGAAATTCGACCTTGTCCGTAACTACACCTCAAAAATCGATTATGACGACTTCGATTTTTATGAAACGAAGTAGTTCATCTATGGATTTTATGCTAGTTGTATACTAGGGATACACTCAATGCCAAATATATCTGGGTCAACAACTTCGTGAGTCTTATATCCCTGACAGATTTCCACATAGTCTCTTATATGTTTCCTAACAGCCCCGATTGACGTTCAAAATTTATTGAATATCATGGGAATTAATTTCATCTATCTCTAGTACAATATGAATATAATTTTTCCATTCATCTAGAATTATTTTTACTTAACAGTTATAGAACCTACCTGCAAACTTTTAGAGTATCATTAGTTTTTATCAACCCATACACTTGGGGTAATTTGTGCATAAGGAAAATGTTAATGGCATTAGCATAAGTCGATATTACAGGTACCTCTCCAAACTTCCTAAGTTCCCTTCACACAACATGCAAGGACATGTGCATAGAAATTAGTCATATATTTGTATATAAGTGTTATATGTACATTGTTAGGTTGTTACTGATCATTACTGTATTATTTCTAGTATTCACAAGAGGGTTATTAACTATAAACATGAATATAACATTAAACAAAAATTCTAGTCTAAACATAATTATAATGGATGAAACAATTTATAAGAATAAGAATGATTATAGCAGGAAACAAATTTACAATTATGTATAACAAGATTTATAGATATAGGAATAATTATAGCATGAAAAATATTGTACAAAATAGAATACATTTCTTACCATATAATGAATACAATGAAAAAAAATAGTATCCCACATAAAACGTAAACCATACATTCTAACACTATCAATTGGATCCACTTCATGATACTGCCATAATTTAATATAATTCAATTTAGTAAAATAAAATAAAATTGAACTTGATCCCTTCAAGTTATTTCCTAGGTTTTTCTATAAAATCCCACCTTTCTCTCCTCTAGTGCTCTTATGCTTATCCAAGCTTCCCATATTTTAAGCTTATCTATAATATCTTCTACAATTCTTATCATCAAATAACTATCACAATATCATTTATCAAAAAGAATTTTTTTTTTTTTAATTTCTTTGGTAAAAATATCATTTCTAGGTGTCTTTCTTCTGGATTGGTTATATAATCACTATTATCTATAATGCTACTTTCGTTTCATGTATTGAGGATGTTCCTTTTATGCATAGATAAAAGGTGATTAAGTTTATTATTACATTCCAGGGTTACCACGCATTTGCTTCTTTCATAAAAAATATCTTGAGATATGTCTTCTAATGTACCAACATAGGATCAATTTTTTCTATTTTTAATTTCATGATGGTTGAATATATTTGTGTTTATTTTCGCTCATACTCATTTTATCTTAAACTCATTGAAATTTAGTTATTTTATTTTGTTTAATGATATGAATCATATTTTGGTAGTTCATTCTTTATTGTGGGAAACCCAGTGACACAACCATTTCTGTATAATTATGTACTTCATCAAAATATAAATAAGACATTAAATAGTGGATTTTATCTATGTTTCCCAAATATATACACTACTATAGTAAATTTTATTTGCTCTAGTTATTTATTTCGCAATGTTATCTCTAGATAAGTATCTAATCTTCTAGGATATGAATATGTTTTGATATTGTGGAATTGTTTAATAAATTGCAGATCTACTCACTCGTGTAAAAAAAATTTCCTTAGCTCTCTCACTCTTTACTGAACTTGAAGTAGTGTAGTTTACTACCAATCTGGACGTATAGTTCCCCTATCTTGTTAGGTAGTGTGTGTATTTTTCATGTATGATTGCAATGTCAAGGAAATTCCACCTTTTCCATAACTACACCTCAAAATTCGAGTATAACTACTTCACTTTTTATGAAACGAAGTATTTTATCTATGGATTTTACGCTAGTTGTATACTAGGGATATGCTCAATGTCAAATATATACGGGCCAATAACTTCATGAGTAAGATTTATGAATCTGATAGATTGTTTTTTATCAACCCCGATTGACATTCAAAATTTATTGAAGAGCATGGGAATTAATTTCATCCATATCTAGTACAATATGAATATAATATCTCCATGCATCCAGAATTAATTTTACTTAACATTTATAGAACCAACCTGCAAACTTTTAGAGTATCATTATTTTTTATCAACCCCTACACTTGGGGTAATTTGTGCACAAGGAAAAGGTTAATGGCATTATCATAACTCGATATTACAGGTACCTCTCCAAACTTCATAAGTTCCCTTCACCCAACATGCAAGGACGTGTGCATAGAAATTAGTCATATATTTGTATATATGTGTTATATATACATTGCTAGGTTGTTACTGATCATCACTGTATTATTTCTAGTATTCAGAACAGGGTTATTAACTATAAACATGGATATTACATTAAACAACAATTCTAGTCTAAGCATAATTATAATGGACGAAACAATTTATAGGAATAAGAATGATTATAGCAGGAAACAATATTGTACAAATGTAATGCCTCTCACCTAACACAATTTTTTTTTTCTAGCTAACTAATAATACTAATTTTTATAAGTTTTCATTGCAAATTGATTAAACTTATATTTCCATATTTAGATCATCGTTTGGTCATTTCATCGCAAATCGACAAACTTCTGACATAATACTAAAATCATTACTTCCTCTTTGAGTTATTAGTATTTAGTTTACTATTGATAATCGTACTCTTGGGCATACATCCTTTTCAACAACTATGGTTAAAGCAACTTCTTATTGTTTTTCTATGACAACTCCTTATTTTAAAATAACTATATTTAGCCTATATCTTCACCTAATTTTTATTTGTACTTCTGTTGATAATAAATATATATTTATATATATGAGGCCTCCTCACCACATATATATATTCCATTTTATTTCTATTAGAAAACCTATTTATTTTTTAACTCCCTTATTAATTTATGTGTTAATTGACATGAACTCATGGATTCAAAGGAAACTATATAGTATTCCATATGTTAACATTATATCTATATACTATATACATATATGCTATACTCGAGGCAATACTTTAATATACATCCTACCTCTATTGCTTTCACATCACATGCGTTTAGTATTTTGGTTCAACCCCGTTGCCCCCTTTGTCAATTTCTATCTAAATATCACTTGCTAATATGTGTTAATTTGAATATCATGGCTTACTAGGATAAGCTTTCTATCTAAATATCATTTGCTAACATGAAGGTGCCCACCAACTTTTTGTTTGGTTTGAAAACATTAATTGTGGTATTAACTATCAATGTACAACATTGTATACCCATTCTCACTCCACAAAATTCATAGCAAGGGATATGTAAACTTGAAGAGACAGTCAGTACTAACTCTTAAATGCTTTCTGTAGCCTCCCATGTGAACTAGTACTACTTATTAAATGTGGATATCTTCAAAGTTTATCTTGCGGGATTTTCTACAGGTTTTTCATAAACACAGATCATTTTACGAGACAATCTCATCGATCAGACTTTAACTCCACATCTGCTGCCACGTGGACAGTGAAGATGGTAAGAAACTTAGGGTTTGCTGAGGGTATATCACTTGGCATTTATAGTGTTACGTTTCATTTGTCTTTTTTATTTTCTTCATTCAGCAGAGTGGTTTTTTCAGATATGGTTACTGTGCCTTCCCTCGCGCTCATCCGGAATGAACCCGCTAGAGTTCCAACCTTCTCTACTTATGATGACATTTCTTTTCTCAAGTAATTGCCTCTATCCTATTTCGGAATTTGTTTTCAGTTTGGTTCCTAGATTGTCATTTCGATTTGTTTCATTCCTCTGCAAATGACAGAATATGATTCTTAGTTTATTTTTAATGGATTATTAGATTCGTTGGAAGAAGTACTTATGGATATGGATTTCTATTGGACATTCTCAATTTTTATGTTCAATGAGACTCTTCCTTTGTTTTTAGGATTTCGTCCATATAGGCATAAATTCCAGAATTGTGAACTGTAGTTTTGTTTCTCTTTTGTGAATCTACTCAGTGGATAATTAAATTTGGTTCTCTGGTTTTCACTGTCATGAGTTCCAAATTTACCATTTGTAGATCACTACTGAATAAACACGTTAGTTTCGGTTGTCACTTATATTTATTTATTCACATTTTATTTCTCATTTTAACTCTGCCATGATTCCATTTGCATAAGGGATCCCCAATGAAGTTGGGTCAGCCCAACACGAATGGTCTTGGACGTGGCTCGTCATTCATTCGAGTTTCCCCAGGATACGAAATTTCGTTTATGTAATTGTCTCAAAGTTTCATTTCTTCTCTGAAGCGTTACACAGGTAGCCTTGGAAATTTTTATTATTCTTCTCACTTTGATTATCTCCTCATTGGATTTGGTTTGAAGCTCAAAGAATCCCCCTCACTTTTCTTATATACAATTCTTATGTATTTAAATTTCATTTAAATGTATAGACCTGTATGGTTAATATTTCTGAGTATAGCACAAAATGCTCAAGTCTTATTTGAATTTTGTTTGTGCAGTTATCCCTTTCTATTATTATATTTACTGCTAAATAATCTATAAATGATTAGTACAAAAGTAGTTCAGATATATATATATTTGATATATATATCTCAGTAACCTAGGCTATTATATTATCACGAAATTTTACTTATTTCATATTAGAATCTAATTTTCCTAGAATTAATAATAATTCAGGTACATGCATTTATGTAGTTAGTTTACACTATTCAATATGTTTTTCAAATCTGTAACTTGAAATATATGTCTTTTGATGTTTCTTTTATATGATAGCAACCATTTCATTTCCTTACTAATACTAACAAAATTGTCGGTTAGACTACCTAACTTCAGCTTTAAATCTATAACTAGATTTAGAAATGCTGATTGTTGGAACTAATTTGATTTTACCCATACAACTATACAAATTTCCCTGTTACTACAGTAATGAAATCTGTTCAATGCATGGGCTAATATAACTCATTATACTAACTGGCAATTAAACTAAGTAATTGCACTAGAATTAAATTAACAATTCCACATGAATATATATATATATATATATATATATATATATATATATATATATATATATATATATATATATATATATATATTAAAATTTTCCTAATCAGATACAATTTAACACATATGAGAACTCCATATCAACCAGAATTATGTTATTTAGGTGTGCATACCAAATGGTGACTAGTTCCACCCAACCGTAGAGTTCTCTCTCCGTAACTCACCCCTGAGCCAAGACCTTAGCTCCCAGTGATAGACAACCCTTTGTCTATCCTGGAGCAGCTTATTCAAGATGTGCTTTCCCAATCCTATTTCCAATTTCTGCATCTAGAAATTTCAAGATGATTTCTTCCTGTTTTTCCGAGGCTTTCCCTCATAGAGATACTTTAAAGCTATCTTTTCTACTTTTCCAGCTTTTTCTTCCTCTTCCCAATTACATTTCCTCTTCATTGGGGAAATTAGATGTTTATCTCCAAATCTAATTTTGGTCATATTCCTTTCAAGTATTTCTGGAAGGTGTGGGAAAGTCTCATCACCTTATCCACATCCTCATGGATTTAGGTTTCAGATATCAATTCTCAATCTACTCATTGCACACATAAATTTTCCATTTACTTCTATTAATAAAAAAATAAAATAAATTCAAATACTAGTTCTCCATTGGGGTCCACTTCCCCTTTGGACTTATACAATTATCAATTAAAATGCATAGGAACTTGGAGTATTACATATTCCCCCTCCAAAAATAAACACCTTCCTCGGTGTTGACCAAAAAAAAAAATTATCAATTCACTATGTAAACAGTTCTGGATATTTTCCCATCATATCAGCTTCTCATTCCCAAGTAGCCTCTTCTGGTGTAAAGTTCCTCCACTGCACTTTTACCCTGGCTACGGTCCAGTTTCAAAGTTAAATTTCTTCCCACTCCAATATTTAAAGTGGCTCTGGAAGGAATTCCCCTTCTGGTTCCACCTGAATCACATTCCAATCAATAACGTGATAAGAATCATGTACATATTTTTTCAATAAAGAAGCATGAAATATATCATGAACCTTAATATGAATGGGTAAGGGCAATTTATAGGCCACTGGTTCCACTCTTTCCAGCACTTCAAATGGCCCATAGTATTGTGGAGCTAATTTTTCACAGATTCCGGTATCCAAAGTACTCTTCTTAGGCTTAATCCTTAGATATACATGATCACCCACACTGAATTCCTGGTGAACTCCCTTTTTATCTGCATAACTTTTTTGTTTGTCGTAAGATGTTTTGATGTTTTTCTGAATCTTTTTGACAACATTTTCCATTTCTTGTAAAGCTTCTGGTCCAAGTATCAATTTATCTTCAATTTGACTCCAACTCAAGGGAGTATGGCACTTCCTGCCATAAAGTGCTTCAAACAGACTCATCTTTATGGAAGTTCAGTAGGTATTGTTGTAGGAAAATTCTACTAAGTGTAAATAGTCTTCCCACTTGGTTGGCCTATCCATAACATACATCCTTAACATATCCTCCAGAATTTGGTTTGTTCTTTCTATTTGGCCATTATTTTGGGGATGGTAGGCAGTACTAAAATTTAATTTAGTGCCCATGCCTCCAAACAAGCTCCTCCAAAAGGTTACAGTAAATTTTGCATCGCTATTTGAAATTATCATTTTAGGAACCCCATGTAGTCTTACAATATCCTTCATAAACACATTTTCTACTTGAGTTGTCCCAAAGGTAGACTGAATAGGTATAAAATGAGCAGCTTTAGTTAAAGTATCCACTACAACCATAACAGGGTCATGCTGATATTTGGTTCTTGGTAAACCAGTAATAAAATCCATGGAAACAGTTTCCCACTTCCATTAAAAAATAGGTAAAGGATTCAGCAACCCAGCTGGATGCTGATATTCAACCTTTACCTGTTGACATTCAATGCATCTAGCCAAGTATCTTGCTACATCCTTTTTCATTCCAGGCCAAAATAGGTTCTTTCTCAAAGCTGTGAGTAATTTCTGGTATTGAGAATGTCCAGAATAGGGTCTTTTATGATATTCATCCAAAAAAAAATTCTTTAAGGAGTCTACATTAGGAATGTACAATCTATCTCTGTAACAAATCAACCCATTCTGATTTTGTGTATACCCTTTCATTTATTTTTTCAACATTTGAGTCTGAAGCTTTTCATAGTTTTGGTCTTGATCCACTACCCCTTGAACCAGTCCCTCCAAGTCAAAGTTGACACTACTTCCAATGTTATTCATACTTTGCCAAGAATTTTTTCTTAAGGCATCTGCAATCATGTTTTCTTTACCTTTGATGTGTTTTATTTCCACGTCAAATTCACTTAGGAAAGATGACCACCTAGCTTGCCTAGCATTTAGGTCTGTTTGAGTGAAGAAATAATTTAGGCTAAACTGATCTATCATCAGTGCAAATTTATTTCCTAGAAGGTAATGTCTCCACATCTTGAGATCATGTATTACAGAAGCTAACTCAAGATCATAAACACTATAATTTTTTTCATGTTTCTTAAGTTTTATGGATTCATAAGCTTTCTCTTGTAATAGTACTCCCACTAATCCTTCTCCACAAGCATATGTGCATACTACAAATTCCTGATATGGGTCAGCAATATTTAGAATAGGTGTTGTAGTAAGTTTTAGTTTTAACTGCTCAAATTTATTTTGGAATTTTTCTGTCCATTCAAATTTTACTCATTTCCTTTGCAATGAAGTAATGGGGTAGGCTAAGGCTGAAAATCTCTCTAAAAAAATCTGGTAGTATCCTGTAATTCCCATAAAGGATCTTACAGCTGATACATCAGTAGGTATAGGCCACGCTCTGATTGCTTTATTTTTTTTGGGTCTACAGCCAACCCTTGTTCTGAAATTATATGCCATAAGTATTGAATTTTATGTTTGAAAAATTCGCATTTGCTAAACTTAACATACAATTTGTTTTCCCTGAGAGTTTGCAACACAATTCTAAGATGTTATTTATGCTTCACTTCACTTTTTGAATAGATTGAAATGTCATCAATAAATACCAGTACAAACTTGTCCAAGTATTTATTTAAAACACTATTCATTAAACACATAAAAGTGGCGGGTGCATTTGTCAACCCAAACGGTAGGACCACAAATTCATAGTGTCCATTCCGATTCCTAAATGCTACTTTATTGATATCTTCATCTTTAATCTTTAATTGATGGTAACTAGTCCTTAAATCAATTTTTGAAAACACTGTTACCCCTCTAACTTGGTCAAAGAGGTCATCTATCCTAGGCAATGGATATCTATTTTTGATAGTCAACTTGTTTAATTGACGGTAATCAATACACATACAGAAAGTATTATCTTTATTTTTCATAAAAAAAACAGGTGCTCCCCATGGGGATACACTCAGTCGAATGTAACCTCTATCCAGCAACTCTTGTAGTTGCATTTTTAACTCCATTAATTCTGGAGTGCTCATTCTGTATGGGGTTCTAGAATCTGGAGTTGCTCCCAGCACTAAGTTGATTGAAAAATCAATTTCTCTCTTAGGGGGAAGATGAGGGATTTCATCTGGAAAAACATCTTCAATTTCTCTTATCACTGGTAATGTTTCTAGAAAATTTTCTTCTGCTTGTTGTCCCAACTCTTCTACATGAACAAAATACACCTAATACCCTTTTCTAGTAATTCTCTTTAACTGAAGGGCTGGATTTTGCCTCACAAATATGGGTTTAGGCTTTCCTTTTATTATAACAGATTTTCCCTCCTTGTCAATGCAGTGTAAGGTCTTGTATAAACAATTCATCATAGCCTTTTGTTTTTCTAACCAGTCCATCCCTATCAATACATCATAAGACCCTAATGACAGAATATTTAAATTTGATTTTGTTTGGTATCCATTCAAATTTATGGCTGTTTGGGGTAACTTATGAGTTACTTTTTGTTTTGTACCAGTGGCTAACTAGACTAACCAAGAATTCTGAAACTTCTCTGACTTTAATTTACATTTTTATACCATTTGAGGACTGATATAACTTAAAGATGAACCTGGATCTATTGAAACTGTAAAATATTGGTTAGCAATCATTCCTTCCATTTCGACCATAGTGGACTGGTGTTCTGCTTGACAATCTTCTAAGGCAATGTTGATTTTGGGGATGTTCCTTGCAACATCATTAATCATAGTTGCCTCTCTCAGTACTTGTACTTTCTGGATATTTCGATGTGGGCAATCCCTCAAGAAATGAGGTTTTCCACAACCACAACACTTCAAAGGTTGTTTCATTTTAATATTCCCCTCTCTTTTATTATTTCCATTCATTTGTTTGAACCCAGTTTGGGATTGAGTAGTTTGATTGTCACTCATTTTGTTGAACTTATTTCTTTGGTGGTTTCTCCCAGATTTTTTTCAGATATGCTGGTTTGGTTTTCTTCCCATTGGAATCACCTTTATTTGACCAATTCTTTCCATACTCACTCTTACCCTTGAACTGCTGATAACACAATCTGGCCTTCCGTACCACCTCATCCATCATCTTAGGGTTATCAATCTCTATCATTTCTTTATAAACAGTGGGCATACAATTTAAGAACCTCTGTACCTTTTCCTTCTCCTCTCTGATATAAGGTACATATCGTAATAGATTTGTGAACTTGGTTACAAACTCATCAATCGTGAGTTGTCCCAATCTAGGTTCATGAAACTCTTTTTCCTTGTAGCCATAGTAGCGTTCATTCAAGTATCAATTTTTAAACTTGACTTGAAATCTTCACAAGTCACCACTTTCTCGTCAATGGCATGGACCATTTTTATTTCTTCCCACCACAAGGTAGCCTTACCATGCAGCTGATAAATAGCCAGTTTGGCTCTTAAGTTACTTTCATATTCGTAAACATGAAAGTAATTTATCATATTCAGAAGCCATCCTTCAACATCTTCCTCTTTCTCTCCATCATAGGAGGGAGGTTTAATTTTTCGGAATTCACCCTGTAATTCCTTCTCTTATCTAGACTGCTATCTAGAGGCGTCATCTTCCTCAGAATCTTCTGAGAAATTGACCTTTCCCTTTCTCTTCCTTCTGGAACATTCACCTTCTTAACTATTTCGAGAAGTCAATTCTCTTATTATTCGGTCCTCCTCCCGACTGGCTAAAGATAGCCTTTCATTGTGGCTTTTAAGTTGTGCCATATCTCGTTGCGTTCTATGCAACATAGCCATCAATGGAGCATTTGGATCTGGTGTGTTTTCTCCATCACCTAGATCTACATACAGCTCGTCCCCTTCAATCATGGTTCGTAGATATATACTTTAGTACTATTCACTATACATGAAAATAACATTAGCAAAATTTAATTTTCATAAAATTTTACAACAGCATACATTTTATGTGTGAGCACATAAATTGCCTAGTGTTTTAGCTAATGCTCTGATACCATTTGTAATGCCTCTCACCTAACACAATTTTTTTTTCCAGCTAACTAATAATACTAGTTTTTATAAGTTTTTGTCGCAACTTGAAAAAATTCTATTTCCATATTTAGATCATCATTTGGTCATTTCGTCGCAAATCAATGAAATTCTGACACCAATACTAAAATCATTACTTCCTCTTTGAGTTTTTATTATTTAGTTTATTGTTGATAATCGTACTCTTGGGCATATATCCTTTTGAACAACTATGGCTAAAGAAACTTCTTATTGTCTTTCTATGACAACTCCTTATTTTAAAATAATTATCTTTAGCCTATCTCTTCACCTCATTTTTATTTTTACTTCTGTTGATAATAAATATATATTTATGTATATGATGCCTCCTCACCACATATATATATTCCATTTTTTTTCTATTAGAAAACCTATTTAATTGTTAACTCCCTTATTCATTTATGTGTTAATTGACATGAACTCATGGATTCAAAGGAAACTATATAGTATTCCATATGTTAACATTATATCCATATACTATATACATATATGCTATACTTGAAGCAATACTTTAATTTACGTCCTACCTCTGTTGCTTTCACATCACATGGGTATAGTATTTTTGTTCAACCCCGTTGCCCCCTTAGTTGATTTCTATCAAAATATCACTTGCTAATATGTGTTAATTTGAAGATCACGGCTTACTAGGATAAGCTTACCTAGCATTTGGAGTTAGACCTCAACATGAAGGTGCCCACCAACTTGTCATTTGGTTCGAAAACATTAATGGTGCTATTAAATATCAACATACATCATGGTATACCTATTATCACTCCATGAAATTTGTGGCAACGAATATGTAAACTTGAAGAGATAGTCAGTACTAACTCTTAAATGTTTCCCGTCACCTCCCATGTGAACTAGTACTACTTATTAAATGTGGATATCTTCAGAGTTTATCTTGCAGGATTTTCTATAGGTTTTACATAAACACACATCGTTTTACGAGACAATCTCATCAATCTAGCTTTAACTCCACATTTGCTGCCATGTGGATGGTGAAGATGGTAGGAAACTTAGGGTTTGCTGAGGGTATATCACTTGGCATTTACAGTGTTACATTTCATTTGTCTTTCTTATTTCCGTCATTCAGCAGAGAGGATTTTTTAGAGATGGTTACTATGCCTTCCCTCGCGCTCATCCAGGATGAACCCACCATAGTTCTAGCCTTCTCTCCTTACGACGATGTTGCTTTTCTCAGATAATTTCCTCCATCCTATTTCAGAATTTGTTTTCAGTTTGGTTCCTAGATTGTCATTTTTATTTGTTCCACTCCTCTGAAAATGACAGAATAGGATTCTTAGTTTAGTTTTAATGGAATCTTATATTCATTGGAAGAAGTACTAATGGATCTGGATTTTTGTTGGACATTCTCAATTTTTATGTTCACTGAGACTATTCCTTTGTTTTTAGGATTTTTTCCATATAGGCATAAATTCGATAATTGTGAACTGTACTTTCATTTCACTTTTGTGAATCTACTTTGTGGATAATTAAATTCAGTTCTCTGGTTTTCACTGTCATGAGTTCCTAATTTACCATTCGTATCACTACTGAAATAAACACGTTATTTTTTGCTGTCACTTATATTTATTTATTCACATTTTATTTCTCATTTTAACTCTTCCATGCTTCCATTTGCATAAGGGATCCCTAATGAAGCTGGGTCATCCCAACATGAACGGTCTCGGACGTGGCTAGTCTCTCATTCGAGTTTCTCCAGGATATGAAACTTTGTTTTTTTCATTGTCTCAAAGTTTCATTTCTTCTCTTAAAAGTTTCATAGGTAGCTTCAGAAATTTTCATTATTCTTCTCACTTTGATTATCTCCTCATTGGATTTGGTTTGAAGCTCAAAGAATCCCCCTCAATTTTCCATGTGATTTTTGTAATTTCAGGTGTATACAAACATGAAGCCAAAATATCATAAAGGTATAGCCTTACCTCTTGATATTCTTTTTCTTATGATCATTGTTAATAAACTTTTCGTTTTTATTAACCTAGTTCCTTACTTCACTTTCTTGGTGTATGCAAGTATATCACTACTTCAGTGGTTTCGTTTGTTGATAGAAATTGTATTACTCAGACAGAATCTACTTTAAATACTAAAGTCGGTTGTGTACAGGTCGGTATTGACATACTCATGTATCTCGCCTACTTTGGTAATATTGTCGAACTGCCAGTGCCCTATATTTGTGATTTGTAGTGAATTTAGATAGAAATAGAGTATTGTTATTGTATTTATTTAAATTTGTAATAATTTTAAACCGAGTTGGTTTTAAAATCCACCCTCTATTCTATATTACTTTTCCTCATAAGCACTATGACTATCTTTTCCTGTTATGTGTTTTCACTGCTATTAAAATGAAGGATTTCATCTTCTGTATGATTCCAATATAGTTATATCAACTCTTTTGTTCCTCAAAATGGTTTTATGTTTCTGATAATTAGTCCTGATAATATAATATCAGTTAATTTCATCTAATATTTTTTGGGTTAGGATATAATCCTATATGCACCTCTAATGCAACAGTAGTTTCATTTATATTTGATTACTAAATCACATATTTATATCATCTTTTACTGTATCATACTACTCACATTTTTTTTTTTACTCTTTTAATTGTTCTAATATGAAATTTAGAATAATGTATCAGACAACATATTACATGTTTCTATGTAGAGTACAGATAGAAAAGTATCCATTTGAATTCACTTTTACTAGTACTCATTTTTCTTATATACAATTCTTATGTATTTAAATTTCAGTTTAATGTATAGACCCATATGGTTAATATTTCTGAGTATAGCACAAAATGATCAAGTCTTATTTGAATTTTCTTTGTCCATTTCTCCCTTTCTATTATTATATTTACTGCTAAATAATCTATAAATGATTAGTACAGAAGTAGTTCAGATATATATATATATATATATATATATATATATATATATATATATATATATAGATATATATATATATATATATATATATATATATCAGTAACCTAGGCTATCATATTATCGCAAATTTTGAATTATTTCATATTAGAATCTAATTATTCTAGAATTAGAAATAATTCAGGTACATGCATTTATGTAGTTAGTTTACACTATTCAGTATATTTTTCGGATCTGCAGCTTGAAATATATGTCTATTGATTTTTCTTTTGTATGATAGCAACTATTTCATTTCCTTACTAATACGAAAAAAATTATCGGTTAGACTGCCTAACTCCAGATTTAAATCTGTAACCAAATTTAGACTTTCTGGTTGTTGGAAATAATTCGATTTTACCCATACAACTATACAGATTTCCCTATTACTATTGTAACAAAATATTTTCAATGTATGGCCTAATATAACTCATTGTACTAACTCACAAGCAAACTAAGTAATTCCACTAGAAATAAATTCAACAATTTCAGATCAATATATATATATATATATATATATATATATATATATATATATATATATATATATATATATCTTAACATTTTCCTAATTAGATACAATTTAACACATATGAGAACTCCATATCATCCAAAATTATGTTAGTTAGGTGTGCATACCAATTTCTAACTAGTTCCACCCAACCGTAGACTTCTCTCTCCGTAACTCACCCTCGAGCCGAGACCTTAGTTCCTAGCGATAGATAACCCGTTGTCTATCCTGGAGTAGCTTAATTAAGCTATTCTTTCCCAAGCTTGTTTCCAATTCCTGCATCCAGAAACTTCAGGATGCTTTCTTCCTGTTTTGCCTAGGCTTTACCTCATAGAGGTACTTTAAAGCTATATTTTCCGCATTTCCAGATTTTTCTTCCTCTTCCCAATAACTTTCCTCTTCATTGGGTAAATTACATGGTTATCTCCAAATCTAATTTTGGTGATATTCCTTCCAATAATTTTTGGAAGGCGTGGGAAAGTCTCATTACCTTATCAAGATTCTCATGGATTTAGGTTTCAGATCTCAATTCTCAATCTATTCATTGCACACATAACTTTTCCATTTATTTTTATTAATAAAAAATAAAATAAATCCACATAATAGTTCTCCATTGGGGTCCACTTCCCCTTTTTACTTATCCAATTTTCAATTAAAAAGCATAGAAACTTGGGGTATTACAACAAAATAGAATACATTTCTTACCATATAATGAATACAATGAAAAAAACTAGTATCCCACATAAAACATAAACCAGACATTCTAACTCTATCAATTGGATCCACTTCATGATACTGCCATAATTTAATATAATTCAATTTCGTAAAATAAAATAAAATTGAAATTGATCCCTTTAAGTTCTTGCCTAGGTTTTTCCATATAGAAGACCTTATTAAAATATGATTTTTTAGAAATTAATAATTAATTTATCGTGTTAAGGGGCACTTTCCAACACAATATGATACACATGTTTTCATGTATTATTAAACACTATAGTGTCATGTTACACATTTTGACTCTGTCAAAAATAAAAATAAAAAACAGAAAATTAATAACTAGATTATCTAGATCCATCTCAACTCCCAATCTACCATATAACTTAATCAAATTTATATTACCTTACAATAATAAGGTTATGCCAAACCCAACAAACCTCTTTTGAATTTTAACATTTGATCATAAAACCCTCAAAAATTAAAAAATAATGGAAATTAAATATTTCTCAAATTAGATAATATTTCACTCGAATCGTCATGAACTCAATGGATTATAGGGCTAGTATGATTGAGCCTTGAAATAATAGTTGGAGATAAAAAACTAAACTAAGACGAACTTAATATAATTTCCAAGGAAGTTACCTAAGTTATATACAGATGTTCATGAATATATTGAGAACACATTGATAATTAAGCCACCCATGATGCCTAGAATCTATGGAGAAAACATTCTTGATCTTTTTATATGTAAAATTGAATCCTTTATCAATGTTTCTAACATATTTGTTAACAAAATTAATAATGACAAGGTTGAGGCTAACGATCCTCCAATAATATTTGATGTGGTTTCCTTTTTTGCAAAGATCCTTTTTGAGGAAGTAGTTCAAGTGATTTGAAGGATATGTGATCCTTGCACCTATGAACTTTTTTCAATTTAGATTTGAAATTCATGATCAAATATGTTGCTTATAAATGATATCCTGCTTCTCCCTAATTGTGAAAAATGTATTTTTCAATCTCTATTAACTCCTTCCCCTTTAAAATAAAGTGATGGTTGAATTTTTTTTATGATATACTTTCTATTTGGTCACACTGCTATTATAATTTGATGACATTTATAGAATACCTTAACAATCAATTTAGATAGATATGTTTGCAATAGAAGTTGAAGAAAAATTGATGTTTCAAATATAAAAAAACATTACCAAACATTTGAGCGAATCCTATTAAAGATGAATATTAAAACAAAATGAGAGCTGCATGCCAATTCCCATGAACTATAGGCACCAAAAATAGGAATTCTTAAAACCCATATTGACCATGAAAATTTAGAATAGCTTTCCATATTTACAAAGTTTTCTAAAATAATGGTTTTAATGAACCCCTAGTATTAAAGGGGTTTTCTAATACTACATAGAACAACATAAACACCACCAATCCCAAAAGTTATCCTATGTTTTTTCTTCACGGTATTTAAACCACATAACTATAACTATAATACTATAAAGTGTCCTATGTTTTTCCTTCATGGTATTTGAGCCACATTTAAGCCTATAACTATAATACGAATTCTTATAAATGAGAAGTGAGAAGTGTATAAGGTTCTACATCATGTGGAATATCAAATGGGAGAAAGTCGTTGTTTCATAGTATTGAGTATTAACCACCATGTTGTATACATAAAACATAATATTTCATGTAAATCAATATTATCTTATCATTCAAATAAAACCAAACACATGATCGAAATTGAGTATACTAATTTCATGGCCAACTTCAACCACAATTATAAAGAAAATTTGGAGAATATAGGAAATTGTAATTCAAAAACATATTAGTGACATCAACGAAGACAATGCATGGGATATTTATAAAATTTGGACTACCCACATTCTTTTTTCTAACTAATTCTTTATATTAAATTTTATTTTAAGGTTGATTTGATTTCACTTTTTTTAATATATTTGCTTATTAAAATATTCTATTTATTTATATTTTATTTAGTTTCTTATGTATATTTTACTTATAATAAACATTGCTATCCTTAGATATATGTATAATAATATTTACCAATATTTATTTATATTTTAGTTTAAGGACTATGTATACTTATGTTATAGTTTTATTTGTCTTTTTTTTATTAACTAATTATCATTAATTCTTTCATCTTTTTCACTTTTAAGTTGATTATATTATTCATATATACAATGATAATATTTTATAAATATATAATTAAATATAAGAATATTGATGTGATATATATATATTAAATATAGTTGATAATTATAAATTAAGATTCATTTTATTATATAATTATAAATAATAATGACTCATATTTATATCCATTATATTTTAGAATTTCACATTTTAATTTAATGAAATAACTTATAAAAACTTAAATTTATAATAAGAAATTTTCTTTTGGATTAGAAACTATATGAAAAATGAATATCTATATTAATAAAATTTAAAATAAAATATTTCAATATATAAATATGTGAAATTTGTATTAATACGAATAGAATTATTACAAATAACATAGATGTCTCTTATCTATCAATCTACTAAGTGAGAGTAACAAAATATCTCAAGGTTCAAAACTTTCCTCATATTTGCATTGAAAATGAAGTTCGTATTTTGAGAGATTTTATTCTTCTCCACACTTGTTATATGTGGAATTACTATAGTTCTATTTTAATTAAAATTCCTAATTTTATTATTATTCATACACTTATACTATTACATTTATAATTATTTTATTATATTTATTTTAGTTCTATTTTATTTTATTATACATTTTTTTTTTATGTATATGTCAATACTACTAGATATTAGGATTTCCAAAAAAGCATATGGTTTTTGTGAAAATCCCTACATCTAAAAATAATAATTTTACTATAATCTTATAAATAGACATTTCAAAGTTTGGAACACCTATTATATCTTTTAACTAAAAATCAAATCAAGCAAACATATAATAGATATAAATGAATCTATTTTTAGTAAGAGAAAGTAAAATTAAAATTATGTAGATGGTTTAGATAAAAATGTCAATTCCACATATCATAATGAATTTTACATGAAAAAATAAATATTGAGCTTAGAGTTATTAATTTATTATAATTTAGGCAATGCAAGTGTAGTGAAGATAATAATCTAATTAAAACATAGTAAAATAAAAACATATAATGTGAAATAAATTATATCAATCAAAATAGGTTTTGTATTCCCAAAGTTGTGGGTATATTTATTTTACTATTTTATAAAGATAAAATATTTTTGGTATTAGGGATAATTTACTTGAGATAAAATGCCATTACATAATCATGTTCCATTAAGTGGGAATGACTTTTCTTACAATCTCTTAACCGAAAAATATCAATATACATTTGGATGTTGAAATAGTGTTATGTATAAATTAATTCAAGTTGATCTAGATTTTTCACACTAAATTCTATATTATATTGATAAACCAATTTGAAGAAAACATTTAATCATTTGAATTGAGTATGAAAATGGTCCACAACTAAAACATACATAATATTTAGTTTATAGTTCATAGCCCACAAATATAACATATATAATATTTGGTTTTTACTTTATACATAAATTTTTTTATTTGGATCTAATCACGTTGATGTGTTAGAATGTAATATCGAAGTATGCATTAAAAATTAAAATTTAAGTCATGTATAATTTGATAAAATAAAATAAAATTCATCTATAATTTGATTTTAAAGTGATTATGAGAATATATATATATATATATATATATATATATATATATATAAAATGATTACTAAATTAACTAGAGTTGTTTAATTAATTAGAATTAGATTAAATTGATTAGATACGACAACTTCAACACAAATTACAGTTTTAGATTAAAATTATTGGTCATTCCCATATTAAAAGTCTTTCCCATTCTCGGTCAAATAAAACGATCTAATAAAAGGAAATTTATTAATGGAAATTGACCTTGATCATTTCACACTATAAAGTTACTGAAACTGTTGTAGAACAATTTACTCTTGTCATGAGTGTTAGGAAAAACTTCTTTATGACCACCTATTATCCCACCTTAGTCTTTTAGTATTAGTTACTAAAGTTCTTATCTTACTTCTCCCTTAATTAATAATGATTCATGTATCTAACATAACTATTAAGGGTCTATAGCTAAAATATTACTTCGATTCACAATTAAACATAAAGTCTTTTCTCCTACAATAACAGATCTTGATTGTTGTTCAATATATAAATTTTACTTGTGTTGTTTTCAATGACATGTAACCATCCTTATTTATACGCCTTAGGTCCAAGAGTTGAACCTAGGGCTCTCATACTATTATTCCACGCACGTCTCTACTATTGTCAACTACAATATTCTTTTTTTTCGTTTAAAAGAGATACTAAAATTACATGCTCATCAAATGGGTTTGCAATCATTGATTCATGTGCATGATCAAGATGCATCAAGGTGATCCATCAGTTCTTGACGTTGCTATCCAAAACCTATACCCCTAAACAACCTCCTCTCAATCATTCATTGGGTTACGCTCTTACCTCAACCATGCTCGCTTCCTCCTAAATTATGTTTCTGTGTCACTGTTAGAAGAGTTACATGTTTGTGCATCTCACGCGTTCCGAAATCGACTCTTATGAGGAGATTTCACACATGCACAATAGTTATAATTCAATTCAGTTTTCGTGGTTATAATTCGCTCCATTCTTGTTCCGTTAATGTTTTTATGTTGAACCCTGTGGTATGGGTTTAAAATTTTTGTAGGGAACATAGAGCATGAAACTTTCCAAGCCTTCAAGTTCTCGTAGAGCATGAAATTTTCCAGGCCTTTAGGTTCTCTATCGTACAGTTTCTCCATTGATTCTATTAGGTAATAAAAAATTTCTCCCCCATTTCATTATGTTCCATGTGCTTAGAATGTATAAATTTTCCTAATGTTAGTTCATCGACAGCCATTTAGAACTGTGTTTTGATTTTCTTCTATTAACACTTCCACAGACAGATAGAAAAGAGACCCCTCGACATTTTTTCATGTACAAGTACGTCTTTGGTTTAACTTATTTTAAAATCTCCCCTATTGCTCTTGTCCCATTTATGTCTAATACATATATTTCGGGTTGGTGTTCCTTCCACAGGTATGGGGGACATGTTCACGCCTGTCATGTTTCTATTATTTTGCCATGACCAAAGGTTCTTCGACTGACCAAACTCACATTGCTATATGTTGGTTCAGTATTCCTATTCCAGTGATGGGTTTATGTGAAATTACCACACGGGACCGATATCTAGATTGAACTTACAGTCATAAGGCTTATAATCAAGCCTTCTATGTATTTACCCACATGTCTATCTCAAATTCCTTTCAAAGCATACTTTTATGGTGTCATGACCTAGTGTGATAACCTTGAGGATTTTTGGGTGTACTTATCTAAATTTTATTTAAACCTGATTTCTACCCTCTGACATACTCTGTGCTAGTGAATTTCTAGTTTTTCACTTTCCTCTCTAGGCTTGTTTTCTTTTCCTAGAGATGATGACATTATAAGGCACATAATATTACTCTAGAATTAAGCCCATCTCTTTCCTCTCCTTTGGTTATGTATCACTATTATATATATTGTTACTTTCATTTCATGCACTCAGGATGTTCCTTCTATACATAGATAAAGGGTTATTAAGTTTATTGTTATATTTCCCGGTCATTTGTTTCTTTCATAAAAAATATCCTGGGATATGTCTTCTAATGTACCAATTTAGGATCAATTTTTTTTGTTCTTAATTTCATGATGGTTGAATATATTTTTGTTTTGTTTCGCTCATACTCATTTTATCTTAAACTCATTGAAATTTAGTTATTGGATTTTTTTTAATGACATGCATCATATTTTGGTAGTTCATTCTCTATTGTGGGAAACCTTTTGACACAACCATTTTTGTATAATTATGTACTTGATCAAAATATACATAAGATATTAAACATTGGACTTTATTTATGTTTCCAAAATCTATTCACTACTAAAGTAAATTTCATTTGTTCTAATTATTCCTTTGGTAATGTCATCTCTATATAAGTATCTAATCTTCCAGGATATGAATATGTTTTGATATTGTGGAATTGTTTAATAAATTCCAAATCTACTCACTCATGTAATAAAATTTCCTTAGTTCTCTCACTCTTTACTTAAGTTGAAGTAGAGTAGTTTACTACCAATATATAAGTATAGTTCCCCTATATTATCGGGTAGTGTGTGTATTGTTCATATATGATTGAAATGTCAAGGAAATTCCACCTTGTCCATAACTACAACTCAAAATTCGAGTATGACTAATTCACTCTTTATGAAACAAAGTAGTTCATCTATGGATTTTACAGTAGTTGTATACGGGGGATACGCTCAATGTGAAATATATATGGGTCAAAAAACTCATGAGTAAGATGTCTGAATCTTATATCCCTAACACATTCCCACATAGCCGCTTATATGTTGTCTATCAGCCCTGATTGACGTTCGAATTTTATTGAAGATCATGGGAATTAGTTTCATCCATCTCTAGCACAATCGAAATATAATATTTCCATGCATCCAGAATTAATTTAACTTAACAGTTATAGAATTTGCCTGCAAAATTTTAGAGTATCATTGGTTTTTATCAACCCCTACACTTGTGGTAATTTGTGCATAAGGAAAATGTTAATGGAATTATCATAAGTCGATATTACAGGTACCTCTCCAAGCTTCATAAGTTCCCTTCACCCAACATGCAAGGACATGTGCATAGAAATTAGTCATATATTTGTATATATATGTTATATACACATTGTTAGGTTGTTACTGATCATTACTATATTATTTCTAGTATTCGCAAGAGGTTTATTAACTATAAACATTAATATAACATTAAACAACGATTCTAGTCTAAACACAATTATAATGGACGAAACAATTTATAGGAATAAGAATGATTATAGTAGGAAACAAATTTACAATTATTTATAACAAAATTTATTGTATCATTGGTTTTTATCAACCCCTACACTTGTGGTAATTTGTGCATAAGGAAAATGTTAATGGCATTATCATAAGTCGATATTACAGGTACCTCTCCAAGCTTCATAAGTTCCCTTCACCCAACATGCAAGGACATGTGCATAGAAATTAGTCATATATTTGTATATATATGTTATATACACATTGTTAGGTTGTTACTGATCATTACTATATTATTTCTAGTATTCACAAGAGGTTTATCAACTATAAACATTAATATAACATTAAACAACGATTCTAGTCTAAACATAATTATAATGGACGAAACAATTTATAGGAATAAGAATGATTATAGTAGGAAACAAATTTACAATTATGTATAACAAGATTTATTGTTATAGGAATAATTATATCACAAAAAATATTGTAAAAAATAGAATACATTTCTTACCATATAATGAATACAATGAAAAATACTAGTATCCCAGATAAAACATAAACACATTCTAACTCTATCAATTGGATCCACTTCATGATACTACCATAATTTAATATAATTATATTAAAGTAAAATGAAATAAAATTGAAATTGGTCCCTTCAAGTTCTTGCCTATGGTTTTCCATAAAATCCCACCTTTCTCTTCTTGGGTGCTCTTATGATTATTCAAGCTTCCCATCTTTCATCTGTTAAGCTTATCTATAATATCTTCTAGAATTTTTATCATCAAATAACTATCACAATACCATTTATCAAAAATATTTTTTTTATTTCTTTGGAAAAAATATCATTTCTAGGTGTCGTTCTTCCGATTTGGTTGTGTAATCACTGTTATCTATACTGCTACTTTTTTTTCATGTACTGAGCATGTTCCTTTTATGCATAGATAAAAGGTGATTAATTTTATTATTACATTTATGGGTTACCACGCATCCATTTATTTCATAAAAAATATACTGAGATATGTCTTCTAATGTACCAATTTAGGGTCAAGCTATAATGTACAGTTAAGAGTGCCTCGAATAGCTAGGGAGGTAAAGAAAAATTGTGATGGAGAAGCTTAGGGCTTCCTGCTCCAAAACCCCAGCTATCATAGTGTTCTCCACGACCGCGGCTGCTGCAGCAACATCTCCCTACGCTCGGTATTAAGAAGTCCTCTGCCATTGCCAGGAGAGCCCGTTCCTGCTCCGGAATGCAATCTCCCAAGGGTATGAAAACCATTACGTTTCCTCTAATACAACTGTGATTGCAGCCACACCTTCCTCAAATATGCAGCTTGAAGCCGTCAACCGCTGCATAAAGAGCTCGATTTGACCTCAAGACATCATCAACCAGAATCATAAGCACCAGATCTCTGTTTTGGCCACCGATGCAAATGCTGCCCTCGTTGATTTGTAGTGAAGTGCTACCATTTTCAGCAAGAAAGGCCAGGAAATGCGGCGATTTGCCCACATCCCCTGTCTGGCCACCGTCGCCTTGGGACACTCAGCACTGTTTGGTCCAACCGTCGATAATCCTTATATAGTTTCTCTCAAGCCTAAAAGCCCTCTGGATTTGGGGAATCCAGGAATTTTCCCAGTTCAGAAGCTGGCTAGAATTGGAGAACAGAAGCTTTCATATCATTCACCCTCCGCTTACTAGATCCAGATCTCTCTTCTATCTGGTGGAACAAAACTGCTCTGGGTGCGAGCCACAAATCTAGTGCAGGATATTCTTCGAGATCTTGAACTCAGATTTGGGATCCCCTCAAATATCATGAGGATGCTTTACGGAGGTAAACAACTTGAAGATTCTCTACCCCTGTCTCATTACAATATAAAAAAAGATGCTTCCGTTATGCTCTCCCTTCGTTTGAGAGGAGGAGCTGCTAGGAAATCCTCCTCGGCTCCTTCCTTCTCCTACAAGGATGTGATTCATTCGCAGCCATCTAAGAGAGCTGCTCAACCAGCTGAAGCTCCCAAGCCTTTCCTAGTGGACAAAAGGGAGGAAACCCCTTCCATTGAGATCTCCCATCCAACTTTGGAGGACCAATTTCAGACATTTGCAGAAAAGGCTATCATTTGCAGGTTTAATGGCCTATGGCCTCGCACTACATATCAATATCAATGGATCCACTCCAACTGTACCAACAACTGCAAGGTATTCTTTTGTTCAAAAGGCTTCTTCATTGTGGCCTTTGCTTTCAATGAAGACTATTAGAAGGCATTAACGAAAGGCCCCTATTTCTGGGGATCAATAGGGCTCTTCCTTACTCCTTGGTTTCCAGATTTCAACCCTTCCACGACTGTCATCACCAGACTTCCCATTTGGGTCAGGCTTCCAAATCTACTTGCGCACCTCTGGCACTTTGCAGTCTTCCAAGGAATTGGGAACACCCTAGGCCACTTCCTGGCCACAAACACCTCAAGGGGGGAGAAAGGAATATACACATTTGGAAAAATTTGTGCAGAAATAGATATCAGTAATGGGCTACCTGACAAGATAAATCTCAAAATTGGGGACTTCCATTGGACCCAAACCTTGGACTATGAGAACACTGCCTTCCGGTGTCATCACTGCCACCAAACGGGACATCTCCAAAACTCATGTGCCACGTTCCTCGACAAAATGAAGAATAAAAAAGGGAAATTCAAATTGAAGAGCTAGAAGCCATGTGATCCACCTCACATGGACAACATTGATTCCTTCAGTTCAGATGAGGAGGAAAAAGATGTGAATGAAGAAAATGATGAGTAGGAAAAGGACCCCCCCTCGGCCAGCCCTACAGATCCTTCAGCATTGCAGATATCGTAGAAAATTTCACATGTGCCCTCTTCCTCTGAATCGGATAAGGAGGCTCCTCCTTCAGAACAGAATTGTCAACAATTGGTTCCTGTCCAGTCAGATCACAATGTCTAAGTTAAAGTCAATAAAAAAAAAGTGAAAAAATGTCGTTTGGAGGTTCCTACCCATTCTGGGTAGACCCCTTTGTCTCGCTCTATGCTTTCAGTTCTCCTTGTCACTTTCTACTTGTACTAGGTTGCTTATAGGAGCCGAGGTTGATATCTATCATTTCCGGCTCCCCTGTTTCTTTACTTTGCCTTCTGGCAAAGCTCTAATTGTACTATATGGTTTTTTCTTAATAGATTTAGTCTTATTCAGAAAAAAAATAATAAATAAATAAAAATGTACCAATTTAGGATCAATTTTTTCTGTTTTTAATTTCATGATGGTTGAATATATTTTTGTTTAGTTTCACTCATACTTATTCTATCTTAAACTCGTTGGAATTTAGTTATTTGATTTTGTTAAATGACATGCAGCATATTTTGGTAGTTCATTCTCTATTGTGGGCAACCCTTTGACACAACCATTTTTGTATAATTATGTACTTGATCAAAATATAAATAAGATATTAAATAGTGGACATTATTTATGTTTCCCAAATCTATTCACTACTATAGTAAATTTTATTTTTTCTAGTTATTTCTTTGGCAATGTCATCTCTATATAAGTATCTAATCTTCCAGGATATGAATATGTTTTGATATTGTGGAATTTTTTAATAAATTCCAGATCTACTCACTCCTGTAAAAAAATTTCCTTAGTTCTCTCACTCTTTACTGAACTTGAAGTAGAGTATTTTACTACCAATCTGGATGTATGGTTCCCCTATCTTGTCGGGTAGTGTGTGTATTGTTCATATATGATTGCAATGTCAAGGAAATTCCAACTTGTCCATAACTACACCTAAAAATTCGAGTATGACTACTTCGCTTTTTATGAAATGAAGTAGTTCATATATGGATTTTATGCTAGTTGTATATTGGGGATAAGCTCAATGTCAAATATATATGGGTCAATAACTTCATGAGTAAGATGTTTGAATCTTATATCCTTGATAGATTTCCACATAGCCGCTTATATGTTTTCTATCAGCCCCGATTGAAGCTCAAAATTTATTGAAGATCATGGGAATTAATTTCATCCATCTCTAGTACAATCTAAATATAGTATTTCCATGCATCCAGAATTAATTTTACTTAACAGTTATAGAACCTACCTACAAAATTTTAGAGTATCATTAGTTTTTTTCAACCCTTACACTTGGGGTAATTTTTGCATAAGTAAAATGTTAATGGCATTATCATAAGTCGATATTACAGCTACCTCTCCAAGCTTCATAAGTTCCCTTTACCCAACATGCAAGGACATGTGCATAGAATTTAGTCATAGATTTGTATATATGTGTTATATATACATTGTTACGTTTTTACTTATCATTACTGTATTATTTCTATTATTCCCAATAGGGTTATTAACTATAAACATGAATATAACATTAAACAACAATTCTAGTCTAAACACAATTATAATGGACGAAACAATTTATAGGAATAAGAATGATTATAGCAGGAAACAAATTTACAATTATATATAAAAAGATTTATTGTTATAGGAATAATTATAGCACGAAAAATATTGTACAAAACAGAATACATTTCTAACTAATTCTTTATATTAAATTTTCTTTTTAAGGTTGATTTGATTTCACTTTTTTTAATATATTTCCCTTATTAAAATATTCTATTTATTTATATTTTATTTAGTTTCTTATGCATATTTTACTTATAATAAACATTTCTATCCTTAGATATATGTGTAATAATATTTACTAATATTTATTTATATTTTAGTTTAAGGACTATGTATACTTATGTTATAGTTTTATCTGTCTTTTTTTTATTAATTAATTATCAGTAATTCTTTCATCTTTTTCACTTTTAAGTTGATTATATTATTCATATATATAATGATAATATTTTATAAATATATAATTAAATATAAGAATATTGATGTGATATATATATTAAATATATTTGATAATTATAAATTAAGATTCATTTTATTATATAATTATAAATAATAATGATTCATATTTATATCCATTATATTTTAGAATTTCACATTTTAATTTAATGAAATAACTTATAAAAACTTAAATTTATAATAAGAATTTTTCTTTCGGATTAGAAACTATATGAAAAATGAATATCTATATTAATAAAATTTAAAATAAAATATTTCGATATATAAATATGTGAAGTTTGTATTAATACGAATAGAATTATTAGAAATAACATAGATTTCTCTTATCTATCAATCTACTAAGTGAGAGTAACAACATATCTCAAGGTTCAAAACTTTCCTCATATTTGCATTGAAAAAGAAGTTTGTATTTTGAGAGATTTTATTCTTCTCCACACTTGTTATATGTGGAATTAATATAGTTCTATTTTAATTAAGATTCCTAATTTTATTAGTATTCATACACTTATACTATTACATTTATAATTATTTTATTATATTTATTTCAGTTCTATTTTATTTTATTATATATTTTTTTTTTATGTATATGTCAATATTACTAGATATTAGGATTTCCAAAAATGCATATGGTTTTTGTGAAAATTCCTACATCTAAAAATAATAATTTTACTATAATCTTATAAATAGACATTTCCAAGTTTGGAACACCTATTATATATTTTAACTAAAAATCAAATCAAGCAAACATATAATAGATATAAATAAATCTATTTTTAGTAAGAGAAAGTAAAATTAAAATTATGTAGATGGTTTGGATAAAAATGTCAATTCCACATATCATAATGAATTTTGCATGAAAAAATAAATATTGGGTTTAGAGTTATTAATTTATTATAATTTAGGCAATGCAAGTGTAGTGAAGATAATAATCTAATTAAAACATAGTAAAATAAAAACATATAATTTAAAATAAATTATATCAATCAAAATAGATTTTGTATTCAAATAGTTGTGGGTATATTTATTTTACTATTTTATAAAGATAAAATATTTTTGGTTTTAGGGATAATTTACTTGAGATAAAATGCCATTAAATAATCATGTTCCATTAAGTGGAAATGACTTTTTTTACAATCTCTTAAGTGAAAAATATCAATATACATTTGGATGTTGAAATAGTGTTATGTATAAATTAATTCAAGTTGATCTAGATTTTTCACACTAAATTCTATATTACATTGATAAACCAATTTGAAGAAAACATTTAATCATTTGAATTGAGTATGAAAATGGTACACAACTAAAACATACATAATATTTAGTTTTTAGTTCATAGCCCACAAATATAACATATATAATATTTGGTTTTTACTTTATACATAATTTTTTTTATTTGGATCTAATCACGTTGATGTGTTAGAATGTAATATCGAAGTATGCATTAAAAATTAAAATTTAATTCATGTATAATTTGATAAATAAAATTAAATTCATCTATAATTTTATTTTAAAGTGATTATGAGAAAAAAATAGAATATTTAGAGTGATTACTAAATTAACTAGAGTTATTTAATTAATTAGAATTAGATTAAATTGATTAGATACGACAACTTCAACACAAATTACAGTTTTATATTAAAATTATCGGTCATTCCCGTATTAAAAGTCTTTCCCATTCTCGGTCAAATAAAACAATCTAATAAAAGGAAATTTACTCATGGCAACTGACCTTGATCATTTCACACGATAAAGTTACTGCAACTGTTGTAGAACAATTTACTCTTGTCATGAGTGTTAGGAAAAACTTCTTTAAGACCACCTATTATCCTACCTTAGTCTTTCAGTATTAGTTACTAAAGTTCTTATCTTACTTCTCCCTTAATTAATAATGATTCATGTATCTAACATAACTATTAAGGGTCTATAGCTAAAATATTACTTCGATTCACAATTAAACATAAAGTCTTTTCTCCTGCAATAACAAATCTTGATTGTTGTTCAATCTATAAATTTTACTTGTGTCATTTTCAATGACATGTAACCATCCTTATTTCTACGCCTTAGGTCCAAGAGTTGAACCAAGGGCTCTCATACTATTCTTCCACGCATGTCTCTATTATTTTCAACTACAATATTCTTTTTTTTTCATTTAAAAGAGATACTAAAATTACATGCTTATCAAATGGGTTTGCAGTCATTGATTCATGTGCATGATCAAGATGCATCAAGGTGATCCATCGGTTCTCGATGTTGCTATCCAAAACCTATAACCCTAAACAACCTCCTCTCAATCATTCATTGGGTTACACTCATACCTCAACCATGCTCGCTTCCTCCAAAATTATGTTTCTCTGTCACTGTTAGAAGTGCTACAGGTTTGTGCATCTCACACATTCCAAAATCGACTCTTCTGAGGAGATTTCACACATGCACGATAGTTATAATTCAATTGGGTTTTCATGGTTATAATTCGCTCCATTATTGTTCCATTAATGTTTTGATGTTGAACCCTGTGGTATGGGTTTATAATTTTTGTAGGGAACGTAGAGCATGAAACTTTCCAGGCCTTCAAGTTCTCGTAGAGCATGAAATTTTCCAAGCCTTCAAGTTCTCTATCATACAATTTCTCCATCGCCTCTATTAGGTAATAACAATTTTCTCCCCCATCTCATTATGTTCCATGTGCTTAGAATATATAAATTTGCCTAATGTTAGTTCATCGGCAGCCATTTAGAACTGTGTTTTGATTTTCTTCTATTAACACTTCCACAAATAGATACAAAAGAGACCCCTCGACATTTTTGCATGTACAAGTACATCTTTGGCTTAAATTAATTGAAATTTTTTTCTATTTCTCTTGTCCCATTTGTGTCTAATACAGATATTTATGGTCCCATTTGTGTCTGATACATCTATTTAGGGTTGGTGTTCCTTCCACAGCTATGGGGGACATGTTCACGCATGTCATGTTTCTATTATTTTTCCATGACCAAAGGTTCTTCGACTAACCATACTCACATTGCTATATGTTGGTTCAGTATTCCTATTCCAATGATGGGTTTATGTCAAATTACCACATGGGACCGATATCTAGATTGAACTTATAGTCATAAGGCTTATAATCAAGCCTTCTATGTATTTACCCACATGTTTGTCTCAAATTCCTTTCGAAGCATAATTTTATGGTGTCATGACATGGTGTGATAACCTTGAGGGTTTTTGGGTGTACTTATCTAAATTTTATTTAAACATGATTTCTACCCTCTAACAAACTTCGTGCTAATGAATTTCTAGTTTTTCACTCTCCTCTCTAGGCTTGTTTTCTTTTCCTAGAGATGATGACATTATAAGGCACAAAATATTACTCTAGCATTAATCCCATCTCTTTCTTCTCCTTTGGTTATGTATCACTATTATATATTTTGTTACTTTAATTTCATGTACTCAGGATGTTCCTTCTATGCATAGATAAAGGGTGATTAAGTTTATTGTTATATTTCTCAGTCATTCGTTTCTTTCATAAAAAATATCCTGGGATATGTCTTCTAATGTACCAATTTAGGATCAATTTTTTCTGTTCTTAGTTTCATGATGGTTGAATATATTTTTGTTTTGTTTCGCTCATACTCATTTTATCTTAAACTCATTGAAATTTAGTTATTGGATTTTTTTTAATGACATGCATCATATTTTGGTAGTTCATTCTCTATTGTGGGAAACCCTTTGACACAACCATTTCTGTATAATTATGTACTTGATCAAAATATACATAAGATATTAAACATTGGACTTTATTTATGTTTCCAAAATCTATTCACTACTAAAGTAAATTTCATTTGTTCTAGTTATTCCTTTGGTAATGTCATCTCTATATAAGTATCTAATCTTCCAGGATATGAATATGTTTTGATATTGTGGAATTGTTTAATAAATTCCAAATCTACTCACTCATGTAATAAAATTTCCTTAGTTCTCTCGCTCTTTTCTTAAGTTGAAGTAGAGTAGTTTACTACCAATCTAGAAGTATAGTTCCCCTATATTATCGGGTAGTGTGTGTATTGTTCATATATGATTGAAATGTCAAGGAAATTCCACCTTGTCCATAACTACAACTCAAAATTCGAGTATAACTACTTCACTCTTTATGAAACGAAGGAGTTCATCGATGGATTTTATGCTAGTTGTATACTGGGGATACGCTCAATGTGAAATATATATGGGTCAAAAAATTTATGAGTAAGATTTTTGAATCTTATATCCCTGACACATTCCCACATAGCCGCTTATATGTTGTCTATTAGCCCTGATTGACATTTGAAATTTATTGAAGATCATGGGAATTATTTTCATCCATCTCTAGCACAATTTGAATATAATATTTCCATGCATCTAGAATTAATTTAACTTAACAGTTATAGAACCTGCCTGAAAAATTTTAGAGTATCATTGGTTTTTATCAAACCCTACACTTGTGGTAATTTTTGCATAAGTAAAATGTTAATGGCATTATCGTAAGTCGATATTACAGGTACCTCTCCAAGCTTCATAAGTTCCCTTCACCCAACAAGCAAGGACATGTGCATAGAAATTAGTCATATATTTGTATATATATGCTATATACACATTGTTAGGTTGTTACTGATCATTACTATATTATTTCTAGTATTCACAAGAGGTTTATTAACTATAAACATTAATATAACATTAAACAATGATTCTAGTCTAAAAATAATTATAATGGATGAAACAATTTATAGGAATACGAATGATTATAGCAGGAAACAAAATTACAGTTATGTATAACAAGATTTATTTTTATAGGAATAATTATATCATGAAAAATATTGTAAAAAATAGAATACATTTCTTACCATATAATGAATACAATGAAAAAGACTAGTATCCCAGATAAAACATAAACACATTCTAACTCTATCAATTGGATCCACTTCATGATACTACCATAATTTAATATAATTCTATTTAGTAAAATAAAATAAAATTGAAATTGGTCCCTTCAAGTTCTTGCCTAGGTTTTTCCATAAAATCCTACCTTTCTCTTCTTGGGTGCTCTTATGATTATTCAAGCTTCCCAGCTTTCATCCGTTAATCTTATCTATAATATCTTCTAGAATTCTTATAATCAAATAGCTATCACAATATCATTTATCAAAAATAATTTTTTTTTTAATTTATTTGCAAAAATATCCTTTCTAGGTTTCGTTCTTTCGGTTTGGTTATGTAATCACTGTTATCTATACTGCTACTTTTTTTTCATGTACTGAGCATGTTCCCTTTATTCATAGATAAAAGGTGATTAATTTTATCATTACATTTATGGGTTACCATGCATCCGTTTATTTCATAAAAAATATACTGAGATATGTCTTCTAATGTACCAATTTAGGATCAATTTTTTCTGTTTCTAATTTCATGATGGTTGAATATATTTTTGATTAGTTTCAGTCATACTCATTCTATCTTAAAATTGTTGGAATTTAGTTATTTTATTTTTTTTAATGACATGCAGCATATTTTGGTAGCTCATTCTCTATTGTGGGCAACCCTTTGACACAACCATTTTTGTATAATTATGTACTTGATCAAAATATAAATAAGATATTAAATAGTGGACTTTATTTATGTTTCCCAAATCTATTCACTACTATAGTAAATTTTATTTTTTCTAGTTATTTATTTGGCAGTGTCATCTCTATATAAGTATCTAATCTTCCAAGATATGAATATGTTTTGATATTGTGGAATTTTTTAATAAATTCCAGATCTGCTCACTCCTGTAAAAAAATCTCCTTAGTTCTCTCGCTCTTTACTGAACTTGAAGTAGATTATTTTACTACCAATCTAGATGTATGGTTCCCCTATCTTGTCGGGTAGTGTGTGTTTTGTTCATATATGATTGCAATGTCAGGGAAATTCCAACTTGTCCATAACTACACCTAAAAATTCGAGTATGAATACTTCACTTTTTATGAAATGAAGTAGTTCATATATGGATTTTATGCTAGTTGTATATTGGGGATATGCTCAATGTCAAATATATATGGGTCAATAACTTCATGAGTAAGATGTTCGAATCTTATATCCCTGACAGATTTCCACATAGCCGCTTATAAGTTTTCTATAAGCCTCGATTGATGCTCAAAATTTATTGAATATCATGGGAATTAATTTCATCCATCTCTACTACAATCTAAATATAGTATTTCCATGCATCCAGAATTAATTTTACTTAAAAATTATAGAACCTACCTGCAAACTTTTAGATTATCATTAGTTTTTTTCAACCCTTACACTTGGGGTAATTTGTGCATAAGGAAAATGTTAATGGCATTATCATAAGTCGATATTACAAGTACCTCTCCAAGCTTCATAAGTTCCCTTTACCCAACATTCAAGGACATGTGCATAGAATTTAGTCATATATTTGTATATATGTGTTATATATACATTGTTAGGTTGTTACTAATCATTACTGTATTATTTCTAGTATTCCCAACAGGGTTATTAACTATAAACATGAATATAACATTAAACAACAATTATAGTCTAAACATAATTATAATGGACAAAACAATTTATAGGAATAAGAATGATTATAGCAGGAAACAAATTTACAATTATGTATAACAAGATTTATTGTTATAGGAATAATTATAGCACGAAAAATATTGTACAAAATAGAATACATTTCTTACATTTAATGAATACAATGAAAAAAGCTAGTATCCCACATAAAACATAAACTAGACATTCTAACTCTATCAATTGGATCCACTTCATGATACTACCATAATTTAATATAATTCAATTTAGTAAAATAAAATAAAATTGAAATTGATCCCTTCAAGTTCTTGCCTAGATTTTTTCATAAAATCCCAACTTTCTCTCCTCGGGTGCTCTTATGCTTATCCCAGCTTCCCATATTTTAAGCTTATCTTTAATATCTTCTAGAATTATTATCATCGAATAACTATCACAATATCATTTATCAAAAATAATTTTTTTCTTTTCTTTGGCAAAGATATCATTTCTAGGTGTCTTTCTTCCGGTTTGGTTATAAAATCACTAGTATCTATAATGCTACTTCCATTTCATGTATTGATGATGTTCCTTTTATGCATATATAAAAGGTGATTAATTTTATCGTTACATTTCCGGGTTACCACGCATTTATTTCTTTCATAAAAAATATCATGTGATATGTCTTCTAATGTACCAATTTAGGATCAATTTTTTCTGTCTTTTAATTTCATGATGGTTGAATATACTTGTGCTTAGTTTCGCTCATACTCATTTTGTTTTCAACTTGTTGAAATTTAGTTATTTGAATTTGTTTAATGACATGCATCATATTTTGGTAGTTCATTCTCTATTGTGGGCAACCCTTTGACACAACCATTTCTGTATAATTATGTACTTAATCAAAATAAGATATTAGATAGTGGACTTTATTTATGTTTCCAAAATTTATTCCCTACTATAGTAAATTTGATTTGTCCTACTTATTTCTTTCGCAATGTTATCTCTATATAAGTATCTAATCTTCTAGGATATGAATATGTTTTTATAATTAGTTTTTATCAAACTTTTAGAGTATCATTAGTTTTTATCAACCCCTACACTTGGGGTAATTTTTCCATAAGGAAAATGTTAATGGCATTTCATAAGTCAATATTATAGGTACCTCTCCAAACTTCATAAGTTCCCTTCACCCAACGTGCAAGGACGTGTGCATAGAAATTAGGCATATATTTGTATATATGTGTTATTATTTCTAGTATTCACAACAGGGTTATTAACTATAAACATGAATATAAAATTAAACAACAATTCTAGTCTAAACATAATTATAATGGATGAAACAATTTATAGGAATAATAATGATTATAGCAAGAAACAATATTGTACAAATGTAATGCCTCTCACCTAACACAAATTTTTTTTTCCAACTAACTAATAATACTAGTTTTTATAAGTTTTCGTCGCAACTTGACAAACTTCTATTTCCATATTTAGATCATCGTTTGGTCAATTCGTCGCAAATCAATGAAATTGTAACACCAATACTAAAATCATTACTTCCTCTTTGAGTTTTTAGTATTTAGTTTACTATTGATAATCATACTCTTGGGCATACATCTTTTTCAGCAGCTATGGCTAAAGCAACCTCTTATTATCTTTCTATGACAACTCCTTATTTTAAAATAACTATCTTTAGCCCATCTCTTCACCTCATTTTTATTCATACTTCTATTGATAATAAATATATATTTATATATATGAGGCCTCCTCGACACATATATATATTCCATTTTATTTCTATTAGAAAACATATTTAATTGTTAACTCCCTTATTCATTTATGTGTTAATTGACATGAACTCATGGATTCAAAGGAAACTATATAGTATTCCATATGTTAACATTATATCCATATACTATATACATATATGCTATACTCGAGGAAATACTTTAATTTACGTTCTACCTATGTTTCTTTCACATCACATGGGTTTAGTATTTTGGTTCAACCCTGTTGCTCCCTTAGTCGATTTCTATCTATATATCACTTGCTAGTATGTGTTAATTTGAATATCACGACTTACTAGGATAAGATTACCTGGAATTTGGAGTTAGACTTCAACATGAAGGTGCCCACCAACTTTTCATTTGGTTCGAAAACATTAATGGTGGTATTAACTATCAACAAACATCATGGTATACCTATTCTCACTCCACGAAATTCATAGCAATGGATATGTAAACTTAAAGAGACAGACAGTACTAACTCTTAAATACTTTATGTCACCTCCCATGTGAACAAGTACTACTTATTAAATTTGGATATCTTCAGAGTTTATCTCATGGGATTTTCTACAGGTTTGACATAAACACACATCATTTTACGAGACAATATCATTGATCCAGATTTAACTCCACATCTACTGCCACATGGATGGTGGAGATGGTAGGAAACTTAGGGTTTGCTGAAGATATATCACTTGGCATTTATAGTGTTGTGTTTCATTTATTTGCAGGAAAGCTTTTCCCTCGCTGAAAACAACGTCATAACCTTTGTCCTCCAACATAGTGACCAAGACCAAGTTCTTCTTCAAACCTGGAACATGCATAACATATTTCAACAAAAATGGTTTACCTAACTCCCTCTAAAAGGTAATGGCTCGAATTCCGGTCACACTATATCTACCATCGTCGCCCATCTCTATATGCATTTGGAGATCCTTCTCCTCCAAGTCACTAAACAACTCCTTGTCCCTCGTCATATGGAATGAAGCACCAATATCAAGATACGACACCGACCCCATTGAGCTTGAAACCAAGCATGCGATCAAAGGGAAATCAAGTTCAAATTGTGAGGCTAAGGCCTCACCCGCTGCAGCTCCAACAACCTTCTTGTTCTTATTTTTCTGTGGGCAGTTAGTGGCAAGACGCCCAAGTTCGTGACAGTGAAAACACTTCACTTTGGACAAATCCAGCTTCTTGCCTTTAGCCTTGGATTTTGGATGATTTTCTTCTTCCTTTCCTTGCTTGGGTAGCCAAAGAGAAATTTTCTTCATCTTCATTCTTCGATGAATATCCATCCCTGGTACCCTACCTTATCTCCTCCTGCACAAGATCCGACCAAAGTTGCTCCCATCCCGACAGTTTCTCCTGTCCATTGACAGAGTCTTCGTAGCTATGCCAAATCTTCGAAAGCTCAAGGAGAGCCAAGCCTGCCTGGTGTCATTATCTGTCCTGAATTTTAATAACTTCACCTCATCCGAAATTGGAAAAACTTCATAGATGCTTTAACACTGTCATTTTCCATTTTGATTTTTTTGAGCTTATCTTTCAAGGCCAACTTCCTATGGTCACTGATGCTTTGGAAAAGATATGTCAAAGCCTTCCAAATTGAAAATGGAGTGACTTTCCTGTGAAGGATTGACACAATATGGTCTTTCACACCTTCCAACAAAATTCTTCTTTTCTTCACTACCTTCTTTTTCCATGCGTCAAGTATTGCAGCATCGCTAGAAGTAGGCTTAGGAACATCACTATCGATGAAATCCTTTAGTCCATTATCTTCAAGAACTACCTCCATCTTATCCTTCCAGGCTATGTAATTTGAGCTACCCTGAAGGGCATACTCCAATCGCAACCCATTGAAAGACATTTCAATGAATACCAACTTCCACACACCAAGAAATTTTGTGTTAAATTCGAATTGTCCACCAAAGACAAAACCTGTGACTGCTGCACTGAAATCTCCGTGATTAACACCTGCTTCTTTGTATACCATGTAGGAATTTATTAATACCACTTATTAATGTAATTTCTCCTATCCTGACAATACCTTCTTTCAACAAATAATCGCTTGTTAATCTTGCGAAATTAAATCGCTAATTTAAAACACATGAAGAAAATCAACGACACAAACACAAATATTTAACTATAATATTAAAGCTAAACCCCAACTATCATATATTATGTATATCAATGATCATGAATAACTTACATGCTTAGTACATCAAGCTCTCAGTACAATCAACAATCATTGCACATTGTCATGCAGAAATTTGCATATCTATGCACCAATTTCTTGCATCCTGACAACTTGCATCCACTGTGCAATCCCTACTGAAGAAGACCCTTGAATGAATTTGAATTGGCCTTGCCTTGACTATGCAATCCTCATTGGAATCTCCAATGTGTGTTAGATGCATTGAATGCATCACTATAGTCACAACAGATAGTCCATCTCACCCTTTCACCTATCTCTCCACTAGGTCTCCACTGGAACTGACATGTAAGTAGTTAACTATTATATTTGACCAGTTGTTAGTGAATTATTAGTTTTGAATTAAATAACTAATTAATTCACTAAACTCTCACTAGTGTATCTTTCAGTTATACTAGATACAACTAGCTCAACAGAGTTTAACTCACTTAACTGAGTTAAACTAAATAAAAACTCCCGTAACTACTCTTCCAACTCTGTCATAACTTTTCCACTTGAGTTCTAATTGAGTCCTCCATGCATGAGTCACCAATAACCCTAGGAATTTCTTAATTCCTTCATCCCACTGATTTTCCAAATCTGTTCACTGAAATAAAGTGCTCCAAGAGAATAAGTTGATATTTATTGTCGGATTATTATTAAGGACTAATAATAATTGACAAGCACCTATTTTTAGATTGAAGATCTATAAATAGACTTCGCCCAATATTCTAAAAATAGAATTTCATCTATTTTTCACATTTGACTAACCATCTAAAAATAGCATCCTGCAACTTATAGAATATGCTCACCATGTCTAAAAATAGACATACGCCTAAAAATATCTTGCGGGCCCCACTTAGTGAAGGTGCTTACTTTTCACTAAACTCATCGTCTTGTTGAACTCAAAACCTACTCAAAACATATGTATCCTCAACTTCCTTACCTTTGTCACTAGAAATGTGGATTGCAAATAACACACACCCTTTCTTGCGACTATACTTGGCCTACATAATTGTAACCATCCTAACTGATGTTTATTTCTTCTTACCCTATAGGACTCTTTCTTCCCCATTGTTATACAAGCACTCAATAGCCTTTTCATAACAATATACCTTGGTCCTGTGAAGATATAGCCAATTCATACCCAATAGCATACTATATGACCCCAATGGTAATATTCTCAAGTGCATTGATGTAGACATGCCATTCAAGTCAAATGCACAGGCTCTTACCCAATGATGAACTCTTTTCTTTGTACCTATAACCAACTACACTAACCAAGACTCTGCATGCACTTCACTATTCAAACCACGCTTATCTACCAAGTTAGGACTATCATAACTATAATTATATCTAGGGTCAATAAAAATAGAAAAAACTTGATCCAAAGCTTGACATCCATCTCGATAATAGATGCTCAGTGATCTATCTACCTATTATCCAACGCTACATAGATCTTGGGAATACTATGTCCAACATCTCCCACCATCTTTGCCTCTTATGCATTATAGATATGTGGTATACCACCTTGATGTTTTGCACAATCTCTCTTTTGATGATATTTTCCACAATTCCAACAATGTATAGGTTTCCGACCTTCATTCGTATTCTACTTCTCAGATCGAAATCCCTATCCTCTGCCATATGTATTGAACTTTTTGGGTGGTGCAACATTTTTTTTTTTACTTGTATCTTGAGGTCTTTCTTGCTTCTTGTCCCATCTTCCTTTGTTCCTTGCATTACCTTTCCATTTCATCTTAGTCTCATATCTGATCTTTGATTTCTCATAATAATTCTCTAGCTTCCGAATAGCCTCCTCTAATGATCTAGGCTCATCAAACTCAATCATGTATTTAAATGCTATCGAAAACCCGCTGATGAATCTCTGGGTCTTGGCCTTCTCCTCCTTACAGGAAGGTACATATCTCAAAAACTCCAAAATCCTGATAGTATACTCATCATCTGTCATGGAAACCATCTTTAGCTCATAAAACTCTTTTTCCCTGTCATCATAGTATATTTCCGATATATACTTCTTTCGGAATAGTCTCTTGAACTCACTCCAATTCAAATCCTCCTCATAAATATCTCTGATGTTCTTCACATATTCCCACCAAATGTCTACTTTACCTCAAATGCTTAATGTATCTATTATGGCTTTCATGTTTTCCCAGTAATCATGCAACCTAAAGAACTTCTTTAGACCAAGCAACCATGCCTCTGCAACTTTTGGTTTCTTCATCTCTCCATCAAATGTAGGTGGTTTTTCTTTCTTAACTCATTTGACAAATATCCCCTGTCACTCCTCCTGTAAGGATGATAATTATGACTATCATGATGCCTATCACAACTAGAACTAGAATGATAGTTGTGTTTGTCACCTCTACTATCCGAGGTGTCCAAGAACCTACCATCTCTAATCATGTCATATATATCTGACCGGTGACCTACTGTCTATAGTTGATCCAAAGTGATCCCTGTTTTTGCAAATCTGAAAAATTTTGAAGGATTGTTGCATTAACCTCTGCTTGATTTTCCTATGCCTATATGGGTCTGTCATTATTTTCCTTGCAACTCCTTATTTCTTCCTTTAAAATTATCAATGTGTCTTTCAATTCAAAAGAGTTCTCATATCATTCATCTGATTCATCAGGAGAACCTTTGTATTCTACCATCTTGTTATTCATATTTGATTTCTTTCATGCAATGCATACTATGTCAGCTAAACCAAATCAAAATAAACCAACATACCTTAGCATAATTCGGGGAGGATATCTCATCTGCCATATCAAACAATCAATATAATACATGTATTGACATAATCAAATCAACATATAGACATATAACACATAGGTGTACCAACATATAAACATCATTCTAGCTAGATTCGAGTCATCAATGCATGACCATATCACTACACATACCATGACCTCATGCATGACAACATCCACCATACCAATGTACATGGACAATACACAAGCATAAAGATGTATTATACATAAGCATAAACAAAGACAATACACAAGCACAAACACAGACAATACACAATCATAAACACGGACAATACACAATCATAAACACGAACAATACACAAGCGTAGAAACAAAAAATACACAAACATAAACATCATGTAACCAAGCATAAATAGACAATACATGTGACAAAATGTAACAACATGTAACCAACATTACATAGACAATACATGTAACCATTTGAAGTGTATAAGCAACACGTAACTAGTAATACACTCATGACGACACATTCCACAACAACAACATCCTCTTCCACATGGCAACATCACCACAATCATGATCGACACCAGGCATATACAACAATAATATATACCACCATGATCATTAACACACATGTAATTGACATGAATGCATGACCAACACACACCGCCCATCCAGTCTAAGGGGTGAACCATGCTCTGATACCCCTGTCTAGCACCCTCCTTTCACATCTACCTAAGTAACTGACAAACTTGGGTAAACATGTGACAAAGAGTTATTACAATATGATTCAACCTCCTATGTGACCTTAAGGAAGTGGAATCAACAGAAACACATCAAAAAAACCTTCCACATTAGCAAAAGAACTCCCAAGAGCCAGCCCAACCACTTAGGTATCCATCCCCTGGGTCCCACTAAGGTTTTATACATGCAAAACCCTGGACGCATAGGCATGGGTGCATTTGGGAGGCTCTCGACACTCCCAAAAAATATGCATGTCTACATCCAGGGACTTTTTCCCACAAACCTATGCTAGCTTCCATAATATTTGAGCCACTTGTTCATTCCCAGAGCCCAGGTCACTGCCCATAACTCAATAACAAGTTCATAAATTAACTATAACATTGAAACAATGGGGCACTATAAGCAAACATTTGAACAAGGACTTGAATGGACCCCAAATGGCCATGACATGCATTTTGTCAAACATATCACAAATATTTAATCTACATGTTTAAAAAAAATATTTGAACATGGGGCTTTCATACTTATCTGAGAATCGCTAAGAAGCATTGTTGCTTCACAACATTAACTACATTATTGTATATTTAGGCATAGATACATTGTTCATTAAATTACAAATCAAAACATGATGAGAGGAATACATCAGCACCATCACAAAGACTTAGTCATAACCAACATATAAGAAATAGAAATGACAAGCACATAACAACCATATAAGCCACATAATAACAAGCATGTTTACCCGTCAATACAAGAGTAAAATATCTCTTATTTCCATAATAAAAACACAACCAAGTCTAGACTTTCACATTCCACCAAACCATAGACATGGTTGAGCCAAATATCTCTTCAGCAAATCACCCTAGTTCCATATTCCAATAATGAATGTGGGATCTCGTAAACAAAATCCATCAAAACCAAACCAAGGCTTCCAGAGGCCAAAGCACCTCAACCCTCAACCAATGATTCAACCTCACAGTCAGACATCACAACCATCATAGATTGGTCTCTACCCAAGTTGTTCCAGGACTCTAGAGCGTATGTTTCAGCTAGGGATTCCAAGACTAGTAACTCAACCCACAACTATTCGTCGGGCTTCCAGAGCATTTTTCCAACCAAGGCTTCCAGGAAATAATAAATCAACCCATATCCAAAGGCACACGAGAACCAACTAGAAAAAAAAACAATGAAGCTAAACCCACAATACCATGGCTATCCAAGAAATGGAAAGGCTAGGTAAATCAACTGTCAATCCAAGCAATCCTCCATGCCAGTGACATATCATGACCAAGAAACCACATGCATACACCATGCATGCCATGTTAAGTCCCTATATTAATAGTGTAGCCCCTTATTATGTTAGTGTAGCCCCCCTTATTGTTATTATTGTACCCCTGTAACCCCCATTTTGTTATTATTGTGCCCTTAAATTATTATTGTTAGGTCGGCTAGGATTACATTGTGGCCCACTAGGATTACATTATGGCCCCATGGACTCCTATATATATAGAAAGGAGGTTTTGTGAATTGTATCATCCAAGAATTGTTCATTTATGTAATGTATTGGAGGTTGCCCCCTCGAAGTGGCTTATTTCTAAGGCGTTCATATCTCTTTTCTTCTATTTTTGGAGCTGGTTACTCAACATGCCAAAACTAGTGAGTAAAACATACATGCAACTCAGTACCTACAATCAAAACCTAGTGTATTCTTTTATCCTGATGTCCTGTTGCGATTTCCTGCTCTTCCTTTGCCTTCTTGCTCTAAATCACCAAGTGTGCCACACTCTCCAACAGTGCTCCAATAAAACTCTAAGTATTCAAGAGTATGAGAGAGAGGGAGAGAGAGAATCATGAGAGCTCCAAAATTGCAATGATCAAAATCCATGAACTGATCCTCATAAGCCTTTTTATTAATGAGGCCTCTATTTTCTTCATTTTCCATTATTTTCCTTCATTTTCCTCCTCACATGCAACCTATGACCTTTCACTTCCCTTTTCTCATATTTTCCATTATTTTCATAAATAAATTCCAATAAATGTCAATTTTCCTTTCCAAAGCCTTAGCCATTGCCTTTTCTAATTTCTATAGCCATATTAAACTTGTGTGAACACTTGCACTAGGATGTTTTTCCTAGCATTCAGCTTGTAATACGTGTCCCATGATCTTGGTTATTATTTTTCCTTTATTAACTTTTATTACATGGAATTTTCACTAGGTTTGTTACACTTATGATATTCAAATACCCCTGGAATACACTAGAGGATAACCTGTCAGGTAAAGAGTTGAGTTCCTTGTAAATATGATTTCATGAAAACCCTTCTAGCTTCCTCATTATAGATTTTATCCTCTAGAGTATATGTGCTATATGAGGGGCCATAATGCGCACACAATCACATAACCAATCTAAAAATTTGGAATCTCTTAACCCATTTTAAATTCACAACAAAAAGAAGTTCCCAAAGAGCTGAGAACTACACTCTCATGTTGGATCCCCAGCCAAAAGTATACTTGGTATATAGATAATAAAAACCACTTATAAATAGAGTTGCACCTCCTCCACATATAGGGGGAGTTCCTTGGTTATCCCCCTTTATTATATTTATTAATAAGGGACAAAATATTTAAAAAAAGCTTCTTGTTTTCAACGTCAACTCTGTAAAATTTTCATGTGGATTTGATGATTCCCATCACCACCTCCACAAGAATGATCTTATCTTGAATATTGTAGGATTCCTTGACTACCAAAATGTATGGATAATAGATACAAGGAACATAGAATATTCCAAAAAACAAAATTTCCATGGCCCAATCCAAAATGCATTCACCCATTGATTTTATATTTTGGGAATCAATTATAAGAGAATGTATATTTACCCAAGCACCATACTTGCGGGAAGAAGGAACATGATATAGTAAAATGATGAATGGTTTCTAAATTTTAAAATTGTAACTTGGCATCGGCTTGACCTTATCCATCCTCTCTTTTATCTGATTATCCTAAATAAGCATTTTTTTATTTAGATCCTGTAATATTCCCAAATGGGGAATGTAGCAATAATGAATGGTTATGCATTAAAATAATGCAGTTCATCTAAAGCAAAGCAGGAGGCCAATAAAAAGGCTCTTAAAAATTATTTACAGCAACAAAATAGATGTATAATGAGGCCCATAAGATGCATATCTGGAAATACAAGACATTAATAGAAGAAAATCCCTCAAAAGAGGTGTTGCAACCACATGTATAGACTAAAACTACCTTGACAACGTTATTTTATTGGGTTGCAAAATGTTTTTGATTACATGTCAGATATAGAGCATATATTTGTATGAAAATTCAGATCCATACACTAGAAAGGCTCCTCTTTAAGATCCCCTTGGGGCTTTGAGCATTACACCAAGTATAAGCAGTAGATCTAAGATCTAAGAATGTAGATATGAAGAAATATTTAGTGATTCATAAGTATTTAGAAATATGCATATTATATCTGAAATATTCAATGTATAGATCTCCTCTAATGGATCTCAAAGTGAAGGGTAGATCCCCAACGTTCAGAAAGAATCTCTCCAAATGGTGCACCAAAACTCCCTGCCTCAACACCTACAGGAATAATGCATATCTGGAAGAGAAACTACACTATAGGGTATAGATAATAGTTGGCCACATGCCAAGATCAGAAAATTATGCCCAAGCACTCCAATACACTCCTCGAATTGGAGTAGAAAACTCCTCCACTGAAAAAGGCCACTGAAATGTCCTAGATCTGAATAGATCTAGCCTCCACTTGCTGCACCTTGCAAATACAACCAAACCCTCAACAGGATCTGAGTTGTAGTTGAAAGGAGAAGCTTGACCTCAAGCCAGATAGTGGACTATGCAATACAAGACTCTCCCAAGAGCTACTCAATGGGAACAGGTGGAATTTCTAAACGGGAAATCCCAATGCTAAACAACATTTGAAATCTAGGCTAAACAACCAAAGAAAGTTATATGGTCTAAACAGACAATATATCAAAATATCATATCTTCAACAACCCCTTCATGCTTCCATTCCCTTCCTTATATATATTAAGAGCTTGTAAACCCTAAACCACCTCAATGAAATATTCTCTTTCACACATTCCATCTCCATCTAGAGCTACGTTGTGCCTCATTGAAGGTCACTCCTCCAAGACAACACTGTAGATTTGGTCAAGGTTGACCCAGTCAAAATATCCAGCCCCCTTTCACACCTAAGGGTGCTTGCTTACATAGCCATGATTTAGCCTTTTTCACATTTGGCCTTGATTTATTCTTTATTAGGAGTTAGATGAACCTCCTTTACACATGTATTCTTTAAGCAAAGAAAGAGAAACAAACATGGATATTCCAATTAGCTTAGGACTAATTAGGAATATTATATTCCTCCCCTCCAAAGTGTTGCTTGTCCTCAAGCAACTCACAAGGACATTGTAAAATCTCCAATGGATTTGTAATATTCCTAAATTAGCATGCAGCTAATAGGAATATTAATTTTTCTTTTAAAATCTAGTTAGATGAATAAATGGGCAAGGAGGCTCATAAGTTGCTTAAGTAGGAATAAAATCCCTCATAATGCGAAAAGGGATCATGTTAATAACCAAATCAAGCATCCACATGTGTGAACAAGGTCTAAAATGTGTGTATAAAGTCAATTTTGACCAAGTCAACAACATTAATATATGAGGAGTGGATCCTAAATAAAGACATCTCAATGTGAATGAAGATCAATCTAGCTAGTCAAAATGAAGACACCTTAAGTGTGAAAAGAGACACTGCATGAAGATCTATTCAAGGTTGACTACATCAAATAGTGTTGTAAAAATATGAGTAAGACTTGTGGAGATAGCGTAATTTTGGTGGAGGAGCCTTTGCATGGAAGCAACCTCATAATTGGGTGGGACCCATGGTGGGGAAGCTCATCAACTATATAATGGATGGGTTGGCAACCATATGGGCATGATTTAAGATTATATTTTGTATGTTGTCTATTTATACTTCTCTGCATCCTTTGGTTTTTTAGCTAAGTTTGTTGCACTATTTAGTGCAAGGGTTTTCTCATGCAGTAATTTCCCACTCTTGCTTGAAGATCTTGTTTAAGAAATTTGAGGAGAGCATTTTGTGCTATATTTTCCACTACCTAGTGTTATGCCAAGTAGTAACCTTCAATAATAGTGTAGCCCCTTTCAAAAATTGTGTTATTTCTTAAGGTATTGTAGTGGAGGGGTTTAATCCCTTGTTTTGAGAGCTAGTTTCCTAGGGGAGGATCAGCCTTTTCCCAAAAAAGCTAGTAGGAGGAGCTACAACCATTTATTTGCATGATTAGACATATTTATGTAGTGCTTCATCCATACAGTGTGATTCAGCCATAGATCTGCAACAAATATTTCAGGTATATCATTTTTTCCAAGAAACCCTTGTCGGGTCATCTTAGATCTATGTAAAAGAGACTATATCTTTTCTTTTGAGTTTATTTGATTAATACATGAGAATATATATTTTTTCTCTATATTTCTAAGTATAAACCCTCAAATAACTGCGCTGTCACTTTCTGCAGTAATTTCTGTTGGCAGTAGTCTTGGGGTTTCAGTGTTTTTTGAGCTGTTTTGAGCATGGGAGGCCTAGTTAACTAGGATATAATGATTTGTTTCTAATTTCCTTTCAGATATGGTTGTAATAATTTCAGATCTAATGGATCCATGGGATAATTTTTCCTATTGATACTTATATTTCTAAAAACTGCATTTTTCATGCATGTATTGTTGAGTTTTCCCATTTTGGAATATTACAATGGTATCAGAGCATCATCTTGGCACAACCTGTGCTTTCTAAAGAAGCTAATATGTATTTTCAAGGAAAGGGCAGACAGAAGAATTTTGATTACATTGAAGACAAAGAATACAAGGGTAAAACCCCTTTATCTGGAAGAATGAAAAGGAAGGAGTTCTCAAAAACTTTGTTCCAAACTCTATATGAGCTTAAAAGAGAAATCAGGGGAATGAAGAGGGAAAGACATGAAGGTCCCTCAAGAATATATTTACATGAAGAAATCCCCAGTTCTTCATATTATGTGTGCAAACACTCAGCTACACAATCAAATCTACAACTTTATTCTATGCCCATATTTACTGCAAGAGAGAGGAAGGAAGAAGATGCACCAAAGGAGGGGACTTTAAGTGGTTACCTTTAGGAGTATGAATCTCAATCTTAGAGAATCAAGGAGCACTTGAGTTTCCAAGAGTTCTGCCAGCTCAAGGAGGAAAGGAGATCCAATAAGTACAATAGAAGGAGAAGAGGTAGATTCTTTCTGCCAAATTTTGGTGGATCCTCCAAATGCACAGCCAAGGATTGGATAGATCAGCTAAACTCATATTTAGACCTACATCAAGTTTTAGGAAAGGAAGCCCTTAAAGTAGCAGCGCTGCATCTTAAAGGTAAAGATTATGCTTGGTGGTTATTTGAATCCTTTTCATTGAAGAATGTAAATATATCTACTTATGCAAGATTCACTAGGAGATTAGTGAAGAGATTCAATGTAAAAAAAACTGAAACATCTTTGATTGAGCTAACAAATCATGAGCATGCAAAACCTTTTCATGAGCTAGAAATATCTTTTATGCCAACTCCACTTCAGGTTCCTGTTGAAGGGGATAAAAACTTGTGTGATACTTTGCCAAAGGAAAGATCCCCTTTGCATGAAGAGATTTATTCTCAAAAGGAAGTCATGGAGATTCCTCTTTCAAGGGAAGACCAAGATCTAAGGTCTCTCATTGATAATGAGGTATTCTCAAATATTTATGAGGAGAAAGAAAAATAGGGAAGGAACAATGTTGTCACTTCATAAAAAGAACCATCACAACACGGGGATGGACATGAAGTTATTGCTTCGAGGGAAGGAGCTTTTTCATCTTTGCAAATGGTTCCCAAGGAGCATCATGTGACAGTAGTAATGGGCAATAACACCTTGCTCCAAGGAGTAGGAGGAAGGATGGATCAGCATCCAATGATGAGGAGCATGCACCCTTTTTTATTTCAAGGGGTTTCTATTCATGAGAAGGAGACTGAACTGTGCAGCATTGGGAGGGACACATTAGTCCATTCATTCATACAATCTACTTTAGATCATGATGTCTCTTTACATGGAGGCATTCCATGAGGGAGACCCCCTGATTGGAAGAAGAATAAAGTATTCTCTCAACTTAATGCATTAGTGACATATTTGGCTAAGGAAGGAGCCTTGGGAGAAGCTAGCACAGTGCTGCGAACCTCTGATGGGCTCCAAGGAGAGATGAGCAAACTTCTCAAATTGACCTTGCTATCTTCCGCTCACCTATATGCACTGGAAAAGAAGGATCCAAAAATCTGTGATGACATGAGCATGGTGTCAAATGGCCACTCCATAGTCTTAGGGAAGCAAATGATACTTCCCCATCTGAGAAATATTTCTGAATATGACAAGAGGGTATTACCACTCTTGTATGCATGGGAAAAACTATGGAAGTTTTGGACAAAAGAAACCTTTCAAAAGAAGGTTGAATTCCATGAACTTGAATATTTTCTTGAGCAATATCAGCTACAAGAGAGGCAACAAAATAAAGTTGAAAGTACTCCAACATGTGGCTTTGGCATCAAGCATGTCAAAGAGGAGATCCAAGTCATGATAGGGGTTGCATATCAAATTTCTACAGTGTTGTCATTGTTGGGAAGCTTAGATCCATATTGGGAGTCCCAAATTTTGATGTAATATTCTAAGGACCTCTTCACATGTAAGGTTCTTGATGGGCAAGTAATGAATAGGACGTATAAAGTGGTTGATGGAGTCATTTATTCTCATGATCAAATTTATTTGACAAGAGACTGCAAGCTCAAGGATAAACTACTTAAGGCAGCCTATAAGATCTTGCTTACTAAACCCATTGGATTTATTAAAGCATACCGTACCATCTTGGAAAGATTCATGTGGGAAAAATTCAAAGAGGAGATGCACTCGCATATGAGGAAGTGCATAGATCATTTGCTGGTTGAGGAGGAACATAGCTCTTGGGAAGAGTTATCATTACCACCTTCTTATTCATTGAGTGTGAAAGGAAGCTCATCCATGAGCTACCTCACTAATTTGAATCAATTGTATGGTAAAAATTGTATTTCTGAACATCATAATGCATCTACTATATGATTGTATTTTCTTAACACTTATGTACAGGGCTTTTCTCCAAGAGGGGGCATCTTTTCTTATGGGCTTCATGGGCTACTTGGAGCCATGACCAATGGAGATGTTGACCATCCCCTAACATATTTTGGGGAGTTGTTGCATTCTTCACGGTGTTATTCAATAACACCAACCATTATACACCTTCTCCAAGCACGCAAGAAGGATGGGGTAGAAAACAAGTGTTGGGAAGCACACTTGTCATGTCATATTCAGTGGCAGCTGGGAGTAAAACTGCATTGGTTGCACATGAGGGCCCATTTTCCTTATCCTTTATTACATATGGAAGCTAGCATAACTATAATTATGATTCCGTATGCTGAAAATATTCTTATCTTTGTTGAGGACATGGTTGGAGGAGAGACACATTGATTGGATGTGTCCTTGGGGGAAGAAATTTCCCACACTTTTTGCACTACATTTTTCAAGGGGAGCATGGGAAAATATATGGCTACCATAGTAGATCACTTGTTTCTTTACGAGGTAGGCCATATGATTTTTTGGAGCACTTGGGACATACCTCTCATGAGCATTTGGGAGGAGCTTTTCTATGAATTGCCAAGCTGGGGGATGATTCATTTCATTTGGATGATAGCATGGAGATGGGAGTCCTTCATTGATAATGGAATTCCCCATGATTTTCATCACTTCTATCTTGAGGAGGCCATTGATAAGCAAGAAGGTTTCCACATAGACCTTCCATTCTTTCATGATGAGAGCCATTTGGTTTATTCACCAAAGGCCAACTTCAACACTTGGGAGGAACCATTGGGGGACAGAATTATTGCAGAATATATGAAACAATGGTGGAGACTGTTGGATGAGGAGCCCCAAGAGGAGGAGGGGAGATTTCGCAGCACCCTTGCAGTTGCTTGAGGACAAGAAAAATTTGGGAGGGGAAGACTATAATATTCGTAAATTAGCATGCAGCTAATAGGAATATTAAGTTTTCTTTTAAAATCTAGTTAGATGAATAAATGGGCAAGGAGGCTCATAAGTTGCTTAAGTAGGAATAAAATCCCTCATAATGTGAAAAGGGATCATGTTAATAACAAAATCAAGCTTCCACATGTGTGAATAGGGTATAAAATGTGTGGAAAAATTCAATTTTTACCAAGCCAATAGCATTAATATATGAGGAGTGGATCCTAAATAAAGACAGCTCAATGTGAATGAAGATCAATCTAGCTAGTCAAAATGAAGATACCTTGAGTGTGAAAAGAGACACTGCATGAAGATCCATTCAAGGTTGAATAAATAAAATAGCCCTATAAAAATATGAGTAAGACTTGTGGAGACATCATAATTTTGGTTGAGGAGCCTTTGCATGGAAGCAACCTCATAATTGGGTGGGACCCTTGGTGGGGAAGCTCATCAACTATATAATGGAGGGGTTCGCAATCATATGGGCATGATTGAAGATTATATTTTGTATGTGGTCTATTTATACTTCTAGGCATCCTTTGGCTATTTAGCTAATTTTTTTGTACTGTTTAGTGAAAGGGTTTTCTCATGCGGGAATTCCCCACTCTTACTTGGAGATCTTGTTTAAGAAATCTGAGGAGAGCATTTTGTGTTATATTTTCCACTACCTAGTGTTAGGCCAAGTAGTCACCTTTAGAAACAGTCTATTCTCTTTCAAAAATTGTGCTATTTCTTAAGGTGTTACAGTGGAGGGGTTTAATTCCTTGTTTTGAGAGCTAGTTTCCCAAGGGGAGGATTAGCCTTTCCCCGGAAAAGCTAGCAAGAGGAGCTACAGTCATTTTTTTGCACGATCAGCCATATTTATGTAGTGCTTCATCCATACATCATGATTCAACCATATATCTATAGCAAACATTTCATGTATATAATTTTTGTCAAGAACCCTTGTCGGGTCATCTTGGGTCTATGTAAAAGATATTAGATCTTTGTTTTTTAGATTATTTCATTAATACATGATCATATCTATTTTGTCTCTATATTTCTGAGTATAAACTCTCAAATAAATACACTTTCACTTTCTGCAGTAATTTCTGTTGGCAGCAGTCTTCAGGTTTCAATGTTTTTTAAGATATTTTGAGCATGGGAGGCATGTTTAACTAGGCTATAATGATTTGTTTCTAGTTTCCTTTCAGATATGGTTGTAATAATGTCATATCTAATGGATCCATGGTCTGCATTTTTCTAGTTTCATGCATGTATTGTTGAGTTTTCCCATTTGGGAATATTACAGATCCATCCATAGATCTAGCTTGCACTTCAAAGGGACTTTTTTCTTCTAGAGGAACTCCTACCATCACACAATCTCCCCAATTTAAAAGGCTTCCATTTGTGCATGGTACCCTAATTTTCCCAAGAAAATACTAGAAGTGGAATTTTTGGACCATATGAGGCAATCCTCTTATTCCTTGGATAATATAATCATGGTTGAAACTAATAATCCTACATAGGAGTTCCATTCTTCTAAATTATTCCCAGACAATCCTAATTCATGAGAAAATTTCCAAGCATTGGATCCTCATTCTTGGGAATTTTGTGCATGAGAATCAACCAGAGTAAAAATACATGTTGAATATAAAGAAGATATAGTACTCTCTGATAATATGAAATTTTCCCTAGTTCAACGAAACCAAGAATCAAGACCAATTTTGATGTTATTTTCATCAACCACTTGCCAAACTATCCAACTACCTTTGATTGGGAAAGAATTTGATATAGATTTGTAAGTGACATATGAGTTTGAACCCAATTTCCTTGGACAACTTATCCAATCTATTTCAATTTATCTTGCGAAATATTTATCCTTCATCAATTTTACCCACAGAGGTTTATTGTTTAAAATCCTCAAAAGGAATTTTTTTGCAAGAGCTTGACTGATATAGTCTAAATTTTTCAACCACCAACCACCAAGGAGTTTTTCCTTTACAATCGGCTTCTAGATGACTAAGGGAATTCCTTCTGAGGATATGTTTCCAACCCATAATAATATAAAAATTAATCTGATGATCTTATTTATAATCCCTTTCAGGATAGTTGTTATCAAAGATTAATAGACTGGCATGCCCTCTAGAAATGATTTCACTAATACAAGGCACCCAACTCTCAAAAAAAATTGATTGGTCTAAACAAAAATTTTGACTTCCATTTTTTTTATCAACCAAATACATTTGACTTTCTTATAAGAATTAGACTTAATGAAAAATCCGATATATTTAAGACCTTCATATATATATATTTTAGTATTTGAAAAGGAAAATCCCATATATGATAATCCTTGACAGTGTCAGAGATGTTACAGAAGGATAAAGTGAAATTTTCAACATTTATTTTCATATATGTGACAAATTTAAAAGTGGTGGGCCTAATTATTTTTAAATTTTTAATGTATGCAAATGATCTGTCTATGAAAATGAGAATTTCATCAACAAACAAAAGGTGAGAAAAATTTACACTTGGTGTAAACATTTACTCCCTTCAACTCACCATTACTAGTGACCTTTTGAATAAGGTTGCTTAAGTCATTACCCACATGAAGAAATAGTAGGGAAGATATGGGACAACCGTGCCTAAGGCCCCTGGAAGCCTTAGGGAAAAAGGAAGGTTAGTTGTTGATTAACACTTCAAAATTTGTAATGGGATGCATTCCAGAATCCATTTCACCATTTTTAGGTTGATGCCCAATTCGATTAGGAAAAGTATAATGAAAGTATAGCTTATGTTAGCACTAGTATTTACATCCCACCCATCTTGCCTTATTTTACTATTCTTTCACCTCCTCTCCATCATTATCATTGACCTCACTTTGTTTTTTAATCATTTCTCCCAAGGGTGCCCAAGTCATCATTGTTCACAAGCAGCAAACCCTAATTTCCTATCCCACTGAGCTAGCGTTTGTTATGGAAATAGAGACATTTGAGAAGAGGAGGCATAATATAGGTCATATCAGTAAGTATGAGGTCATTTTAGCTCATAAACATCATGTATCCATCATTTTTTAAGAAATCATTCCAAGAGTCAAATCATTTGCCACTCATAGGGCCGTTTTTTCTTCAAATTGTCTTTCTGACCAAACAGAGATGAATTTAACAAACATGAGAGAGGTTTTTGTCCATCATAGGTCAAGGAAGAAAAATTTTCTTAAGGTTTTACATAGGTATCATGGTTTTGGATAAATGTAAAAAATATAGGTGCTTCAAGAGGTTTTCTGCACTTCTACAGTGACCTTGGTAAAATCACATTTTCTCCTAGCTAGAGTGTCCAAATGAATTTCTTGATGAGTCAAATGATAACTAGACAAAGATAGATTTCCAATGAGCTATATTGAGCTCAATTTGGAGTTGAGGAAGGCCTCCAAAAGTTTCCTGCAACAACACTCTACATTTCTGAACCCTCATTCAGCACTTTTTGACCAGTATTGGGAGAATCCTTTTTTGACAAGGAAAATAAACTCCCATAAAACCAAAGGTATATTTGGAAATTAGACTAAATAATATTTCCAATGAGCTATCCTGGGCCCAATTTGGACACCTGAAGGCCTCCAAATATGGACTACAAAAATGTGTTGCGCACAGAGGGCATGTTTTCCATTGGTGTTGCGCATTTGCTGTTGGAGCTGTGCATTTTCTTGAAAACATTGTTCATTTCTTAAATGCGCTATGCGTTTGTCAAGAGTAGGGCTCATTTTCCATAGGTGATGTGTGTTTACCTAGTTTCTTCAGAAATTGCCTACAATGCCTCCAAACTTCACAAATTCACCTTCAATCCTTCAGTAGTGATTCTTCATGCATTAAAAAAGCTAGTAAGTAACCATTTACTTCACTCATCTTCATCAAAGTTATTTTGGATGCATAAGTTTGTTTAGAAGAAATTTGGTGTTTTCTTCTAATGCAAAACCCTAGTTTCCCTCAAATCTAATTTACATTTCAATTTCAGTCCAGCCTTCATATACCTTTCCCCATATCATAAGACACTTTCCCAAATCCATACATTGACATCCCCTTTCCCTAAAATTTCATCTCCTTCAAAACCCTAAATCCTAGGTTTTCATTTTCCTAGGCTTCCTATACCCTACCTATAATTAAATCCCCTATTCTGAAACCCCTCATCATCACTACCCCCTGTCACCTCCCTCATATCACAAAACCCTATTCCCATCTCCTCAAATTTCCTCACACCAAACTCATACGTCTTTCACCCACATTCCATTACATCATCTCCCTATGGTTTTGACACCAAATGCATTAAAGCAGAAAGAGAGGCAAAGAAGGCTAAATCCTTTCTAGAAGAGACATTAGACAATTATGGTGAACCTAATGATGAGGAGGATCAGCCTCCAAGACAGAGACCTAGGAATAGATGGTTGAAAAGAGCTCTATCTCTAGAGAGACAAAGGGAGACTGAGCTAGTAGACCAACTTACCCTAAATGAACAGCTTGCCATAGAAATCAATGAGAACATGGAATCATGGCTTGATAGAGCCAACAAAAAATTGGAGAAGCTCTTGGCCAAGGCTCAAAAGGATATTGATATTCAAAGAAGGATGTCAAAGCATTATGTCATGAGGAACAAAATTTCAAGGGCCAAGCTCAAAAGAGCCCATGTAAAAATTGAAGCCTTGACCAAGCAAGAGGAGAAAAGGAGGCTACACATAATTTCTAAGGTAACAATCCATGCCTCAAACACATTATTAGTCATCTTCCCACCAATTTTGACAAGTTTTGGGCAAATTTTTCAACTTTGTGAATTTCTGTGTTTTTGAGCATATTTTTAGCACAGTAAAAGTCTCAAACGTGCAGCACCTAGGGCGTTGCGCTCTTTTTTGGGGCATCCAATGAGAAAATGGCCACCACCATTAGATTCAAAATGATGAGGACATGAACACTGTGCATTTTCTAAGCATTTGGAGGCAAACTGATCAACGAAAAAGGCAAAAAACCATGTTTCTGCCTCATTTTTGGCCTAGGTGTTGTGTGTTTACTAGTCTTATGAAAATACGTTTTTAACAGGAAAAATGAGATTTGTTTTTCAAAATAAAGGTATATTTGGAAATTAGACAAGATACTCTTTCCAACGAGCTATCTTGGGCCTAATTTGGACACCAACAAGGCACCCAAATTCAGCCTTGAACAGAGAAGGTGCATTTGACACAAAAAGGGCATGTTTGACAAGGAGATGGAGCGTTTACCAGTCTTGGTAAAATGAGTCTGTGATAGGGAAAATGAGCTTCATTTTATAAAATAAAGGCATGCCTATAAATTAGACTTGAAGGACTTTCCAACAAGATATCTTGGAGCCCATTTAGACACCTACAACCCAGTCAAAAATTGCCTACAAGTTGGTGGTAAAACAACGTTGCGCATAACACAAATTTTCTAAGTTTGTTGATATTTTCCAATTTTCTCATTTTTTTATAGTTTGACCATGGTCGATGGGATTTTTACCAATTTAAATCATGATTTAAATGTAATTATGGTGTTTTTACTCTTACCTAGGGTAAATAAATTAGGTAAATGATGATGTGTAAGGAATCAATTTGCAAAAAGTTAGGGTTGAGTCACTTTGACCACCCTTCACTCTAGGTTTCAATTCGGACTTTGGTGGATCAGATCCTCCTCTCATGAATTCGACCCCTGAGGTTGGGAGGGTTTTGTTTGAGGTCTATATATTGTAATTTTTTACTCATTTTCAAGGGTTGGAATTATTTTGATGTTTTGCTAGTTGATCAAGGAAACTTTGTACTCAGTTTGGCTAGGATAATAAAGAGGAGTTGCAGCTACATTTATGGGATACTTGTGGTATTGAATGTCTATAATAGTTTCATCTTCAATATCATACATTTGAAATTATTGTGTTCATGTTCACTTTCATTTCTATGTTGTGATCTTTTACAGGTTAGATAATCAGAATACATGTTTTCACATGCTCTATTTTGGGTAACTAATCATATTTTGTTCATCTTATCCTGTCTACGAAAAATACATATTATATGATTTTCTTAGCCTTCTTACAGCTACAACACCATTCCATAACATTTCTCTTCAATTGATAATCATTATACCTACCTTGCCCCATTGATCCCTGCAACCCTAACTCATTTTCCCTGACCTAGCTTTCCTTGACCTAATTTCTTCATCCAGTTATTTACCCAACCAAAACAATTCAAACCAACCCCCTGCACTCTATATCTAGCCTAAAATCCCTAATTTCACTAGCCCTCCTGGTTGTGACCCTTTTGGAGAGAGCCCTCTTCGGCTTGATAGGGCTAGCTATCAAGTCAAAAGCTTGGTCTATGGTTACCTCTGTTGGGATTCCTTCCTTAGCCTTGGAAATCTAGTGGAGTGATAATAGCTTACATGATCATAAGCTTTTGATACTTTAAATAAACTAGAGAAGAGTGTTGGGACTTGATGGAATGAAGTGTTTCTTGTGCCAGTGCCAAAACATCATGTATTTTTCTATTTTGGAGAAAGCCAAATTGTTCCTCGAATATAAAAACACTCAAAATGGGCTTAAATATTAAGGATATGATATTTTTTATTAGTTTTTAAATCATTTTTTAGTGGGATATTGGATTTAAACCACTAAAAGAGTGAGCATATTGCTTCTTAGGAATAAGACAAATTAAGGTTGAATTTAAAGAGTCGTGCTAACATCACATTATTTTGGATTCCCTCATCACCTTGAGGATGTCCTCTTTTAATAAATCATAGAATCTAACGTAGAATTCCACTGCAAAAACATTTGGACCAAGACACTTCCTTTTTTTCATAGAGGAGAGTGCACCTAAATCTTCTGACTTCGATATCTCTGCTTCCAATACCTTGTTCATGTCATTAGTGAAATCTTGATGGAAGATATTTAAAACATCCAATTTTTCAAGGATAGGACATCTATGGGGACCTATAAAAAGCGATTTGAAATACCTTATACCAACACCTAATTTATCATTAAAATATTTACCATTTTCCCCTTCTCATCCTTAATTTCCCAAATCATGTTGTTGGCATTCCAAAAATTTTCATACTAATGAAATAATTTAGTATTATTGTCGCCTACTTCTAGCCAAGTAGATTTGTTCCTTTGATGCCAAATATCTTCTTCTCAAGCATGCATTTCTCTCTTGGATACTACTAAGGACCAAAGATATTGTAGGGAGTCCAAAGAGAAAACTCCAAAACTAAAAATTTCAAATATTTTGGTTTCAATTTATAATAAACGAGCCTCCTATTTTTCATTGAAATATCTACTCCAAATTTTTATTTTGGATTTTATAAATTTATATTATGTGAGAATTTTAGCATAAAAGGGTATTTTTCATCGTATTTGAGATAGATCTAGGTGTCTTCTTCCATTTTTAGGAAGTATGCCTCCTTAAGCTAAGAATAATTAAACTTGAATGTGGTCGAAGGTTTACCATCCTCCAACTCCATTTTGAGAAGAATAGTATTGTGGTCAGATATTCCATCTACCTTGACCCATAATTTAATAATCAATTTGTTGGATAGAATGGATTCAAAAACATAGAATATGTCTAATCTTTTCTAGGCTTTGTTATTTCCCATACTCATGTTCCTCTATGTTGAGGATAATTTGATAGGGTAGATATCAATAAGCTACGAAGATTTGAGCAGGTGGAAAAATAAATATTCCAAAGAGTAAGTTATAGAGAATGGACCCCAAAAATATTGGAACAAATGATCATTGTTCATTGAAGCTCGTCAATCGTAGACACATTGATGTGCATAAATAATTTGTATTTTATTCTTCAATATTCGATGATGATTTAGAAGCCCTTGGGTGGTTCTCCTTTATAATAGCTGACTAGCCACAAGGATTAAAGACATGTTTTCTGATATAATTTCCCTTTCATAATTAATGGTCAACTAACTTTAATTTTATTTATTTATTTATTTATTATATATATATATATATATATATATATATATATATATATATATATATATATATATATATATATATATATATATATATATAAGTTATGAATATTGTATTCATAACATTGCCTCTCCCTTAAAATGCTTTTTCCTCAAAGTATAGGTAATGTTGGGTCTTGTTGGCGAAAATGTTTTGTCTCTCATGCTGAGTCTTCTTTTGGTAGTCTTTTCCACTTGATAAGGTATTCTTTATTAGTTTTGGATCGTAGCACCTTCTCACTGGTAGTGATTATGCCTTCAAGTTATAATATGATCATTCCTTATTGTTCAGTCTTAGGTATCTCTGTTTGAGCTCTTTGATTTTGACCTAGTACCTTTTTTAGGCTTGATACATGAAATGTGTTGTGAATTTGACAATGGTCTGGTAGCTTTAATCCATAAGCCACACTACTTATTTTTTTGATGATTTGGTATGGTTTGTAATAATTAGGAGATAACTTATTTTTCCCTTGTTGTTTTAATGATAACTACTTATAGGGTTGAATTCTGATGAATACCCAATCTCCTTCTTTGAATTCTCTTTATGTGTAGTGCTAGTCGACTTGTTGCTTCATTCTATTGCATGCCATTATTAAATTTTCCTTTAACAAGTTAATAATTCTTTAGTTTTATTCTAAGTTGTTTTTTACTGTTTGAACCTTAGAATTGTGCAATACAAAATTCTTCCACCTAGATGGTTCATAGACATATATGGCTTGGAAGGGATTCATTTTAGTTGAAGTGTGAGAGGTGGTATTGTACCACCATTATTCCAAGTGTAGCCACTGATACCATTTGTTTTGTTTTTATATGATGAAACAATGAATATATCTTTCCAAACATTTATTTACAACTTTAGTTTGATCATATGTTTGGGGGTGACAATTTGAAGTCATGTTGAGAGATATTTATTCTTGGTGGCAGAAATATTTCCAAAAATTACCTTTAAATTTTGCATCTCTATCGCTGACAATAACCTTCAGAAAACAATGTAGTTTGTAAATGTTTTTACAAAACACTTCTTCAATTTATTTAGTTGTGTCATTTTTTTTATTGCCATGAAGTGGACATATTTGGTGAGTCTATCTACTACGAAAAATATCTCATCCTTACCATCAGACACAGGAAGTCCTTCAATGAAATCCATCGTGATTTCCTCCCATTTTTTATTTGGAATGTGTAATGGGTGTAGTAAAAAAGGAGTTGGAATATTCTCACCCTTATTTCTCCGGCAAACATTACATTCAACGACATACTTTTGGATTTTCTTGCTCATACCTTTCCAGTAAAACAATTGCCAAATATTGTAGTAGGTTTTGAAGAATCCAACATGCCCAGCTGCAAGAGAAATATGAGATTCTTTTAGAATTTTTATTTTAAATTTGGATGATGGGATTAGATAAATTCTACCTTTGTACCATATTATGTCATTTTTCCATTCAAAATTGGCATATTAACTAATATTTTCAATCATAGAACCACAGTCGAAATCCTTGGCATACTCAACTTGTATTTCATTTAACCAGTTAGGAACAACTACCAAGGCGGTGCATGTTGTGTTTTCATCATCTTTCCATGAGAGTGTATCAACCACAATATTTTCCCTCCCCTTTTTGTGAAGTATTTCTAGGTCGAATGCCAAAATTTTATCCTTTCACATTTCTTGTTTTTTTGATAAATTTTTTTATTGAAGTATAAATTGAAGGCTATTGTGATCGGTTTGAATTGAGAACTTACTTCCGAGTAGGTACTATCACCATTTATTTAATGCATATATGATGGAAAGAATATCATTTTGGTAAGTAGACTTCAATATTTCCTGTTTGTTAAGCTTCCTGCTTTCGAAGGCTATAGGATGGTTGTATTGCTTTAATACTATTTGAATTCCAAATCTTGAAGAATTACATTCAACTATGAATGGTTCGGAGAAATATGGATTTTCCATTCATCACTTCTTTTAGATTCTCAAATCATTCATCTTTCAAGTTATTCCATTGTAAAGCAATCTTTTTTAACAAGTTTGTAAGTGGCACAATCAAATGTGCATAGTTCTTTATGAACCTTCTATAATACCTCGTTAAACCTAGAAATACTCTCAGTTTTGATATGTTCTTAGGTTTGGGTCATTCTTTAATCACTTTAATTTTGTTAGAGTCCACTTTGACTCCTTCTCTAGATATGACGTGTCTTAGGTATTCAACTTCCTTTTGTCCAAAGGTACATTTTGATAACTTGGCATAAAATTTATTCTTCTCTAATACGAAAAGTACTTCCTCTAGATGCTTGAGGTGCTCCTTCCACATTTTTTTATAAACAAGGATATCGTCGAAGAAGACTAATACAAATTTCTACAAGTATGGATGGAAGACTTTATTCATGGTTGCCTCGAAAGTGGTTGGTGAATTTGTTAAGCCAAAAGGAATTACCTTAGACTCATATTTCCCATTATGATTTCTAAATGCAGTATTTTAGACATATTATAATCTCACTCGAATTTGATAATAGCCCGATCTAAAATCTAATTTTGAGAAATATTCTGTGCCATGGGTTTTTCTAGCATCTCATCAATGAATGGAATGGAAAATTTTTGTTTAATAGAAATTTTTTTTAATCCTTTGTATTCTATACACAACTGGAAAGATCAATCTTTCTTCCTAGCTAATACTACTGGTGTAACACATCGAATTATACTTTTCGTAATGACTCCATGATTTAAAATATCTTGTATTAGTATTGCTATTTCTGTTTTACGATGATGGGTAGTGATATAGTTTTACATTGACCAATGTCAAATTTGGTTTGACTTCAATGATATGTTCAATTTTCCTTTCAAGGGGTAATTTCATCGGCAATTCTTGAAATACCTTGTCATATTTCTAGATTAGGGATGTAACTTCATATTGTTGGTGAACCCCTTCCATCGATAATAACTCTAATTGTTGGCATCATGCAATGAATACTGAGGCTTTCTTGTGAATAAGCTTCGTCAGTTGCTGAGCATAAATGACTTGGGAGGTGGGGCTTTGAATCTAAACAACTTATACTTCCTTCCATCCATTTTGAACTTAATAAACTATTTTTTATGATTTTCAGAATACGTCCCTTGTTTTTGTAGCCATTGTACCCCTAAGACAATGTCTACACCTCCTAAAGGGACCTCATAGAAACTTCACTCCATTTCATATTTGTTTAGTTTCTTTTTAACTTTATGGTAATTCCCTACTCCATCTATTAGTTTCCCATATTCCACCATAAATTTTAAATCTGCTATGGGATAGGCAAAATGTTTAGTCTTTTTGCAACATTGACATCTATAAATTTGTGTGTATTTCATGAATTTATTAACACGATAACGTTATATTTCTTAATATGTCCTTTAATTTTTAATTTGTGTGGTTGTGTTATCCCTGTGATAGCTGCTAGAGAAATTGTTGGCATATTTTCTTCTTTTGGGTCTGTATTAGTGTTGAAGAATGTAACTAGGTTCGGTCTTCATAAATTGTACTTGATTCAATACTTATTGTACTTGTCAAAAGAACAATATATATATATATATATATATATATATATATATATTATTATTAAATGACATATTAAAGCATGGGTTTCATGCTTGGGTCACATTTATTTTAGGTCAAAGTCCCTATTGTGGACTTCTAGGTTCTATTATGAGTCTATAGGACTATTGCTGATTTAAATTGATCCATATTGGGATTTTGAATCATGCAAATAGGTCAAGTATTGAGTAAAATATGATTTATCAAGCCTCCACACCAAGTCAGACCTAAGGTGATCAAGTCAGCCTCAAGCCCAAGAAGTCAAGCTCATCACAATCCTATATATACAGTGAAATCAAACTCACTTGGAACCAATTCACTGCGATTTTGTAGATACATCAAGGGAAAATTTGTGAATTGGAGGAGGAATTTTTGGATTCAGTTTTGGGCACACTTATAGATTTGAATAAAATAGAAATTTTCACACCACTCTCTCAACATTTTGAGATATAGTTTGGGATATCTAAGTTCTCAAAGTTTTACTACAACAATTGTTTCATCCGGTGCGGCCAAAGTGTTGCTCCCAAGAGAGGATGAAGTCAGACTTTTTTTTGTTGAATGTTGCTACTTGGGGAAGTTATATTAGGCCTAAATCAAAGTATTTGAATCTAGATTAAAGTGTCTACCTCAATATCAAAGTCTCAAGAAGTAAGGTTTAATTTCCAAGTCACCATAGTGATGCTACTATTGTTGTTGCTACCATATTCAAGAAGGATCACAAGGAAGGTTGATTTGGTGTGGAGGAAGTCCAGGTCAAGGTATAAAGTCTCAAGAATCACTATTGAGTGAATAATTACTAACTGGGTTTTTCCCAAAGAGTGGGGTTTTACCCTAGATGTTGGCCTACATCTGGTGCCCTTGATCTATGCATATTTTCTTTGATATTTGCTTGATGAACTAATAAAAAGAAAGATAATAAGAACATTTTAAGAACTAAAGAATATCACAAGTAAATAATCAAGAACAAGGGGATCTTTCTACCTTTTTATTCTCTAACATGGTATCAAATCTTTGGTGAAAGAAGAAGGAAAAAGGAAGTCTCAAGGACTTCATCAAGGAAGTTATAAGAAGTTAACTAGAGGAAATAAGTATTCACTATCATCAAGAAATATGTCTAACACTATTAAGGGAGAGAACAATCTTGAAGGAGCTGAAAATTATAGGTATTGGAAGAAAAGTATTGACATCATCCTTGAAAAGAACAAGGTCTTCGATTTAGTCAAAGGAAATATGAAAAGGATACAGAAGAATCAAGTGATGTCAATAGGGTGAAGTACATAGAACTAGAATTAGTAGCTATGGCTTTGATGGTTAAAGGAATCAAGGAAAATCTTGTCCCCTTCTAGGAAATATTGAGCATGCTCAGAAAATGTATGAGGCTTTGTCAAAACTATTCACCATCAAGAATGATGGAAAAGTGGCAAGCCTAACGAATTAACTAAGAACTACTAAGATGAAAAAGGAGGATAGTGTTTCCTCTTTATTTGTGAAGATAACAAGGATAAGGGATGAGCTTATTTTCATCGATGAAATAGTGCCAGACAAAGAACTAGTGATTACAACCATTCTTGGATTACCACCTACTTGGGGTTCTTTTGCTTCAGCTCTCAACAACTGGAAAGAAACACCCACCTTTGAGGAACTATGGAAAACATGCAGTAAAGAAGAATTAAGAGTCTCCAAGGTAACCAACAATAAATAAGTTTCAAATTCTTACATTTCTCATCATAAAGGAGTATTCAAGAAGAAGGTTGATATGTACATAATTAAGTGTTATCGTTGTCACAAGATGGGAAGCTATAGGAGTGATTGCCCTGACAACCCTAGGAGAAAGAAAAGAGATCATCCTAACATGGCTAAAGAAACAACATCTCCCAAGAAAGAAAAGCCTGAAGATCACTTAAGGGACTTTCACTACCAATCCCCTTCTCTCTCTTATATTTCATTTGTATATTTTATGTAGTATAGGTTTAACATCTCCTTGGAAATATATATTTTTTTATTTTATAAGTTTTATCTTTTCTCTCAAGATTGGGAAGGAGCCCACAACAACTCCTCAAGATAATTATCTCATTCCCTCTATTTTTTTTTTATGTACTTATTTAAGATTTTGATTATATTAAATATTAATCATTTGTCTACCTCTATTCCTTGTCTAGGAATCAATCTGTTGGATATTCAAGAATCATGGAGAAGGCTTCAAGGATCAAATAAGGAGACCACACAAGTAAAAAGGTTTGTCGAAGAATTAAAGGTATGTATTGAAATATATAGCCTTGTTACTCTCCTTGAAATATCCATTTCTATCTTACTAACTCTTGTTATGTCTAGCTCTACTGAATCCTAAAAACATTCTTATTTGGGATGATTCATTGCATGATGAATATAACCACATTATACACCTCTAATTCATTATATAAATATAACATTAAGCAGGTTCTCTAGAAAACCCTAGCCTAAGGGTATGTTGATGATGTGTGAAACCCTAAACCTATGTAGGGATATTTATGAAGAAATTGCTATTCTAATTAACATACATTAAGTAGGTTCTCTAGAAAACCCTAGCATAAGGGTATGTTGATAATGTGTGAAACCCTAAACCTATGTAGGGATATTTATGAAGAAATTTCTATTCTAATTAACATATTGATAATTTCAAGTTTGGGATTTGATATGATCATGGAAGCTCTAGACTTTCTTGAGTTAAAATGATGTTTTTTGAAATCTCGAACCTTTAAATTCTGATATAATAAGGGTTTTCTTTGACAATGAACCGAAACCCTAGGTTTTGGTTAGGTATACAGGTAGAATCCTTGTTATGGAAAGTATTAGGAGTAAAACCCTAGGCATATGTTCTCTTGATTGAATCCCTAGCCTAGTCTAGGAAAATATTGTCTAATGTATTAATTTTTACTAACATATGATGTGCTTATAATGATGATCTCCTAGATATGTGTGTTTACCTATTTTCTAGGATGATGATTGAAAAGTCTATTGTCTATAAAGAAATCCTAGTAATGATTAAATTCTCTAGTATGTGTATTCATATGAATCTATATATTGTGTGTTGAGAATTTATAGATGGAAATAGAGGGTTTTCATTGAACCCTAGTAGAAATTACTCATGATGTGTTTATTGAATTCTAGGATTTACATTAAACCCTAATAGAAGCTCTTCATGATATGTTTTGATAATTGATTTAAAATCTAGGGTGTGTAAATAACTCTAGCGAAAGTTGATCATGTCTGAGCTTTGATTAATCTTGATTGATTCTTTTATGAAATATAGGATTTATATGACTCCCTAGTGGAAATTATAACATAATAATTCTAAATATTGTTAGATATCTAGTAGATCTATATTGGTTGTAGGGTTTACTAAATTTTGTAGGAAGGTATATAATACCTTTGAAAGAAACATTGAAACCCTAGATAGAACGAAAAACATTGTCAAGTAATCCAGATTTTATGATAAAAGTCCCTAGAAATTTTTTTGAAGAGTATATGTCCCTTGTTTGGGTATCTAATATAAATTGAAAATGCTCCTGTGATTTTGACATGCCTAAATTTATGCTTTTATAGTCTTGGTTGTGCTTTTTGTCTAAATATGTGCAGGTACATCATAAATATGAGAAGTTGATAAGTAGGATGAGAAGGTTGGAAGCCATGAAAGATTCTCCAACACCTAAAGAAGAAGTTAATCTCCCTAGATTAAGAGGGAGCCTGGATAAAAGAAATGGTTATGGTTCTCTACTTCATGTTTCATGCACTAGACGAGGACTAATAGTCGTAAGTCTTAGTGAAGACCATGATTAAGAATCACAGTCATGGTTAGGTAATATATTATGAAAAGATATGTTGCCACATGTAAAATAGGAAGAGGAATATTCTCCTAAAAGATTCTATTAATAGTACTACTGGAATTAGCTAAAAGGAAACATCGAACCCTCGATATTTGTTTTGAAAATTATGGATGATTTGGGTTTTTGTTTGCACAAGTGAATATCTCAAAGGATTTGATAGCATGATGGTTACCAATCAATTTGATTGGGAGAGATTGGTTGCCCTTGATCTACTAGATCAAGGTGTGTTGAGGCTTTGTGGGTGAAGCATTTCCTAGAAAATACATCGGGTTGACACTTTGCGTTGATGTCTGGTTGGGAGGGTGGCATCGGATGTTCGACTAGATCCCTAGGTTATGGTTAGTAAGTAAACTTGATGGTACCTATAAAGGCTGAAAGCTTTAGTCCATCTTAGTACCACTTGGATAGATTTCCCTAGTAGGGAATCTAGTCCATGGCATTAAGGTGCCTAAACTGTTGAGCGACCAATGGATAGAGTTCCCTGGCTAGGAATCTAGTCCACGACATTCAATTGTCTAAATATTACTCATAGCTCATATAGTTGAGATCTACCTTGTACTATTGATTTATGAATACCTTCCAGGTTAAGAGGGAGTGTTGAAGAATGTCACTAGGTTTGATCTTCATAGATTGTACTTGAGTCAATACTTATTGTACTTATCAAAAGAATAAAGAAAATAATTTTATATTATTATTAAATGACTTATCAAAGCATGGGTTTCATTCTTGGGTTAAATTTATTTTAGGTCAAAGTCCCTATTGTGGACTTCTAGATTTCATTATGAGTCTATAGGATTATTGAAAATTTAAATTGATCCATATTGGCCTTTTGAATCATGCAAATAGGTCAAGTATTGAGTAAAATATGATTTATGAAGCCTCCAAACCAAGTCGACCTTAAGTTAATCAAATCGGCCTCAAGCCCAGGAATTTGAGCTCATCTCTAGCCTATATATATAGTGGAATAAAAATCACTTGGAACCAATTCACTGTAACACAAAAATTTGATTTTGTAGTTGCATCAAGGGAAAATTTTGGAATTGGAGGAGAAGGACTTTCTGGATTCAGTTTTGGGCACACGCATGGAGTTGAAGAAAATCAAAATTTTGGCACCACTCTCTCTGCATTTCAAGATATAGTTTTGGAGATTGAATTTCTTAAATTTTTACCACAACAGTTTCTGCATCAAGTGTTGGCAAGAGAGGAGGAAGTCAAAGTTTGTTGTGCTAAATGATGCTACTTGGAGAAGTTGTATTGGGCCTAAATCAAAGCCTTTGAAGCTAGACGAAAGTATCTACTCAACATTGAAGTCTCTACCTCCAGATTGAAGTCTCAAGAAGCAAGATATAAGTTCCAAGTCACCATAGTGATTCTACTATTGTTGTTGCTGCCAGTTTCAGGAAGGATCACAAGGAAGGCTGATTTGGTGTGGAGGAAGTCTGGGTCAAGGTATACAATATCAAGAATCACTATTGAAGGTAGAATTAATGACTAGGTTTTTCCCCAAGGGTATGGTTTTGACTTGTATGTTGTTCTACATCTGGTGTCCTTGATCTATGTGTATTTTCTTTGATATTTTCTTGATGAACTAATAAGAAGAAAATAATAAGAACTAAATATGATCACAAGTAAATAATCAATAACAAGAGGATCTTTCTACCTTTATGATTCTCTAAAAATTAGGACTCTCACTTTCTTCATTGGTTTCTTCATCAAAGCTATTCTCTGAATATTTAACTTCATGTTCTTCTTCATAGTTGTAAAGTTTTTATGTAATGCACCTGTGCCCTGGGGAATATTTATCTCCACATGTCCAACATTTTTCGTTTTTTTTTATTTCAAAATTTTACTATTGTTTTCATCCATCATGCATCGGTGGCGAAATGTACTTACTCGTGCTTTCTAAAGACAACTTATGTGACTTACCTTTTGAGTGTTTGTTTGATTTTTCATTCACTGACATATGGTGTTTTATGGAACTTATATTTTCTTTCAATAATTATTGTTGCATGTCTAACTTCTTTAATGGTTTTGGTTTTATATAGTTTCAGTTCTTCCCAGATATATTCTTTAAGGACAAATCGATACATTTTTAGTAGTTCTTCATCTAAGAACCCCCTTTACCTTATAGCTAACACTTTCCATTCGTGGGTGTATTATCTTACCGATCCTTTTTGTTTGAGCTGAACGATTTTTTTGTAAACATCGTCTTCCTCTTCGTCATGGAACCTTTTGAGCCGCGTGTTTAAAAAATCCTTCCAATTCAACAAGCGATCCTCACATTTGTTGTACCACCATAGGAACCAATCAGATGCTTCAAATTTCAGGTTGTTGGATGCGGTCATGACCTTCTCTTATTCACCTATTGGTGGGTTTCTCCGAAAATGGTGTCCATTTTATTTACCCATACAATGGCGCCCTTATGGTATTTACCATCGTACTTACGTAATTGTCTTTTAATTTTGAGTTAGTCTCTTTCGGGATAATTTGTGTAGTACTAACTTCCTTTGAAATGTATATGCAGTATTCATGGCCCTTTATGCATCAACGAATATTCATGACTTGGAAAAAAATTTCCTTCCAGAGTCTTGGGACGTTGTGTGACTAAGGGATTAAAAGGTGGGTTGGCTGCTCCCATAAAATAGCTCATTATACTCTCATTTTTTTTATAATATATGCCATTTGGTATTGATTACTAATTATATTCTCTTGTCCTTTTCCGAATTCATCATGCTTTCTTTCAACATTGTCAAGGCGCTTGCACATTCTATCGAGTTCTTCTTAAAATTTATTTGAATTGTCATGGTTATTACTCCTAGTCTTGGCTTTATTTTTTCCTAACATACCCAATTTTTTCTTTTTTTAAATAATAATAATAATAATAATAATAATATTATTATTATTATTATTATTAAACTAATTAAATTAATTAAATTGTAACTATACAATATATCGAACTGTAATTATATAACTATATAATGATATATAAGTTATATAATTATTATGATATGTTATATAGATTATAAATATAATTGTGTTTGCGTATAAAGAATCGAGTTGTGACCGGAGGTCACGCCATTTTACCATTGCCTGAAAAGATGGTAGATATGTTACCTGTGTTGATAGGGTGACTCGGGATAGATGATGGAGTCACAATGCGGAGGCAGGGTTTAACGATGCAGGGTGTGAAAAAGTCGTAGCGGGGGTTATCAGGGGAGGCGGATAGATGCAGTGGCTTGGGTGAGTAAAACAAATGGGGGATGGGTGAGGATAAGGCATTGGAGCATGATGTAGAGGGGGTAGCTAAAGGCAACATAGGGAGGAGGTGGAAGAATACGTGCAGTAGCAGGAGGACAATGTGGGAAATTCACAGGCAGAAACCACAGGCATGGGATTCAACTCCTCTCATACCACTGTAACAAATGAGAATTATTCACTGAAGATATCCAATCGCAGACACACTGATGTGCATAAATAATTTGTATTTTATTATTTAATATTCGATGATGATTTACAACCCCTTCCGCGGTTCTCCTTTATAGCAGTTGAATGGCCACAAGGGTTAAAGACATGTCTTTTGACATAAGTGCCCTTGCATAATTAATGGGAAACTAATTTAATTTATTTATTTATTTATTATTATTTATTTATTATTATTTTTAATTAATATATATATATATATATATATAATTTATGAATATTTTATTCATAAAAAATCTCTAATGGAAGTTGTGAAATTTAGGTCACCACCCAAGATGGTAGGTACATTTGATAGATAACTCGAGGAGAGAAAATTATCCTAGAAGGGCTTATGGTCCAAATATGGGGCCGTAAACATTTATAATTCTCCAAACATCCTTAATTTTTTTTATATCCATCTTGATAGAAATGAAATTGTTAGATGCAAAGGAGAAAATGAATTTTACAAGACAGTGCAAAGTCAAGATCAATCCACCCGATTGCAGAAATTTTATAGAATTGCAACTTCTCAAGAAATTTAATCTAAAATCAAGATACAAATATACTCACCTAATATGCAGAATGTAAGTCATAAATTATAACAACATGCATAGAAATGCAATAGAAAAACCAAAAATAAACAATGATTTCTAGGGGAACCCAATTGGGAAAAACCCCTCAAGAATGTTTGCATTAATAAATGAATTGAGAAACTATTACAATTTCTAGCTCTAGCTCTAAGCTCAACCTGCAAAAGAATTATTGTTCTCTTGCTCAATGAAAAATATTTGGCCAACACTTAGCTGAATATTTTCTCACCAAGGCCCATATTTCCTTGCTTAAATCCTGAGGAAATTAGCCCCTATTCTTTTGGAATTTCCTCCAAATTTGTTGCGCAATTTCCAAGGATTGATCACTGATTGCATGAAACACATGTACACTTAAAACTAGTCTACCACTTATGTTACACTGCCTTGGAATCTCCACCATAGCTGAGAAATTTGAATTCCTTGCATGCACGAGCTATTTTTGGTTGATTGATCAGTTAACTGGATGATCTCTGACTTAGATTTTTGTCCCACTACACAGCTGACCTCCAAATAGTTTTATTAACTGCTAGAACTAGTTTAAATAGGTACAACTAGAAATAACTAATTTGGCTTACTAAAATTTAGAAACCACACATGCATAATTGAACTCCAAGCTGTGTAACTTGAATTTACTAAGTTAACTAAGTGACAAGAGCCATGTCACCTTAGTTAACTTCCTCTAGGTTGCCTACTAATGTGGACATTTTGAATTTTCTCAATTTAACCAATGCTAAGTCAAATTAAGTCTTTATTGCTACACTTCTCAACACTCCCTCTTATCAAGAAAAGGATTATCAACAACCCCTATCCGATACCTTTGGAATTCAAACTTCCCTCTTGACAAAACCTTTGTCAAGACGTCAACACCTTGTTCCTCAGTCAGAATGTATTCTAGCAACATTATCCTCCAGAGCACACAGACCCGTAAATGATGATATTTATTATCTATATGCTTGGATCGATCATGAAATACTATATTTTCATAAATATTAATACAACTCTTATTATCAAAATAGATCAAAGTTGGATCCATATCCTAACCAAATAGTCCCACAAGTATATTTCTCATCCAGATCACCTCACATGCTTCTTGACTTGCAACCATGTATTTAGCTTCTACTGAGTTGAGTGCCACAGGCCTCTGCTTCTTGTTGTATCGGGAAATTGTTGTGGACCCAACACTAAAAATTGCACCTAGTGTACTCTTTCATTTGGATAGACTCCCTTCCTAATCTTCATCTGCGAAGCCATGCAACTTCACTCCCTCTGTCTGTTTGTACCATAATCCATATCGGGTAGTGCCTTTGAGCTACCATAAAACATGCTTTGTTTCCTTCCAATGCAATTTGTTTGGCCTAACCATAGCTTGGCTTAGTTAGTTGACTGCATAACACATATCTAGTCATGTGTTCACAAGATACATCATTGAACCCACTAGTTGCTGGAAAATGGTATCATCAATGCCTTCACATGAACTGGAATTCTCCTTCCTCCAATTAGTCGCTAGAGTTGTATCCATGGGCTTACAACTCTCCATGTGAAATATCTATAGTATCTCGATGGCATACTTTCCTTGAGACACAAATAATTCCCCATCACCTTGCCATACTTCCAACCTGAGCAAGTAGTGCATGAGACCCATGTCTTTCATCTCAAATTCCCTTGCAAGGTCCTCCTTGAAATATTTTATCAACTTCTCATCACCTTTCAATATTAAATCATCAACATATAAAACAATGATAAGCATTTTACCTTCTACCAAAATATGATAGAGGTTCGCATACGCTTCACTTTTGGTGAAGCCCAATCTAATGAGATAACTATCAATCCGAGTGTACCAAGCTCAGGGTGCTTGCTTGATATTGTACAATGCCCACTTGAGTCTATACACTTCCTTCTAAATAACACCATTGAGAAATGTTGTTTTTACATACATTTGGTGGATCTTCCACCCCATATGTGCAACCAGTGCAAGAATTGATCTAATGGATGAATACCTTACTGTGAGAGCAAAGGTTTCCTTATAGTCAATTTCCTCAACTTGAGATAATCCTTTGGCCACAAATTTTTTCTTATACTTCTCTATGCTTTCGTCTATTGCATTCCTAACTTTGAAGATCCATTTCAAACCCACAACTAGTTTTTCTACCAGTCTTGCTACCACTTCCCAAACATTTTTCTTTATGATGGATTCATATTCTTCCACCATTGCATCAACCCAATATGGTTGCTCAACTATTTCCTCAAAAGAGGATGGCTCAGTCTCTATAAGCTCAGTCATTAGAGCCATGTAGCTAGTGTACCTTTCAACTGACCTCCTTTACCTAGGAAAATTTGAAGGAGCTCCCACATTCTCCCTCACATCCTGCACCAGTCTTTCATATTCCTTGATTATTTTCCCACCTTATCTAGATTTTTCTACTTGAGTGGACGTCTCCACTATGCCTCATATTTTATCCTCTATTTTTGGTTTCTCCAAAACTTCCTGAGACTCCTCCATTGGAGCTAAAAGATCCTCTTCTGGTGGGATTTGAAGATCCCTCTCAAGAGAGAATCTCATTGCTTTATCCTCATCAAAATTTACATCCCTTCGCACAACTATCATTATGAGGGAAGGCAAGTACACTTGGTAATTGTGTGGAGTTTTGGTGTAACCCACAAAAAGTCCCAACTCCATTGTTAGCTCAATTTTCTTCCTCGAATGTTTGGAGATTTAGCAGTAAACAAAGGTTCCAAAACATATGAAATGAGACACATCTATCTTTTTCCCGGAGAAGGCCTCCTCTAGTGTAATAATACGAAGAATCTGATGAGGATTCTGGTTCTAAAAGTATATTTTTGTGTTACATGCCTCTTCCCATAAATGTCGTGTCAGGTCTTGATCATGTAGCTTAGCTCTTGCAACTCCCATGATGCTCTGGTTCTTTCTCTCATCTACCCCATTATTTTATGGGTTGTGGGGAGTTTTTAGCTATCTTTCAATTCCTTCTTTGACACAAAATTCCTTGAGTTAATCCGAAACATACTCAACTCCATTGTTGCTCCTAAGATCCTTCACCTTATTTTCGGTCTCTTTCTCAACTAGAGTCGTGAATTCTACAATTTTTTAGAATGTCGCATCCTTCTTCTACAAGAAGAAGATCCAACACTTTCTTGCAAAATCATCAATAAAAATAACATAGTATTTATGTCTAGTAGTGGAGGTTGTCGAGAAGGGTCCATAAACATTAGAGTGGACTCTCTCCAAGACTGCATTTGTTTTGTTGTCTCGATCATGGAATGTGGATTTTACATAATTCTGCAAGGTAAAACCCTTCTAGAAATTTTGTTTCTCAAGTGATCATTTAGGGAGTCCAATGTTTATTTGTTACCTAATTTTAAGGGTGTCATTGTGCAAATGACCAAGTATTTTGTGCCAAAGTACACCAACATATCAACTTTGCACTTTCTATACCTTATCGCTTAATGTAATGCAATATTCCACATCAAGTTTGTATAAGTTCTTCACAAAAACTCTGATTTTCTTCACCTTCCCAATGAATAATAGTTATGTGTCTTAGAATTAATTTCCCTTTACTGAATATTACATCATAGCCACGATTGTCTAAAACTACTACAAAGATGAGATTCTTTGTAATATCCCCAAAATGGGACTGCTAGCAAGGCATGCCTAAAAAACACATTTTTTAGGAATGTATGCTATAGGTTTCAAAATAAACCCTTGGATCCCTTAGATATAATAATATAAGACTCAAATCCAAGAGGGGACCAGAAACAAATCTTTCTAGGTGGGTTAAACAAATCTCCCACACCTAGTACAGCTGGAAAATACCCAGGAATGGGACTGCAACAATGTATGAACAATACAACAATGAAAAAACACAGTTCACTTATAGCAAGGGCAGGAGGCCAATAAAATTTTCTTCAGTAGTGTTTATAGTAGCAAAATAATTGTATAATAAGGCCCATGAAATACATAGCTGGAAATACAAGACATAAACAAAAGAAATTCCCTCAAAAGAGGTGCTGCAACCACATGAATGGACTAAAACTACCTTGACAGTGTTATTTTATTAGGCTGCAAACTGTGGGTTACATGTCAGATCTAGAGTAGATATGTGCATAAAAATTCAGATCCATAACATATCCATGCACTAGAAAGGCTCCTGTTTCAGATCCCCTTGGGGTTTTGAACATTACACCAAGGATAAGCAGTAGATCTGAGGTCTAAGAAAGTAGATTTGCATAAATATTCAGAAATTCTGAAGTATTTAGAATATGCAAATTAGATCTAAAATATACAATGTGTATATCTCCTCCAATGGACCTCAAAATGAAGGGCAGATCCCCAACACTCAGAAACTAACTCTCTAAATAGTGCACCCAAACTCCCTGCAACAACTCCTACAAGAATAACGAAGATATAGAGTAGAAACTATGTTGTAGGGTATAGATAACAGTTGGCCACATGCCAAGATCAAGAAATGAAGCTCAATCACTCCAATACACTTCCTTCAATAGAGCAGAGGACTCCTCCACTGAAAAAGGGCATTGAAATGTCTTAGATCTTAATAGATCTAATCTCCACTTGATGCAGCTTACAAAGAACACCAAAACCCTCAACAAGATATGATTTGTAACTGAAAGGATAAGCTTGGCCTTCAAGCCAGATAGTGGACTGTGCAATACAAACTCTCCCAAGAGCTACTCAATGGGAAGAGGAGGAAATCCTAAATAGGAAATTCCAATGCTAAACAGCATTTTAAATCTAGGCTAAACATCCAAAGAAAGCTATATGGTCTAAACAGACAATATATCAAAATATCATGTCTTGAAAAACCCCCTCATGCTTCCTTCCTCTTCCTTTTATAAGATGAGAGAGTGAAAAACCCTAAACCACCTTCAATGGACTCATCCCTTTCACACAAGATATCTTCAACTAGAATTATGTTGTGCCTTATTGATGAGCACTTCTTCAATACAACATTGTAGATTTGGTCAAGGTTGACCCAGTCAAGATGATTAGCCCCTTTCACACCTATGGGTGCTTATTTACATAGCCAAGATTCATCCTTTTTCATATTTGGCATTGATTTATTCTTTATTATGAGTTCGATTAACCTCCTTTGCACATTTATCCATCTAACTAGATTTTAAAAGCAAAATTAATATCCCTATTAGTTGCATGCTAATTTAGGAATATTATAGTCTTCCCCTCCCAAATGTTGCTTGTCCTCAAGAAACTGCAAGGGTACTGAAAAATCTCCCCTCCTCCTCTTATGGCCTCCTCATTCAATAGTCACCACCATTGCTTCAGATTTTCTGCAATAATTCCATTTCCCAATGGTTCCTCCCAAGTGTGCAAGTTGGCCTTTGGTGGATAAACCAAATGGCTCTCATCATGAAAGAAAGGAAGGTCTATATGGAAACCTCCTTGCTGATCAATGGCCTCCTCAATATAGAAGTGATGACAATCATGGGGAATTTCATCATCAATGAAGGACTCCCACCTCCATGCTATCATCCAAATGAAATGAATCACCTCCCAGCTTGGTAATTCATAGTAAAACTCCTCCTAATTTCTCATGAGAGGCATGCCCCGAGTGCTCCAATCAATAATATGGTCCACCTTATAAAGAAACAAGTGATCTACTATAGTGGCCATATATTTTCCCATGCTCCCCTTAGAACATGTAGTGCAAAAAATGTAGGAAATTTATTTCCCCAAGGACACATCCAAGCAATGTGTCTCTCCCCCAACCATGTCCTCAACAAAGATAAGAACATTTTCAGCACATTGAATCATAATTAGAGTCATGCTAGCTGCCATATGTAGTAAAGGAGAAGGAAAATGGTCCCTCATATGCAACCAACACATTTTACTCCTAACTACCATAAAATATGATATGACAAGTGTTTTCCCCAACACTTGTTTGCTGCCCCATCCTTCTTGGATGCTTGGAGAAGGTGTATGATGGTTGGTGTTAATGAATCACACCATGAAGAGTACATCATCTCTCCAAGATCTTCCAAGGAATGACCAACATCACCATTCTTCATGGCCCAAAGTGGCTCATGAAGTCCATAAGAAAAAGTGCCCCCTCCTGGAGCCAAGACCTGCACATGAGTGTTAAAAAATGCGAGTATATAATAAATATATCATGATTTCCAGCAATACAATTTTTATCATACAAATGTTTTAAATCAGCAAGGTAGCTCATGGATGAGCTGCTTCTCACACTCAATGAATAAGGAGGCAGTAATGATAGCTCTTCCCAAGAGCTATGTTCCTTCTCAACCAGCAATTGATCCATGCACTTCCTCATATGAGAGTGCATATCCTCTTTGAATTTTTCCCACATGAATCTGTCTAAGATAATATGATATGCTTGAATGAAACCAGTGGGGTTTGAAAGGAAGATCTCATAGACTACATTAAGTAGTTTCTCCTTGAGCTTGGAGTCTCTAGCCAAATAAATCTGATCATGGGAATAAATGACTCCCTCAACTACTTTATACCTCCCATCCATCACTTGCCCATCAAGAACCTTACATGTGAAAAGGTCCTTGGAGTATTCCATCAAAAGTTGGGAATCCCAATAAGGATCTAGGCTCCCCAACAATGACTGTGCTATAGAAATCTGAAATGCGGCCCCTGTCATAGCACGGCTTTCCTCCTTAACATGCTTGATGTCAAATTCACATGTTGGAGTACCATCAACTTCCTTTTGCTGCCTCCTTTGCAGTTGATCTTGCTCAAGACAAGATTGAAGTAGATGGAAGTCAACCTCCCCTTGGAAAGTCCTTGTCTTCCAAAATTTCCTCAATTTGGCCCATGCATGCAAGAGCGTTGATATCCTCTTGTCATGTTCAGAAATCTTTGTTGTGAGTGAAAATATAATTTGCTGCCCCAAATATATGGAGTTTCCATATGAAATCATGTCTAGGCTATCATAGACTTCTGAATTTCCCTTTTTCAGCGCAAATAACTGAGTGGGAGATAGAAATTTCCAATTCAGAAAATTGTTTATCTCTCCTTTGAATCCATGAAAGATTCTCTGCACTGTGCTAGTTTCTCTCAAAGCTCCTTCCTTAGCCAAGTATGAAAATGCTACCCATTGTTGAGAGAACACTTTAGTTTTCCTCCCATCAGGACGTCTCCCTGGTGGAATGCCTCCATGTAAAGAGACATCAAGGCATAGAGTAGGATGTGTATGTATGTGGATAGATTTATCCTTGCCTTCCTTGCATATATCCCCTTTCCTTCTTTGTGCATCAACCTTCTGAAATAAAGAGGGTTTTATTCTCCTCATTATGTGTTGCTTGCCCTCCTCTCCTCCTTCTTTTATCTTCTATGGATTCTGTCACAATCTCCATATGTGAGATTCTTTGGAACTCCTTGCAAGAGTGCAAGAGTTCCTCTCCTTAGAGCAAGTGCTCCATCTTCCTCTTCATGAGGTCCTATATGTGCTCTTGTTATGATTTCGTTATCATTTTCAACCTTTCCTTCCTCCTCTTCAATAGTTGAAAATGCAACATCATCAATAAGAGACCTTAGATCTTGGTCTTCTTTTGAAGGAGGAATCTCCATGTCTTCCTCTTGAGAAGAAAGCTCTGCATGTAATGGGGACTTTATCCTTGTCAATATATCATACAATTTTCCATCCCCTTCAATGGTTTTCTAAAATGGAGCTAAATTTAGGGACCCTTCCAATCCATGCAAAAGTTTTGTTTGATTTGGTTTGATAGACTCCATAGAAGGTGTTTCATAAGATTTTTCATCAAACCTTTCCACTACTCTTCTAATGAACTTTGCATAGATATATGTATTTGCATTCTTTAAGGAAAAAGATTCAAACAACCACCAAGCATAAGCCTTACCCTCAAGATGCAGTGCTGCTACCTTGATGGCTTCCTTTTCTGAAACTTGATGCTGTTGCACATAGGTGTCTAGCTCCTTCACCCAAGCCCTAGCTGGACATTTAGGTGATCCATCAAAAGTAGATAAGAAGAATCTACCCACACCGTGCTTCTTGATTCTTCTTTCCTCCTTGATATTGAAAATCCCTTAGAAGTTCAAGTGATCTTTGAACTCCTTAGATTGAGCTTCATACTCCTGCAAATAATCACCAAGAGTCTCCTTCTTTGGCACATCTTCTTTCTTCTTCTTCTTCTTCTTCGTGAAAAAGTGGCTGATAGAGTGTTGTAAATCTCATGATGTGGCTGAATTCTCATACCCATAATATGAGGAATTAGATCTTTCCTCATGTATAGATCTTGCAGATCTTGTTGAGGGACTTCCATTTCTATCCCTCTTCATTCCTCGGATTTCTTCTTTTAGTTCATACATAGCTTGAGAAAAAGTTTTAGAGAACTCTTCCCTTTGCAAACTTCCAATTAAAGGGATATTACCTTTTTCTTATATTTCTTCAGTGTAACCACACTTCTTCATCAGTCTTGTCTTTCCATTGAAAGACATATTGGCTCTTCAATAAGCACAGGTTGTGCCAAGTAGTTGCTCCAATACCATTGTAATATCCCCAAAATGGGACTGCTAGCAAGGCATGCCTGAAAAATTAAATTTTTAGGAATGTATGCTACAGGTTTGAAAATCAACCCTTTGATCCCTTAGATATGATAATCTAAGACCCAAATCCAAGAGGGGATCAGAAAAAAATCTTTCTAGGTGGGTTAAAAAAATCTCCCACACCTAGTACAGTTGGAAAATACCCAGGAATGGGACTGCAACAATGTATGAACAATACAACAATGAAATAATGAAGTTCAATTATAGCAAGGGCATGAGGCCAATAAAATTTTCTTCAGTAGTATTTATAGTAGCAAGATAATTTTATAATGAAGCCCATGAAATACATAGCTGGAAATAAAAGACATAAACAAAAGAAATTCCCTCAAAAGAGGTGCTGCAACCACATGAATGGACTGAAACTACCTTGAAAATGTTATTTTATTAGGTTGCAAATAGTTTTGGGTTACATGTCAGATCTAGAGCAGATATGTGCATAAAAATTCAGATTCATAACAAATCCATGCACCAGAAAGGCTCCTCCTTCAGATCCCCTTGGGGTTTTGAACATTACACCAAGGATAAGTAGTAGATATGAGATCTAAGAAAGTAGATCTGCAAAAATATTCATAAATTCTGAAGTATTCAGAATATACAGATCATATCTGAAATATAAAATGTGTAGATCTCCTCCAATGGACCTCGAAATGAAGGGCAGATCCCCAACACTCAGAAACTAGCTCTCCAAATAGTGCACCCAAACTCCCTGCAAAAACTCCTACAAGAATAACGTAGATCTAGAATAGAAATTTCCCTGTAGGGTATAGATAACAGTTGGCCACATGCCAAGCCCAAGAAATGAAGCTCAATCACTCCAATAAACTTCCTCCAATAGAGCAGAGGACTCCTCCACTGAAAAAGGGCACTGAAATGTCTTAGATCTTAATAGATCTAATCTCCACTTGTTGCAACTTGCAAAGACAACCAAACCCTCAATAAGATCTTAGTTGTAACTGAAAGGAGAAGCTTGGCCTTCAAGCCAGATAGTGGACTATGCAATACAAACTCTCCCAAGAGCTACTCAATGGGAAGAGGAGGAACTCCTAAACAGGAAATTCCAATGCTAAACAGCATTTTCAACCAAGGCTAAATAGCCAAAGAAAGCTATATGGTCTAAACAAAAAATATATCAAAAGATCATATCTTGAACAACCCCCTCATGCCGCCTTCCCCTTCATTTTATAAGATGAGTGTGCAAAACCCTAAACCACCTTCAATGGAATCATCCCTTTCACACAAGAGATCTTCAACTAGAATTACATTGTGCCTTATTAATGAGCACTCCTTCAATACAACGTTGTAGATTGTTCAAGGTTGACCTAGTCAAGATGATTAGCCCCTTTCACACCTAAGGGTTCTTATTTACATAGCCAAGATTCATCCTTTTTCATATTTGGCATTGATTTATTCTTTATTAGGAGTTTGATTAACCTCCTGTGCACATTTATTCATCTAACTAGATTTTAAAAGAAAAATTAATATCCCTATTAGCTGCATGCTAATTTAGGAATATTACATTCTTCTTCAGACCTGGTACAAACATGAAATCTTTGAGGAGAAGAGGGGATCCTGAATCCCTCATAAAGGTTATTGTACCAATTTATGTATAATTGTACCTTCTTGCGTCCTGAAGCTCAATATGCATCTAGAGATATTTCTCCTCTAGGTCACTCAAAAAAAAATCTAAACCCTTTCATGTGCAACAAGGCGCCTAAGTCCAAGTACCACACTCTCCCCATCACAGAGTTGGCCATGCATGCAATTAGCATGAAGTCTAACTCAAACAATGAAGCCAATGCTTCACTTGTTGCTCCTCCTGAGTTCTTCCTGCTATACATTTTGTGTGGACATTTTGTAGCATAGTTCCCAGATTCATGAAAATTGATGCATTTTTCTTTGGACAAGTCTTTCTTCTTCCCCCTTGGCTAGATTTTGGTTTGGTTTGATATTTCTTCTATTTTCCCTTCTTTCCCTTCCCAAACAATGAAAAATTTTCTTCATCTTTTCCCTTATATGAAGCTCCATATCTGGTATTTCACCTGATTTCTTCTTGTACAAAATTGAACCATAAGTGTTCCCAATTCGGTAATTTCTCCCTCTTGTTCATCGGGTCCTAGTAGCTATGCTAGGATTTTTGAAGGCCTAGAAGAGCTAGCCTCACCAAGTCATATTTTGCAACATTCACACCAACCCCTCCAAGATCATCTTGAACTTGTGTAAATTTGGAGAGATACTATGAAATAGTATCATTCTTTTACATATTAATGTTTCCAAGTTTATATTTTAAGGCTAATTTTCTATGTCATTGTTATTTTCGAATGGCTCATTCAGTTCCTTCCACATGGAAAATGATATATCTTTTCTATGGAGATTAGAGAAAATGTGTTCTCTCACTCCCTCCAATATTATTCTCCTCACCTTGGCTACATATTTCTTCCATCAGGATAGATTTTGGGCTTGTTAGCACTCCTTAGTTTCCCAAGGCTGAGAAAGGAAACCAAAGAGGTAACCACATACCAGCTTTTGACTTGGTATCTAGCCCTACCAAATTAGAGAGGGATCTCTCAAAATCAACCTCACAGCCAACGGAAGTGACTGGAGCTTAGTAGGGTTTTGTTTAGGGTTTGCTCGATAAAGAAGCACCAAGTTTAGGAACTAGGCCAGGTATTCCAAAATATCAGTTGCAGCATAAAATGAGGCAATGTAGGTGTAATCAGTGACACAAATTGATCTGTCATTGTAGTGTGGTGAGGATAAAATCATATAGAAGAAATTGAGTGATCATAATGAATTCATTATTCATAGGATGAAAACACTTATGTGACAATCTCAAACAAAATAGAGAATATGAAGCAATGTATTATGTTAAAAACTTAAGAGATAATAATGAGAAGACATGTAGATGGTTGATAGAAAAATAAGATAAGAAAATGCATAAGAAACACTAAGGAAATCAAGTGTCACTAACCACAAAACATGAATCCCATAAAAATAGTTGCAACTTTCTATATTATTTCTGTCAAAATCAAGTACACAAGTTCCAAAAGTATGAGCTTCAAGTATCCAACCCTTTTATTTGACTTATCTCTCAGTACATATAGAGGAATAAAAACATTTCCCCTCTAAGGGGTCGAATCCTGCTTCATAGGAATTGATTCATGAACCTATCCTATCCATTGCCAAATCCTAGGGGAGTTAAAACTAACTTTCCCCTTTTTTAGCTAACTGATTCTAATCTCTAAAAGAGTATCCAATGTTCAACTTAGCCATAGGATATTTACATTTAAAATGCGTTAAAAAAATCTAATCTACCATTTACATTTAAACTGATTCTATAAATATTCAAATAAAACTTAAGGTTACTCATTCATTTTTCTCTGATGCAAACAAAACTGAATATGCTAACTTGTTTTTGAGTTGGAGAGTTGTGTAATTCATCGTGTCCAAAATCATTATTTATTGTCATGACTGTGTTTTTTTAATGATCAGGCAACGAGCCTATATTTGATCAAAAAACATATTTTTTAGAATATATTCCATTTTTCTAATTCAAAGCTAGATTTCCTTCCAGTTTATGGCGTTCAAACAAACTAGAATCATTTTTCTTTAACAAATCAGTGTTGTAATATACTAATAAATAGACAACTACGTAATGAATTTATTAGTGGTGGAATACTAATAAATCACAAATACATGCAAGAAATAACACCGCTATGTCCTAGACATGCCAAGTCTTTATCCTATTGGTTGGAAATATTACTTCATGAAAACAACATATTTGACAAAGAGAACTTTTCTAAAACTAACCAACGCGAGTGTATGCAACAACAATGACATTTCTATTGGCATGCCCTCAAAATGTGTGGAAGTATCAAACAAGTGTAGTGCACTTCCCTGTAAGGTTAAAGTTTGGTAATGGAATATGTTGTCCCTTAGTCTAATCAGGGTTAACTTGCCTTTGATAACTTAGAGAGAATGGGAATTCAATATAGAAAAATGACAAAAAGCTTTTATTCATCCACACTTACCTAGATCCTAAACAAGAATTGAAGCATTATACAAATCCAAGAATGTCTCACATTCCACCAGGAAACAAAATTTCTAGATTTTGATTGTAACCCTTGAGGCTTTCTCAAATTTGTAAACAAGTAACATCATAAAAAATTTTCCTTAGTTCTCAAACCTTCTTCTATGTGGAGCTTGAGAAAATATGTGCATACACATATCACAATATAGCATGTTGTGGAGTACATTTACATGAAACCAATCATTTAAAATTTTATGTTCTATCAAGATTGAGTCATGTGTTAAATTCCCAGTATCTGCATCTTTACGCAATGGTGTCATTAATAATTTGAAGTTTCTTGGCTTGCTATTATGATCTAATTATTGCTTTGTGCAATATGTTTTTTCACTCATATTTATAAAATTTTTATGTTTATGAATAGTATATAGATACAATGGATGCTTCGAATAATAAAAGAGGCAATTATTTTTCCATCAATATAATTCAAGTATTTTCATATGGTGTAAATTCAGTAGTTCTATTGGTGGTACTTAGGGTCAACCTAAACGATTATTTATCATGCATCAAAAGAGGTACAAAGTGATAATAGGAAGGACTCATGCAAAAAATTTTAATCATACATGTTGAATCTGAAAGTGTTAATGTTGTTGTGCTCAATTTATTATTTGGGTACCTATTAGCTAACAAAGTTTGTACAAATGTTGGAAATGAAAATAAGTTATAACAAATAACATAACACAACATTTTTGGCACTTGCTTCTTTTTCTTTGCAAATCCGAACATGTCTTGGAGAAACTTATGTTAGCTATGTCCAAATGATGCCATTTTTTATTTTCCATTTAAATTTCCAATTCAATCCTATGTATCATTATCCAAGAAATTTGGCTCATTCAGAGGAGATGACAAATGTGTGTGTGCAATAAATTTTAACCATAAAATGGTGTTATCCCGAAATCTCTAAACTCCACTTTCATCGCCCTCATTCCCAAGCTGTACTCTCTAGCTTCTTTTGATGATTTTTAGCCTATTTCCCTTTATAACTGCCTTTATAAAATCATTACAAAAATCATTACCGAAAGACTCAAGCCTATCCTCTCAAATCATACCTCTAAGGAACAATTTGGATTTCTGGAAGGAAGACATATTCATGAAGCCATAGGGGTGGCACAAAAAGTCCTCTGTAGTATGAAGAGACATAGATGGAAAGGGTTGATCATCAAAAGTGACCTTTCAAAGGCTTATGAAAATATCAGTTGGATGTATATTAGACTCCTGCTCACCCATCTAGGCTTTCATTATGACTTCATCTGACGGGTGATGGGATGTATAACTGACATTAGTTTTGTTTATCTGATAAATGGGGTTGCTTCCCCTTTTTTTTAAAACGAAAGAGACCTTTGCCAAGGATGTCCCCTCTCCCCCCTTCTCTTTTTGCTAGCAGCCAAAGGCTTAAGCCAACTGATTTTAGAGGCAAAAAGTAAAGGGTACATATGGGGTGTGGAGGTCGCTACAAATCTCAATATCACACACCTACTGTTTGCAAATGATATCCTTCTCTTTACCAATGGAAGTTGTGGGGCATCCTTCCATCTCAAAGCCTCCCTGGATCTATTTCTAAAAAGCCACCAGAATACGCATCAATCATCACAAATCCTCAATCATGGTTACAGGACTTACGGAGGAGGAATCCAGAAATCCCATTGAATCCCTCCCTTTAGTGGTCAAACAATTTTTCAATAGTCTGATACCTTGGGTTCCATATTAAGCCAAATTCTTACCGTATAGCTGATTGGTTGTGGATGGTGGCCAAAAATGAAAAAAAAGTTAAGTGTTGGTGTTACAAATGGTTTTCTAGAGCGAGGAGACTCGCACTCATAAAATATGTTCTAATGGTCATTCCAGTATTTTGGGCACTCTTCTCATGGATGTCACGGGGGATCGTGGAGCACATTAGGAAAATCTATCATAAATTTTTGTGGGCAGGATCCAAAGAGAACCACTCCCTCTCTTGGGTGGCTTGGGAGAAAATATCCTGACCAAAAGAATGGGGAGGATGGGGTATAAAGGAACTACCCTCCTTCGTCAAGTCCCTTGCGGCTAAAATGGGATGGTCGCTGCTGAACAAGGACTCCCTTTGGTCCATGGTAATGAGAAGGAAGTACATTTATCCTGGAGACATTGTTCATTGGGTCTAGAACCCTGTCATGTCCACCAAGGGTGGGTCGGCGGTTTGGCGGGCCACCCTTCAAGCCATGGACCTAATCAAGGAAGGTCTGGCCTAGAAGGTTGGGAATGGGAAGTATATTATACTGGGGCTAGACCCTTGGGTTGGTTGTAATGGAGCTTTTTCCCTTCTGGAGCCTTGCAAATCTCACCTTGCGAACAAAGGTCTCTTGTTCCTCGGTCAAGCCGAAAAATCCAAAGTTGCATCCATCTGGTCACAAGGCTAGAAAAATGGGGACAATCTTCAGCTTGACCCAATATGGGAAAAAACTTGGAAGCTATACACTAATGAACTACTTAGAACAAACATATGCATTTGAGATGACCCTGAAACCCTCAAATGGGGCTTTCCACCTTCAGGCTTGTACTCACCAAAGACTGGGTATTCTCATCTTATGGGGAAGAAAGGTTGGCCGAAGGCCGAATGGTGGCATAAACCCCTTTAGAAGCTGAATAGTCCTGCTAAAGGTCGCCTCTTTTTTTGGTGCTTGATAGAAAAAAATATCCACTTGTGTGACAATCTTCAAAAAAGGAAGAAGGAGGGGCCGCGGAGATGCCCCTTATGCAAAACAGGACTCTGAATCAGTGGCCCATTTATTTCTTTTTTTGTTCCTAATGTCAAAAGGAATGGAAAGAGATCCAAATTATGGTTGGTTGCACACATCAATGGGTTGGTCCTTCGATTAAGGAGGCATGGCAGTCTTGGTGGAATGGTTACCGGACTGAAAAACAAAAATCGGTACCCCTGATTATGGCCTAGGGAATTTGGCTTGCTGGGAACCACGCTATTTTCAGGAATGTAGATACTCGTTTCCACATCATCGCTCATAATGGACTAGCCATCTATGCCCTTCTCCCTGAACAAGAAACTCCAACAAAGAAAGGGGTCAATACCCCTGAGAAAATCAAGGGTGATATCCCTTGGGCTTACTTTGATGGAGCATCAGATCTGGCGAACATGTGTGGTGCTGGAATTGTTATTCACCTAAGCAATTCTCGAAGATTGGTAGCCTCTATCAAACTTGTTCAAGGCACAAACAACTATGCTGAGATCAAAGCATTACACTGCCTCCTATGCTGGCTTTCACACCTCCATTTTACTTATGTTCAGTTATTTTGGAATTTGCTCAACATCATCAAATGATTTAAAAAGGATTTTTTTTTTTTTAATTATTCTTTATGACCTATCCTTGAAGAATGATGGTTATCGAAGGACTATTTTACTCACATTGATTTATGTCATATTTACAGGGAAAGGAATTCCGCTGTAGACCTCTTTTCTAAGGAGGGTTTATAGCAAGATTCGAGAAGCTAGAGGACACGAGAAATAGGGCCTGAAGGCTCTATGGATTCGGACCATTCTCCATTTTCTTGAGTGGTCTTCAATTGTTTTTTCTCTATATATGTTAATGTACTTTCGGAAATTCTCACTTTCTATTGCTGAAAATTATAATATGTATGTACCACAAAACTTGGTTGAGGATTAGATCCTTTGTTGCTCCTCTTTATAAATTTTTATACTGGTTGTCCATTCCTGTTTGGGTTGTTTTTCCTCTTAATAGGAGGCCCAGGAACCTAGGTTACTATGCTGCTTGTATCAGGATCTATATTTTTGTTTTGGGTCGTTTTCCTCCAAAGAGGAGGCCCAAAAAATGTTTTAATTTATTTATGGTTTCTACACTAGGCCGATGAACAATACAATGTTTTTCCCTTGAACAAGGGAAGATTCCGAACATTGACATACTTTTTTGGGATGGGGCTATGAGAATGGTCTGAACTTTTTTGGTCACAAATTGGGAAGAGCTCGAATCTCTTCCAAGAAATGCTTAAATGTATGTACAAAATTAACTTTTTATGAATATAAAAAGTTCAATTTTTTCCTTGGAAAAAATACAGTTTAAACATACAAATTTGTCTTATTCTATAATGAAAATTGTTAAAAGCACAATGAAGTTGTGAAAAATTGGGGAAAATAAAAATATTTACAGATCCAACTAAATGCATCCATGTAACAAGTAACCCAATATAAATGTGCCAATTTATAAGTGACTGGATAATGCATCTCAAGGGTAATGCAACTCATCCTCATATTGCCCCCTTTAATACACACATACACATACAAACACATGTGGGTCAAGGACACATATTTACCACTAGGTAGGTGTCCCATGAATGCCACTTTCTCAAAGACATCCCTAAAATACCATTGAAGGGGTACCTTTTAATATAATGAATTATCCAAGTGCATAATATTAGAGTATTAACACTCCAATTCTATAGTTTAATGTAATCAATTTTACAATATATCAAACTTTACTAAATAGTTATTAATCATAAATTTCATTAATTAAGAGGTCAACATAAAACCATAGAAATTATTGCAAAGAAATGAACTCTATTATCATGGACTTTAAATGAGCATGTTTCCTTATGAGCCCGAGCCATAGAGGGAACTTTGAGAGTGACTGCAAAACTTTCCTAGAGCTTTATGGTTATTCCTCTAGGTGAAGGTCAATTTCAAAGCCTTCTACTAAAGCTATTAAGGCCAAGAACACCACAAATATTGGGGTGTTTACTATTCACTAACTAGTCAACACATCCCTTGCCTCACACAATGAAGGAATGCCTTGAAGTGGCAATCACAAAGTGACAGAGATTAAAGGTAGTGCAAACAGAGGCACTTAGGTTATTGTTGGTTTGAATTTTCTCAAAGGAACTAACATACACAAAGAAACTTGAAAATATGTCAACATGGCTCATATGGAAAGAGCTCTATGAATGTTTCTATTAGCAATAGAAGAACCCAAACTATTCTATAGGGACTAACATGATAGTCCAAGCACAAAAAATAATGGCTTAGATGTGTTCTTAGGGGTACAGTAAAGTAATATTCTTGGATGTACTCATAAATAGTTCGGTAGTTAACACATTTCAATCAAGATCACTTAGGCCAAAAATAAAATCTTTCCTTTTGACCTAAGGTTTCATGGCAAGTGTTCAACAAAATATTTGAACAAAACGTATTTGACAACAAAATTGGTAACAATGGAAATGTTAGGGGACCTTAATTTGAGAGGGTTTTGAAATCAAAGCAAGCTTTCAAATTATTGTCAAGTCTATCATAGGGAAAACCTTAGTATTTTGGGTGAAATTTCTTGATTTTATAGTAAATAAAAAGCAAAAATTAGAGCTCATGCATATGATCCTTGTGGACCAACAATAACTTTGTTTGCAGGAAACCAACTTAATGACCATCATCTGTTTTCTAACATATGCAAAGACACTATTCTAATTTTGGTGTTGTGCCTAGAAAAAGGAGCGATGGGAAAACGTGTGTTTTCATCCTCAGAGACTATTTCTTTCAAGGATAAGGTCTCAAATAAACCCCTCCACTTCAACAACTATAATTTGTAATCAAGTTTACAATATTTAAAATTACCAAAGAGTTATTAATCATAGGTGTCATTAATTAATGGGTCAAGAAAAAAACAACAAAACATGTTGCAAAAAAATGTCCTCTATTAACATGCACTTTAAATGTGCATGTTTCCTTATGAGCCCAAGCTATAAAGGTCACAATGGTAGAGTTCTCTGAGCAAGAGGTCACAAACCTTCTCTCTTTCTGTGAATCACATGCATTGAAGTCTGATTCACAACACCTATATTAAAACTGTATAAGTGGATCTATTCAAACTGGAAAAAAATTTGCTATGAAGTGTATCTATACTCCAAAGTTTTATTTATTATTCAATTTTCTTATCTACATTACTATCCAAAATATTTTAAAGAGGGTCCTCTAGGGAAGAGCAAATCCTTTTTTTATCCCACGGTTCCCACACTTCAACCCAACCACTATGTCTATCACCAAAATGGCAGTTTGATTTCATGTCCTCATTTTCCAATACTAGTTTGTAATTTATCAGTGTTTGTATATATTTTCAATACCTATGGAACAAATTAAAAACAAATCTTAAAAGGATTAAGTTTGGTTTTTCACATATGCTTGACCCAATCACTTCTAGAAAAAACCAACTATGTTTGACGAGACAAACTAAAATCATGACTAGTTTCACATACTAGACATCTACCTTAATACCATTAACATGGGCAACCTAGATGCAACCTCAAAAGGACTACTTAGCAAGGTTAAGATGCCCAATATCCAGTATATCCAAAAAAATAAGTTCATTCAATTGGAGCAAAACTGCACAAAAGCATGAGGGCCTTCTTTGCCACTTATTCCTAAGCTATTATATTTGTTGTGTATTATCATATTTTGAAACATGTTTTTGGATTTGACTTAATAATGGACAAATTGAACTTCGCCATCTTAGTTCACAACTTCATGCCATAATCCTTGGAAATTTTGACGTATGTTGATATGATCCTCTAATATTTTTGAATATGTTATTTTCAAGTCTGGAAAATTTTATCAAGCACAGTTTCCAATCGAGTGAGGATTGGTTCTACCTATAGTTATAGTCATTAATGTTTAGCTCTATCCTTACTACACATAGTACAAATATTTGGGGATTTTAACTTTGATAGGAAATGGTATCTCTAACTACCATTTTGATCATCCAGCCTCCCATTTGAAATCTTAAATCCACTTAATGGTCAATGCTCTAATCCATCCTCTCAAAAGACATGGTAACAATCCTAACATTATGTTGAGTCTTCATCATTTCAATTTACAAGAAAGTCATGACAACTTTGCATTATACAATGAAAAATCTTCAAGTCTTCATAATCTACAACAACAAATTCCCCACCTAGCACTAAAACCTTCAAGTTCTAATCTCGATTCTCCTCCATCCATAGACTACTCAATAGTCACTGCTAGGAAAAGAATCTTGAAAGAACAAAAAATTGGTATTAAAGAATGTGAGGTTTGTGATTTTATTAAATGTTAGAATTTTTAATTTTCATGTATAATATAAACACAAAGTAAAAGATATTTTTTTTCTATATATTCCAAACAATCCAATCAACAACTCAGCTCAAGGCTACTCTTAAGTAAAGCCTTCCTCCTACAATGCAACCAAAATTACATCCAAACATTCATTTCCCATGATAGTACTCAATGTTATTGTGTACTATGGTACTAAAAAATATTATAGATGTTTTTAAGTACTCTTATTTCTTGACCATATCTTGGAAAAATATCATGCCATTCCATTTATGGTAACATGATTTGGGCACTAACAGGGTTAATAAAAAAATGACTTCTGAACCCAACAATTACATGCAAATAAATTGAAATTTTGTGCAACAAATTGAAAACAGAAAATCAAATAAACTTTGTGACCAACAATAGAAGGTAGCAACAACCTTCAAATTTTACCAACCACTTCAGTTATAAACTAAGATACCACGTGTGGATCAGATGACATGATTCGGACTACCAATTCTCATGAACCACCCATTTTAATACATAAAAACCATCATATATCCAATCCTATTCCCCATCTCCTGATTGACGATCATAATAATTTATCCATCCATGGCATTTCAATCACATACATACTGAAAGGCTCATTAAAAAAAAAGAAACTTCTAACTAGACTACACAAGCAACACCTGACATTTCACAAAAACATACACTTTAAACTCCTATAACCCGATAGTAGATTGTATCAGCTTCAAATCAGACACATATTCTGGCAACGACCCTTGCCATCGCAATGTTGTCATTTTGAGCATCTAAGCCTCTCATTTTGGTACCCATTCATCAATTAATGAGAAATCCCATACCCCAGCAATTCAGAATCCAAAGACAGAACTAGATACCCATTCATCAATTCATGAAAAATCTGAAATCCCACCCCCTCTGTCATCGATACTCATGCCTAATCTCGTCTCAGACACATAACAACAGTAGCATAGTTTCTGCAAACAGCCTAACTCAACTCAAATTTTTTTCTCTTCTATAACATCCATGATGCTCCACATATCAATGGATGACGGGGAGATTCCACTAGCAACAGTCTCCAAGGAAAACCTAGTGCCTCATGGTTGGAGAAATATGCTTGGTCAAAGTTGCAAACCCCAACCAATGGTCCAAAACCCAAAGGGCAGCTGATGTGGCAGATTTACTTTGATCCCAAAGCATGGATGATGTGGCAGCATAATATTGACTAATTTAACTAAGGTGACATGGCATTTTATCTTTAATTCTTGGGCTTAGAAGAAAATTATTAAGGTTGAAAAGGTAATTCTAGTAGTTAAAGGAATTTGTTATGTTCCAAAAGCAAGGGAATAATTTATTGAATTAAATGTACATTAATTCTTGGTCCAGACTTTAAAAACTATTATGGTCCAAGGGAATAATTTTTGGATATGACCGTGATTATTTTATGCCACTAAGAGGGTTAGTTTGAAAATAAGATTAGTGGATGGTCTGAAAATTAATATATTCTTGATAGTAGGTTGGCCCAACATAAGGGCTCCTCGACCTCTATAAAATGGCGTGCCCCTGCTCTCCATGAATATCGAAAAATTCTTCGACTCTTCTATTTGCCTCCCTTGGTAAGCTTTGATAGATCTGACGAGGAGGGTTAATGGTTGAAATTTGTACTTTTGGGGTAATGGCATTCATTGGGGTTTAAGGGTTATACATTTGTTTGGGATTTGTTGGGTGTTGATTGTTTGCAGGTGTCATTGTAGAAGCATTGCCTCATAGAGTTTCGTGGGGCACTAAAGAATTGTTCAAGTTTGATCTATTTCAGGAACAACAACTCTAAGAATCCTTTTTGGCACTTGACATTAAGAACAGGTCAAAGACTCATCACAGGGAGTAGTATTGCAAAACTATGCATTTTGTACACCTGGTAATAATGTAAGTCCTTACTTTGAGTTGATCATTGTAGACCTGTGATCAAGTCACCAAAAGCTGCCAAAATAGTTATGAGTAGTTGTGTTTGGCATTGGATTTCTCGGCCTTCAAAACTGGGACCATGAGATAATTTAAGCTATTGATTCCCTGCAAACCTAAACTAATGATTCTTCAGAACCAACGAAAAATCCAAGGAGATAACATAAAAATATATGCGGCCTACATCACTGTGTCTCTAAGTGTATAAGTCTGTCATCTCTATATAAAAGGGTTGATCAACAGTTTAAGTATTCAACGAAGCAGCAAGTGGTAGAGACTTATTATTATTTCTATGACTTAACATAGGATCTGAGCTAAAACACATCAAGATGTTTGGCATTAGTTGTAGCAAAGACACCTTGTAGCAAATAAGCCTGCAGCCCTGTAAAACATGCCAGATCTGTGCCGAATGTTATAAAATACAAGAAGTTCCACCCTGGAATAAAGATCCAGATCTGAAGAACTAGAGTCGTCTCTATATGACAAGGGAACCTTATGATTGTGAGCAAGTAATGTATAAGACATGTGACCTGAAGGCATGACTCTCTAGTGACATTGTTAACCGTAGCCTGAAGTGACCTGATAGTAACGTGACCCATATACAACAATAGTTTTTCTACTAGAAAGATGCAACAGTATCAATGAACTACGAAATCTGTACGGTGTTATCTACAATAATCAGTAGTGATGTGTTATGGTTCATAGATATTGGATGTAGCAGTAACCCTATATGGAATTTTCAATATGGAAGTTGTGCCTCTGTTTGACTGCATGATACATGGCTGAGCAATGAGAACTGCCAGTAGTAGTAGTGTGCATGATACAACAATATTTATGTATTGTCCTGTAATTCAAATCACTGAAGCTTGCTGTCAAAAATTATGCTAGGATTTGAAAATTGCAGTGACCCTAAGGTCACAAGTAATCTTGATGACAATTGAAAGCAGAATGGTCTCATATTAACAGTGCATACACAATTGTGTTTGGGAGTGTGCACTGATTGAGGTTCTAAACAGAAGTGATTGCCAACATGAGTATGTCTCGGTTATAGAACAGATTCATTTTGTATGTTGGTGTAGATATATTTCCAAGACTTGATTGATAAGCTAGGGTTTGCAATGGAATATATGCTGATATTGAAGCTGAGCTATGGGTTGCAAGGGTTGAAATTGTGATATGCATGATAGAAGCAATGCCAGTGAAGAACAACAGTATAATGAAATTTCTTTATTATGGCAATGAAACCTTGAATGAACAGTGAAATTTTAGTAAGCTCATGATAGCATTATTCCTTGACTGTATGACTCTAAGGGACCCTTGGTGATTTTGATAACTGGGCAGTAGCTTATGTGATAAGTTGGACAGTAATGTATACCAAAGTATTCATAACAGAGATATGTGACTGAACAATAAATGATGATACCTCTTGACATGACTTTGATGACACCTTTGACATTGATACAATGATGGCAGTGGTGTTGTGATATAACCTTGATTACATGACAATATCTTTGATATATGATAGTGACCTAGTTTGGAAGTAATATGTTGATACAACAACATATTTGACAGTAACCTTGTAAGTGATCTGAAGTGACCTTGTTGATGGCAGTGATCTTCCTTTATCTTCTACCCTACCTTGACAACAATATTTTGATGTGGGAGAAACCTTGGTATATGGAAGTAACTTGGTGAACCTAGCATGACATTTGATATGACAATGATTCTAATGACAACGCTCTCAGTACATGACAATAACAATGTTCTTGGAAACTGGATGTAACCCTTGACACGATAGAAACCTTATATAGAAGTGACTGTGATGTAAATGTGACATTGAGATAGGGACATTATGACAATAGTATTGTGCCAGTCAAGTTGTAACAACATTACTGGGGCAGTGATTTTATGACAACCGTGACCTTGCTGTAGTGATGACATTGATGTTGACCTTGATTGATGTATGACCTTGTATAAATTGTGTAACAAAAGTGCAGTAGACCAGAAGTGGTGAAGCAAGAGGTGCAAAAGCAGAGGACAATAGTGAACAATGTCAATAGTGGATAGAAGCAGTGGATAGAGGTTGGTTGGTTGATTGTAAGGGAGGTTGAGGACCCTTGCAGACTTAGTCTACAAACATCTTCAGATTTTGGTAGTTTCGTACTTCCTTCCAGCATAGCTGGTAGATTGTGTATGTAATCATACATAATTCAAAGCTTGTTTGGACGACATATTCTGTGTATTGTTCAATTGATGTGATGTTTATGATTCTGTCTTGATTAATTCTCTGAATGTTTAAGGATTAACTAACCAATTGTGAAAAAGAAGGGAAATATTGATTCACCCTCTCTTAGTATTTCCAACAATCGCTGACTCCAATGACATCGTCTGTGACTTCAACTCCTATAGACCTAAATGACTTCGATTCTGAAATCAACAGTTTCATTCCCCGCCTTTTCCACATCATCAGAGAGACAGATTTGTCATTTCTTCATTCAACCGTAGTATTGACGGAGATAGACCTATGATTTCATCTTATTCACCCACGGTATTAATGAAGGGGCATGATGTTACTATTCATAGTTCTTCTCCTCCCTATAAATTGACAGCATCCACGACATTTCAATAGATACAGAAAGGAAGATCCAATTTTAGAAACTCAAAGTCATTGAGTGCATAATGATATAGACAATCACAATATCATCCTCCCATAAGTGCATAATGATACAGATAATCACAATATCATCCTCCCATCACTGGGGCTTGCAAGCATCAAATTAATTTATTACTAAGAGTTATCGGTCATTTAATTGGTTCTAGAATTATCTTCTTCTATGTAGTTAGTTTGAAAAATATTTATAATTACCTTGAAATATGTGAATATTCTACAATTAAAGACAAATCCCTAATTAATATGCATCATGTGAATATTCTGCAACTAAAAACAACTCCCTAATGAATATGCAATGAAAAGAATGAGGAGTATGTAATAATTTAGGACCGAGGTCATGAGGCTTCTGCTGATGGGTAACCCATCACTAAATGACTATGAGGATGATGAATATTATGATTTTTTTATAGAGAAACTTCATTCAGAAATAAGAATACTCGGGGTGGGAAATCTGTCTATTATACCTAAAGAAATCGAGTCTGATCTAGCCGAGTCCAGTGTTTGGGAGAGTGAGAGTGGAGCTTCAATAGAAGATTCTCCATCATCATTCCGAAAAGTAGAGCCAGAAGAAGATTATATTGAAGATTTATACAGGAAATACTGAGAGAGGATGTATTTCTTGGATAATCTTAACAGTCAGTAGACCTATGCACTAGGAGTTTTTCACAGCCATGAAACTTGAAAGCCTAAAGGGGTGGCTTCCAGGCGGAAGAGATATACTCTAAACAAGCCTACGGTCACACATGCTTCCCACGAATCCTTGAAGAGAGTGCAACGGGACCTGGAGACTGTGTATGTCAGCCAGACTTGTTCTTCTTGGGAGGCCCTGCATTGGCAATACAGAAATTTCCAGGAGGCGGCTTTGTATGGATCAGAGCAAGATTTGTTTTATGACCACGTGGAAGATCAGTTTCAGCATTTTCGAGTTTTTTGCAGAGGTTCTTAGATGATCAGTTTGAAGGTCCCAGGATTTGGTCAAAAGTTCCATGAAGGAAGCAGGGACAAAAGCAAATAAAATACTAGCAGCTTAGCTGGTTAGTATCATAGAGGAATCCATAATGATATTCTGGGATTTTGTTAGGTTTGACAAGCACAAAATTTTGGTGCAACACCAAATGTTGAATTTTTTTTGCATAATTCAAGAGGTAGAGGATCCCAACGACTCTTCTCTCATGCATTTCATGAGGAGAAGCATTCATTGTAAGGAGTTGAAGGTCAAAGAGCTTGAAAGTAGAGGGAGATGCTTGATAAAGAGGCTCGATCTTATGGCCAGAGGGAAAGGGATAGAGATATTGATGGCCCTTTTGGACATCAAATTAGTATCCCGGGTATTGAGGATGTCCAAGATCATTACAGATCATCTACAATGGTGCTAGAAGAGACTCGGTAAGCTTAGTATTCACAAGGGTAAGGTCCATATACCATACGGTACTGTATTATTTCCGTATTGATCATACATTTTAGGCCACTACTTTGATGCATTTCCGTCAGAATTGTAGACTAAATACAGGAGTTAAAAAATTCTAACAGTAAATATTTATCGGAAAAGCAGTTGGGATTTAGGGGTTTCACAGCATTAGGAAAACGACATCTGTGTTTTTTTTTTCTAATTTATTGCTTTGGGCGGATGATGCTCCCTAGAAGAAGCCATTAGAGCTCAGATTCATGTGACCCAGCCCCCTCCAATGATTTTATCATCTAAGGTCTTTGGGAAAGAAAGAAAAATAAATCCCTTGCAAGGATGTTGAGGATCTACAAAGGAGAGACATACAACTATATTTAGTTGCAAAACAGGAGATGTTGGTCCCATCTGGAAAATTAAATTCTTGATGGCAAAAAAACAGGTTTCAAAGCTTTGAAAAATGGATACAAAATATACATGTGTGATGTTTCGTTTGGTGCAATTGTGTGAAAGCTTGAATGGTTTAAAAAACCTAATATCCAATGAAAACTGGCCGCATTTCCTATATGCAAGTGCACCAAGCACAATTTTCTTATTATCAATAGGAACATTGAGGAGAACTCCCTCATTTTCTTATGCATTTCGAATCTGACCCTGGGCTGCTTGCGATAAGTGGAGATATTTACCATACCATCTCCAAGATCATAGCTGTGAACCTCCATAGGTCTTACCTCCACACCCTCAAAAGTCCATCTGATATGTAGAAATCGTTGTCGTAGGTGATATTGCAGGGCAAGCTCGATGAAGCAAACCACACAATGTAAAACCCTTTGTTTACCTTTTTGAGAATTTCAAATGACTCCCGCCCAACCCTTTGTTTGATATTGATACCTATTTGAAAATTTCACAATGAAAAATGACTCCTGCCCAATCTCACACAGATGGAGTATGGAAAAAGAACCCTTGATTTATTTATTTTTTAAATAATATTTTATTGATTTTTATTTAGTGAATCATATTTAGAAATTGTTGAATCATTTGTTAATGTGTATATATATATATATATATATATATATATATATGTATTAAATAATATTTTATTGATTTTTATTTAGTGAATTGTATTTAGAAATTGTTGAATCATTTTTTAATGTATATATATTATTTATTTAATTTTTAAATAATATTTTATTGATTTTTATTTAGTGAATTATATTTAGAAATTGTTGAATATTTTTTAATGTATATATATTATTTATTTATTTATTTAAATAATATTTTATTGATTTTTTTAATAAAATATATTTAAAAATTGTTGAATCTTTTTTTTTTAATGTATGGATAAATTTAAATATTAAAAAAATTTCAACGATTAAATTGTGAAATTTCCACCTAGATTGAGGTGCTCACTTTCCAACTACATCTTAGTAAGCAATTTAATGCTGACATGACCACCATCAACAACTGACAGTTATGCGACATCACTCCACCTCCTTATCAACATGTGAATAACTTAAATTTTGAAAAGAGAAATCGAGCCCTCTGCATCCGCACCATCTTAATGCTAATTCTCATGTCCAGCCTCACACGTAACTTAATGCTTGCCACCATGTTAACTCCTTTTTTTGACCAACATATCCTGCATTCCACCTTGCAAACCTCTGAAGCTCAGGGAAGTGGCTTTACCATGCTTCCATTACTGTTGTTATCTAAGGCCACATCCCCAACATATTTGTTCTCCAACACACTATCATGGTGAGGGAACGAGGCCATGTTCAACACAGTGGCAAGGGTAGAGGTCACCCCCTCACCTCTCCATAGTGCGATTACCACATGATTCTCTTTGACCACGACATCCTTCAGCATATCAGGCGTAATGTAGTTATCCTAAAATTAGTTGAGAGATGAAGAATTGGTGACACGCTCTAGGTTGTACAAAATTTACTCACTCTGCATCTTTGGGACCTACAGTTGGCTCGCACTCACATTGAACATCCTATGGTTGAATCTAACACCTACGCCAATCACATTAGAATGACACTTCATTGTCTCTTGCAAAACATTGGTATTAGTTTTCCTCCCAACATGACATCCTCCACTTCCAACAACAATTCAGACAGGTCTACAAAGCAGCAACCAGAAGAATTTCTCTCACATCAAATTCAGTCTCTCACTATGATTTGAAATTGAATTAAATTCCATGATTACCCAAAAAAATTGTTGTTATCCTTCCATTGAAATAGAAATCACTAGGCTTATTCCCTATGAAATCTCTCTCGTACGGTAGAAAATTAACTAAGAATTGTGGATATTTTACTATTATTTCTAGGATCTATTGTTGAATCTTAAAAAATAATCAAAGTTAGTGACAATCATCTAACATGTTTTGGTATTCATTGCATTGTCAAAATTCTCCAAATTGATATCAAATGTGGTGAGGTCTAAGCAACATGTGGAAGGTGTCTCGCATGAGTAAATATAAGTGGAGCGAGGGTGAGGGATCGTACTCCTGGTTCATTCACCATAACGCATGCAGTGGGAGAGTTATTGGCTTCACATTGGAAATTCGTGTGAAAAATAACTGGGCATTGGAGTTTGGGGGTAGCGAAAGGATAAGGTGATGGAAGGTGAGGGATCCCAACATTAGACTCCTCACTTTGTTTTGGTGTTGGTCCTGATGGTTACCTCCAGAGAGGAAGCATAAATGTCGCATGAAGTTTTACAAAGGGAGTGGCTTGTGTGTGCTTGTCGTGGGCCTTTGTTGGTGCGATGTGTTCAACCGATCCCTGTTGCTCAGTTTCTTAGCCATTTTCTACATCTCGATTGAGGATAGGAAGTTGAAGGGAAGTGAGCACACTTGTTTCCATTTTTCTTGGCTTTCGATGAGCCTGTATTTTCCTGCTAAGAGAGGAAGCTAGAATCTGCATTCTAGGAAACCTCGAGGGTGGTGGCGGAAAACTAGCTTCTTTTCCAAACTTCATACCCTTCGATGTGGGTGCGACAATGTTTGGTGGATTGGTGTGTGCTTGATGGTCACTGCCCTGGGGTAAGTTACGCTCATGTGTCGACGACCTTGTCATCATTTGTTTTTCAATTTCCTGTGTTGGTTTGGTGGGTGATGGTATTTGGTTTTCTCGGTGGTGGTAGTCTTTATCTGGTAGTGGGAGGTTTCTCTGTGATTCCTTACGATGTTGGGTGATGACATTTGGCTCCTTTGTTCGTGGTGTTTTTTTCTATGGTAGGGGTTCTAGTATCTAGACTCTACACACGGCGGGGTTTCTCGACCTTGGCGAATTATGAAGCCCCCGGTGTGGTGTGGGTGTTCTCACTCCCTTGTCGTCCATAGCCCTATGGAGGTGGCAGACTCATAAATAATCATGGCAGCTCCACGCCGGGGTGGAAATACTGTAAGGCATGCATGGCTCGCTAGTGTGGGTGTGCATAGGGGTTGTGAAGGAGTTAAGTGGGGGGATAAAAGAGTTGGGGGTTTGAGGATTCAGAAGCAGAGTCATCGGGGTGGAGTAGGTCATGGTGGCAAGGGGAATCATGGGTTTGATTGATCTCAGATAAATGAGGGGTAGGTTATTCAACATTGTTTCCTAGAGAATTGTCATGCACTTATCAACAGCCTGATTGAAAGAGTGGACACAGTTAAGAGAGTTTGTCGTGAGGAGCATGCAGATAAGATGGAAACATTGGACTGAATGCACTATTTATAGTGCCAAGTCTGGGAGATACTGGTAGTGGTTTGATGAAGCCAAAATAAATGCACTGAGAAAGTAGAAAAGCTGGAGACTTGGTTGACGCACTTTTACAGGCACGATTGACAGTGTGAATTTTATCCTCCACCGCATCTGGGAACAACCCCACAAAACCCTGCATCCATCATGTCAAACATTTAGTATGCTATTTGGTGTTCTTTATGTTTTATATCTGTTTTGGCACCTCTGGCCCAACCATTTATGGACAATGTCCCTAGTCTCTCTTTTGTATTTTTTTGCATCTCATGCAAATTTTTGTCAACAAACCCAGACAGGGTGAGAACACCTATTTTATAAGTGGCTATATGTACTCCTTTTTTCCTACATGAATAGAACATTGACTTACAAAAATACAAAGGTTCAGACATCATTAAAAAATCAATTAATTAATGACCTACAAAAAAACAAAGGTTCACTTATTATCTAGTCATATATTTTAATCCTAGACTAAATTAGTCATTTAAGTTAGTCGAGTTTAGTTTAGTCACTTATTATCTAGTCATATATTTTATCCCTAGACTAACTTAGTCATTTAAGTTAGTCTCTTTTAGTTTAGTCACTGATTATCTAGTCGTATATTTTATTCCAAGACTAAATTAGTCATTTAAGTTAGTCATTTTTAGTTCGATCACTTAAAATTTCTCAACTTTAGTAGTAATTCACTTGAAATAATTGCGGCGACTAAAATTTTTAGTCACCTAGTCATTAATTTCATCATTTTTTACTAGTGATAGGAGGTAAGATGAGTGGCTTTTATCTATCTGGAATTTTACAAGGTATAGTTGTTACACTAAAATTTTTCACCATGACATTGAGTTGCTTATATGGGTTCATCATTACCTATTTATTGCTCCCTTAGAGGTCCAAAATCATGAAGTTCCTAAATCAAGTCTTGGAATTAGGAAAAAGCTCTTAAAGATCCTAAAAATCCTAACTCCGCACTTTTCCTAGTCATTTCATGCGGTACCGCGATTTATTGCTATAAAACCTACGACACATCCCGCACGTTTTGCTATTTAAAACTGTGGACCCCCATAAAAGGTAAAATAAAGAGAACAGTAAGTTCTAAAAGCCCAGTTGGTCGAATATTCTCCCAGCTAGGACCTTCTAGAAGTGCTATCTGGCTGAGCTCTGCCCCTTCCATTCATGAACCTTTATCCCTTCATAAATGGAGATATCCCTTGGTTTTTGGAGCTGAAATCCCATAATGAGAGGGCTTTATCCCTTCCTTTTTAGAGCTGAAAATACCTCCCTTATGCTATAAATTGAGACCAAGTTTCAGTCTCAAGGGGAGTTAGTACTTTCTTGGTAGAAGAGAATTGTTGAAGAAATTATACTCTCCATTTGGGATCATTGGCATGAGAGAGATTACATACTCATAGCCATAGTCTTATGTTGATTAAGAGAGTTGGAGTCTTGTCAAACTGAGGAAAATGGTTGTTCGGGACCCCGGAAGAACTTGTACAAACATCAAGGTGTTAAGGTTGTAAGGTTTCTTCTTTTATTCAAAGTTAATACAAATGGATTCTATTTTCTCATTGAGTTGTTCATCTATCTTTTGAATAATTTAATTCTTGGATTCCTTGATCACTAAGATAGATTATTTCTTTTGAATTATCATATCTTGCAAATGCTTTTGATCTTTTTTTCTTGTCTTTGATTGCAGATCTTATACGTTGGATCAATATCTTCTGGAACAACTGGATTAAAGACCAAGTAAAGCGTTGGACTTCAGGTAGGAGCATATCTCCATAGTTAATTAGTAATTCTTAAGCAAAATAGTCTAGAGAAAATGGTCTACATTTGTCTGTTTGTTTCTAGATATCCTTAGGATACTAGGGAGATTGCTCTTGTCCGCAAGAGGCATTTGTTCATCTAACAAAATGGCGACTCCACTGGTGAAAATCTAAACTTAGTTTTCTTTTTTATTTTCAGTTTGATTTTTGAGATTTCTATGAGATTTCTTTGACTTAGATTAGCTCAAAATTAAATTGGGTAGAAAACTCAGTAGGATCCCTAACTGTAAACCTCTAATTTTATTTTTCCTCTACTTTTCCTGCCTTCCGCACTTTTTTCTTCAAAAAAGAGCGGTAGACTCCGCAACTTTTAGTAGAATAAAGTGCAGTACCACACCTTGTTCCATTAAAAACTGTGGACCTCTGGAAAATTTTAGAAAAAGTAGAAATTCTATTTTCTGGAATCCCATTACTTGATTTTTTGTTCTTTACCCAATTTTTCTTGACTTTCAAAGACTTCTGTGAAAAGTTTCTTTCAGCAATTCTATGTTTAAAGTGATATTTTTAGCTAGTTTGCTTTTATGAGAAAATGTTGCCTTGTCCTCCCATTGCTCTGAATCATAAACTTCTGAATACCTCAGCTACTTGGTATGTCATTGTTCTATTGAGCCATTGACCTTGATGCAATTATTACTCTTATGAAAAATTGATTTTGTTTTCATTGGATAGATAAGGTATGAATTTCATTTTAAAAATGTTATTGGATGTTTTATTTTCTTGCTAAAATAAGTAGAAAAATCTTGGTTGGATTACAAACTAAGCTAAGACATCTTTCAACTTTTAGATAGAGTTCAAGATTAGAGATTTCTTTTAGTTTTGAATTTTATAGTTTTAAGACCTTTAGTTTTTCTTTTGGAAGAAGTTTGATTTTTATTTTTGATCTAAATGATATAGGGAATTTCATTTTGAGCAAAAGATCTTTTTGAAATTGAATTCTCTGAATTGTCTTCTTTTCAAAGTTTCTCATGTAGGAAAGAAAGAATTGATATTTTGAAAGTTATTGAAATATCTCAACTCTTTCCTCTAGCTAGAGTTCATTGAAAAGAAATGATTTTTTTATCATATAGATGCATTGTAGCGTATTTGGAGTTGGGTCATTAAAACATTATTAAAGATTCATTTCCATATCCATTGTCTTAAGAAACTTCCAATTAAAAGTAACGCTTAATTAAAATCAATCTAGAAATTCTATATTTTCTAGGGTCTTTTCCACCAATATAGCTTGGGCTAGCGTCTTGGAATAGGTTTTAGTTAACTTTCCAAGACAGTAAAAACAAACAAGTAGTTGATCTTACAGTAGGAAAATCCAATTGTAGCATGTATGCTCTAGGAAGCTCCTCCTAAAGGAATCAAGCACGAGATCATTTCCGAACCAGTGAGGTAATCATACCTATCTCATTGGGAATGATAGAAGATGTGCACATATTAAAAACGGTAAACCTCGGATAGACCATTGTTAAGGAGCCTGGGGTCACTTGTCGGTAAACCTTGTATTATGTCAAGGAGCCTTCAAGGGGATTGAGCTTGTTACTCTACCCTTGCATGTATATCAGATCTCAGACTATTCCCCCAAGTATATTTGTTCTCGTTGGTGACCTTAGTGGCCATAAAATTTAGGATTCTTTCCCAAGGTGATGGTGGAGGGGAGGTCCCATTGTACCTAGAGAAAACATTGGCTAGACTCACTTGGGCTCTCTGGAGGGTTATCTTCACTTGAGATAGTTAAAGTGGAGAAACTTGCACTGGTCTATTTCATTAAGCAGGTTTTCGGAGTAGCTGTTCCAACCGTCATTTCTGCATTAAAATTCTACGATGTTGAATTTCATCACCAACTAGTGTTTTTAGTGTGGGGATCTATTGTTTGTGTTTGGATTGATCTCTTAGATTTTTATAGGCGTGTGATTCATTTGATTGTTTTCTTAGTGACCTTAGAATCATTTGATTGAAATTTTCTTTGTTTTCATGTGTTAAAAGTTTTAAATCATAGCAGAATTACCAAGACAGTTGTGTAGAACTCAGGGGAAACCCCCTAAGTATACACCAAGCCAATTAGAAAAACTTAAATCTCTGATACCAAATGTCACCAGTAGAACTGAATTAACAGAACACAGAGAATAATCCATAATCATCCATCCTAATTCTGAAGTATATCAACCGCAAATAGCAGAACATACTCCATATACAATTTCAATTTCTAAATTAACTAAAGTTGTCTCTGCAACAAGTGAGTTATTAGCTGAAAAACCTGAAATTTCTGAACCAGAAAATGAATCTACAACATCTGAACCTAATTTAGAATTTGCTACTCCAACTTCTGGTCATCCTGATTCACCCAGAGTAAGAAACCAGATCATAGAAGATCTTCCTCCTGGTCTCAATAGTATTGAAGAAATTACTGACACTAAAGAAGAAGTTGTTCTGCCTTCAGCTCAGGAATCTTTAAATCTTAGAGAACGTGAATCAATTTTTTATAGTCCTTTCAAACAAGACGCTTGGTATTCTTCATTAACATATTTTCTACAAAACGTAGGTCTAGAGTATTCGCCACCCCGAATTCATTTTATCCTACACCAATAGGTTATAGACCTCCGTTGAACATGTCTAGTGAGTCATATATGTTTACTGAATTGCCAGAAAAAATTTTGTATGGTGGTCCATTTGTTCCTGTAGGCTATCAGTCACTCTCTGGTACATTCTCAGGAGCATCTCCTCTTCCCAAAAAACCAATGTCATCATCTAGCCCAAATGAATCAAATACTGGAACTTTGAACAATGAGAAAATTTATATGATGTCTGGAAATATTCCAAACCCCGGATCTCAAGGTAGTAATTTATCGCCTAGGGGACAACCTCAAAGTAGTCAAATATATCCTGGGGGGAAACCTCAAGGACAGTACATACCTCATGGTCAGTATCAACCCCAGGGACAGTACATACCTCAGGGTCAATATCAACCCTAGGGATAGTATATGCCTCAAAGTCAGTAGATGCCTCAATGTCAATATCAACCTCAAGGGCAGTACCCAGCACAAGTATTGCAACCTCCTTTAGGACAATAGTTCTATCCTGAACAAAAAATGTTACAAGGAGGTGGAAATTATCTAACCAATTATCAGCCATATGTTCAACCAAGTTACAGTCCTTCTTATGCACAACCTTCATTGGGACCCTCATATCCCGGAATGGTGTGGGATCCATCCCAAGTCCAACAAAAACTACAACCAAATGTGCAAGTACCTTATTATCAAGTTGGACAACAAGTTTATTATAATCAACCCCAACAACCAGTCCAACCTACCATTCAAATACCTGCATCTCATCATGTTCAATAGCCTGGTCCAAGTACACCTACAACTCCACCACAAACTGCTGCTCAGACCTCTGTTCAACCTACCACACCTATTCCTGGAGTGTCTATAGCTCCTATTACTTTTTCCCCTCAAACATCGGTACAGATTCCTCAAGTTTCTATTCTGCAGTCTGGACCTACAATTCAAACTATTTTTCATATGCCTATAGGACAACGTGGTACAAGTACATTTATAACAAGTCAACCTCATTTTACTTATCAACCATATCAGGGGGCGTACCAATATGGACATGTTCCACAAAATCCAGCTTACCCGCAACAACCATATCCTAGGTATACATATCAGACACCTGTTCAACCCCAATATGGTCCAGTTATTCCCAGTTATCCAGGAGAAATTCCAATTCCCAATGCATAAGCTATTCTTGGATATCCTGGTTATCCTCCTCCTGGACTAGTTTAGTCTCACAAGGTTATCAACAAGACCCTACCCGTCGATTTCCATTCATAGAAACTTTAGATCTACCTGATTTATCCCACCTTACGAATGATCCTATCTATTATCATATTTATTGGCCACCCATGCCACATAAGTTTCCCAATGATATCCCTAATTTTGAAGGAAAATCAGGAGAGGATCCTTCTAACCATGTCATGACTTACCACCTTTGGTGTGCATCCAACTCATTAATCGATGATTCCATTCGACTTAGACTTTTTTAGAGACCATTAATAGGATTAGTTGCCAAGTGGTAAATTTAATTTCCACGAGGCTCATTTACCAATTTCAACACTCTAGAAACTGCTTTCTTAACTCATTTTTAGTTGCCAGTCAGATACAAAAATGGCACGGAATTATTAACTTCACTAAAACAATCTACGTCTACGTACATATCAGATCATATACATGAATGGAGACATAGAAGAAGTTTGGTAAAAAAATTTATCCTGGTGGCAGAATGGTTTATCAAATCATTGCTACCAAAAATCATTGAAGACGTAGCTAAAGGAGGAGTTGTTACAGAAGAATAAGTTATTGCTCAAGCTCAGTATCTTGACTTGGTATATACCCAGTCAGGTACTTTGTACAAGAAAATTCCTGATTTACTGTGTCCTGGTCAGATAACAACTACTCCTTCAGGGTCTCATGTCGCTAATGGTGTAATCGGTTCAGTTAGTACGACTAAGAGTAAGAAGAAATATTTGAAGGTTACTCCTCCCATAATAACTTTACCGGATTCACCGAAAGGAGAATCTTCCCTGGAAACTTCTGCCGATATTCACATTGTAGATTCATCTACTACAAAGTCAAAATCTAGGAGCAAGAAGAAAGGTAAGAATAAAAGTAAACACACTTCATCTCCCAAGGAAAAAATTGATAAAAATGAGTCGATTAATGATAAACGGAAACCTCATTATCCTTGTCTTATCTGTGACGAGGATCATTTCACCAAGGAATGTCCCCATAGGGCTGAGGTATCTAAGTTCATCAAAGGTTCATCCACCCCTACTATTTTGAAGGATACTTTTCCTGTTAAGGATAGAAAAATGATTGGATCTTCTTCTAATACATCAGCAGATAATTTGATGATGTCTCAAGTAATGGTTGCGACTCGATCGCAAGATTATGGTAGTAAAAATCCTGTCGCTAGTAAAGAAGTAGAAAATTATAATTCTACACCAGCTACATCTCCTTCAATTTCTGATCCACTGTAAATCGAGAAACCGAATCCTGATTTAGTAATCAAACCACCTGCTAAAGGTGTACTTCGTAAATCAGTTTTCAATCCACATGCGAGAGCTACTCAGAATTACAACATTGTGGAGGATTTAGCAATATCTCCTTCATCAATGTCGGCCTTGGAAATGTTGCAATCATGCCCAGCACAAAGGAAATTACTCTTATCAGAAATTGGAGCTGTAGATCTTCAGGATTCGAACCTCATGGTCTTCGATTTAGAAAAATTTACACCTCGTCTCCCTCATCAAATGGATTTTTAGATCCTAGTACTAGTCAAAAATAGATGTTGCTTTCGTACTGTTATTGATGAAGGTGTTAGGGTCCCGTGATTTGGCCGATTGGCTAGCCAAATGACGATGTAACATCAAACCAAGCTTTGGAGCCCAAGGACCTAGCCTTCCTGGACTCAGAGAGGGCTCTCTCTATATGTGTAGAAGATGTCGGTGTGTTTACTTTCGATGTTCTGATATTAGGCTAGTTATGAAGTGTGTTTTTTGGTTTTTTTAGTTTTTAAGTTTGTGAGGGATGAAACTGATCAAATACATAAACTGGATAACAAGATGTAGATAAATTGGGCTATGGGGTCAAACAGGTCAAGGAAGCTATGAAGTGATGATGTAAAGTTGCTGTAGGGCCGATTTGATTCACAGTAGAAGGGATCTCTGGGCAAAATGGATTAAATGAACAATAAGTTGATGAAAGACAAGGGATTTCAAGTGAAAACTAGTTAATAGCAGACATAAACATGTAATAGCAAACCATTAATCATGCTAGGAATAACTATAAGCTAATCAATACATAGAAATCAAACATTCAAGCCATACATAGAGGTATATGACCCTCTAACTTCGGGAAAAGGCTATCAGACTTTGGGGAAAACACATGAGACAAACTAACAACTCATAAACTATGCCGGAACGCCTAAAAATAGTCTCTAAGTCATTGGGCACTTGGACGAATAAGTTTTCATAGTTTTAGGCAAAGGGCTAGATCGGGACTAGGCCTCCTTGGTTCAACAAAATGATCAACAAATCAGTCAAAGAGAAAGTTTTATGGACAGAACTATGGGCAGCTGATAGGTAGGTAGGGCAAACCATACATCCTACTCAACATACATGGAGCTGATGAATAAAACTTAGCAACAATACCTTAGGTTACTAAAGAGCAGCTAAGAATTCTTTAGCATAACTAAGGGAGAAGAAAACATCAAGCTATGAAGATTCAAGGATTTTGAGGTGCCTCCATGGGCATGTCTCAAAATCAATCTTTACTGATCTATAGCAGCAAGAAAAATGAAATATGAGTGAAAACTAGAAGACAAAACAACATTAAGAAGCACTATACCATTCTACCATGTCAAGGAATCCATCAACGAGCCTTCAACATTCCTCAAAAGCATCCAAGAGGCAATCCAAACATCATAACTCAAGTGTATTCTTCAAAGCTCATATGACCAATGCATTAATTCTTCTCTCAAGTTCAGCCTCTAATTTACAATGAGAACCATGGGATAAATAGGCTAGAAGGAGGAAAACCTCATGGAGCAACTAGCTATCCCATTGGCCAAGTCAAAATATCTAAACTTGTCCTTGAGGCTTTGCAAAGCCCAAGGCACAAATATCCCATAAAATATCTAAAAAACTGCTAAAAACGGAAATTATATTGACTTTACATGAATTTCCCATGATAAAAATAGCCTAACGCACATTTGGGAAAAGCAGATTTTTGGAGTTCAAAAATTGCAAAAATACTTCATATTTATGCCTGAAAAAGGTCCCCTGATTTGCTGGATGCAAATGGAAGCCTTCCCGATGTCGAAATGAGGCTCATGATGGCTCGTTTGAAAGCTCTCTATGCTTTCAATACAGTGGATATCTCAGTACGATCTGAAAGTCCCTCAAAAGCTGTGCACAGTACACGAAAACCCGGAAAATAGCGAGGCTAACGATATGGCGGGCGGGAATGTGCAAAATGAAATTTGTTTTCGCGATTTGAGGGGCGAATGATCTTCAAATGCCACGAAAATCGGCTGGAGAGGCGCTCATAGAGTATGGAATCCATTGGTATCACCCTCCTCCCTTGACGACAGAACCAGCGAAATGGCGCATTTATGAGTTTTGGCCAAAAACCCAAAAAATGCCAAAAAACAAAAAGTTGTCGAAACGGGCCCAAAATTGGCATGCACCCGACCCTCAGGGTCCCGCAAAGCATACTCCAAGGCTGACCAAAATATCAGAGGTGATATGCTTTTCCCTTCCTTCCGCGCTAGGCGCTTCCCCTTTACCTTCTTCAATTTCTCTTGTGCTGCCTTTTCTCAGCCTGTTAACTTGTTTGATCATCTTCATGCTGCTAAGAAAAACTCTACCTTCTGCTGTTCCTCTTCCTGTACTTGATGCTGTTCATCAACCTCTAGCTGCTGTCCAATGATATCCAACTGCTGCTGTCCCTCAAAATCTGGCTGCTGCTGCTCATCAACCTCATGTTCTCCCTGTGGCTCAATGCCCTCTTCTTCTCCTTGTTTACTTGGCTGCCCAGTGGTCATCTTGAGTTTTTTAGGGGTAGGCCTACTAGATAAAGGCACTGGGCGATGGAAAGGCTGAGTAGGAGACACATGAACAGGAGGGACAGTGGCGAAATCGGCATGGCTAATGAATAAATCCCATGAAACTCCTTTCTTCTCCAGCTGGTGTAAGAAGATGATTTTGATCAAGGAATGATGAAAGAGAGAAGGGATTTGCTGAGGTGGAGCTTTCTTTTGGACAGTAGCTGCCATTTTCTCTATGCTCTTGGACAAAAAGTATGGAAGCTTTAATTGCCTGCTCCTGGTAAAATGCATCAACAAGCGAACATGATAGGCAAATATTTGGCTAAACCTCCCTTCACAAGTGAAATATCTCATTATGGCCTTCATCAGTGGAGCATAACTGTCAAGAAGATAGGAGAAAGGAAAAATAGCAGTGATGGTCTCTCTATGTTCCGGCTTGATGAAAGGTTTATAATCCTCCAGATCAAGATGCGCTTGTTTAAACCACTTTTCACCATGATATGGGATCTTGGTAGCCTTGGATACATACCTTGGAGAGATTTTGAAGTCAAGACCTGCTAACTGGAAGTGTGTGTCCTTGAATCTCAAAGCGCACAAATGTGTAAGTGGCGAGAAACTCTTGACTTCCTCTATCCTCTGACAGAAAACAAGACAGCCTACCTCATGGAAATTGAAAAGTACTGAGGGATGAGCATTGATTTCTTCTATGGAGATAGGCTCATATCTCTTATGTTGTCCGCCTTTGTGATCTCGTTTTGGAGGCATTCTGTCTTTGAAATAAACCTTGGAAGAGGTAAGCTGCCTTCACTGTATGAGGAATGCTCTGCTGGATATGAGACAGCCACCAACCGCTGGGATGACATGGACACCTTTTCACCTTGGTTTGGATGAAATGCAACAATTCTTCCTTGAATAAGCCCCCTCTACACTTCCTAAGAACAGTCCTTCAATTCTGGATACACTTCAGCTATGTAACCTTTTTAACAATGGGACCATGTGTAAGAAACTGTTTTGTAGATTCTCTGTGCACAGTCTTGAATAATCACCTCTCTTGTGATTTTGTTAGAGGCCAGCTCACACTTGTATTTGTGTCTTCAAAACCAAGCTTAGTACACAACCTTGCTCTTCGTGGGTCATTTTACAAACAGCCAGACCCTCCGTTAGCGTATTTCGTGAAGACCACACAAAGGAAAAAGGAGACCCTTTTTGGTTAGGTTAAGTGTTAAGGAAAACATCTTTCACTTGTGACTTTGGAGAAGTCAATCACCACCTTTACACATCTGGCTTCAATGTACACTTGATCATCAACAAATGCCCAATCACTAACCACCCTACCTTCTAGAAGATGGCCTTGTTTCACCTTTAGAAAACTCTGTTCAACAATCTTCAGAATGATACAATGTAGTGCAATGAAAAAAGGCAGACTTAGTTTAGGTGTGAAATCAGTGCAATAGTGGTTTTAGGAAACAAACTCTCTGCTTTGTGAGTTTAAGAGATCAACATAATACCTACACCTCTGTTTTAATATCAAATGCAAACATCAAGCACTCCGCCCTTTAGACAGTGGCCATTTCCACTTGTGAAATTTTGAGAAATTAACACTTACTTTGGTTCCTTTCCGCCCTTAATGTCAAAATATAGCCATCAACTTCGTTTTACTATAAAGCCGTCATCTTTGGAAGCCTTCCGTCAATAAGTCTTCAACCTGTACCTCTGTTTTAATATCAAATTTCAAACACTAACAAACTGTTCTTCAGAAAAAGGCCCCTTTCTTTGTGAAGTTTTAAGAGAACAAAAACTGCTTTTATACTTCTGCCTCCAGAGTTAGAAACACATCAATGAAATCTGCCCTCCAATGCAACATTTACTCGTGGAGTCTCTTTGTCAGTCAGTTTTTATCATGATAATGAGGTGAAGAAAGAGGGCAAACCTAGGTTAACAATACATAGTGCTTTATGAGGGACACTTTTCTTGTGAAGTTTTTTAAGAAATCACTGGTATACCTCTGCCTTCAAAGTTCAGATTTGACCACCAACAAACCTTGCCCTCTAGAAAAATGGCCTTATCCACCCTTAGGAATTCTCTGTCAATAAACTTACAGCAGTGAAATCTAGTGAAATAGGAGGGGCAGTTTGTTACAAAGGAGTGCTTGTAAGATAGGCAACAGTCATTCTGCTCTCGAAAACTCTGCTGTCAATAAATACAATGATTTTGAAAACGATACAAAAGGTTCTCAGCCACAAAACCTTGTATTTCAATCACCTCATCTCACTGTGTAGGAACACTGCCTTTGTTTTTAGCAAAATAGCAAGGTACGGGATTTTCAAACAGTTTATCACTTATCAACATCTTGCACACGATGAGAGCTCATGAAAAATACCTCGGAATTGATGGATGCTCGCTTGAGAGGGTGCAAGAAACCCTGGATAGTTTGGAAAAGGGGCGCGGCAACCTCCGAAGAAAACCCGTCGCGCAGGAGGAAGGTGTCGGGTGAACTTGTCGTGAGGTCGGGCGGCCACCTACAGGCACGTCGCGCCCGACTACAGGCACGTCGCGCCGGCGTTGAAAGCCTGTGTAAAATGACGCCCAGGCAAGTCGCGCCTAATTCCAGGCACGTCGCGCCGCCTTAAAGTGCAAAATTTTTAAATTTTCGCCCAGTTTTCTTGCTTGTTCGATGCTGTGGAAGCACGGGCTTTGATTCTAGTTTTTGAAAACGAATTTCCACTCTCACATCTCAACCTTATATCATTTTCAAAAGAACATTCTCAACGGTCATTTGATCATTGACTTTTAACTTTGTTTGTTCTTTTCAAACAGTGGGTTTGTTAATTGAACATATATATACCGCCTTTTAACCCCGAGCTCTGATCTTTGTGTTGCCTCTTTTTGCCCACGGAACCATTTCATAACTGAAAAAATGTTCACTGCTTCCCCTCTCTTGGTGATTGTTAGCAAAGAAGGGCTATTTCATAATGCACCAAAAATATTTGAAAAAACTGTAGATACCCCTTCTTGAAAGGCGCCTCTTTGGACTTTTGATATATGATATTGTTTTGCTGCTTGACCCTTTCCTCAAGGAGAAAGTCTTCTCTTTGATATCAGTGGCACACATATGTTCAAAATTGTCTCTTTGTCTATTCATAGCATTGCATATCTGTCATCATGCATTTTATGACTCAACCTCGGTCACTGTTTTACTTTCCCAGTGATAAATTGCTGCTTCTAGGTGTTTCACAAGTTTTTCTCTGGATTGTAAATACACTTTTTAGGTTGCATCCTTTCACCCTAGACTTCTTTGCTTGCTCAGAAAGGATTTCCTTAGATTTCTGGATAGGTGATCATGGAATGTCCTTAGCCCCTTTTTAAATCAACTGCTCCTTTGGCACTAATAGCATACAATATGTTCAATATTTTCTCCTCTCTACTGGATGTACTGTCTGACAGATAGTTTTTGAAATAGGAGTATCAGTATCTTTACATTATCAGCACTGTCATTTATCTGTGTAGTGACCTTGTTTCAGTCTTTGGTATCCTTCCACTGATTTCTTGTATCACAATTTCAGCACCCTACAGTAGTTTTGGCCCTCTACTCATGCATGGAGGAGGCTCTTCATCAGATAAGGTGTCCGGAGACTTTTTGACAATTCTTTTTGAGACAGCCTTTTTCTGAAGGTGATGGTAAATAAACTTCTTGGAAAACATCAGTCTTAACACCTTGTCTTGTAAGCATCATTGTGTGTCAGCAGAAAAACCCTAGCCAGAGTAATACTATTTCCCTGTACTGTCCTAAGGCTGATTTTAGATATTTGGCTTGTTCATCTCATGATTGATTACTTTGACAAACAAACTTTGTGACTATGAAGGCCAGTGTTTCCTTGAAATAACCAAGCACTTTCTCCTGCCTGTGTAATGGCATTGGTTATCATCTGTTCTATTTGATCTTGTGGATAGACAGGGTCCTTATGCTTTGGAATGTTCACTGATGACAGATCCTTCTAGAGTTCAACAATCCATATGGTTTGCAAGTTTGAAATGAGCTCCTTTATCAGGCCAAACTCCCTTTTCCTTTGAGCCAGCATATTTCAAGCTCCATTCCTGTTATGGTCAGCAATTACATTCATGAAACCTGAAGATACTGTTTCATTGTTTCAGTAGAGGCAAACCTGGACTTCTGCAACCTTCTGAGTCAACACTGGCCTGCGCCCTCTGCTTATGTATGAAGGAGGCGCGCTAACCCTCTGCTTGTAAATGAAGGAGGTTCTGGGCATTGACAATTTACCATTTTGCTGAGACAGTGGCGACCCCTTCTTACTGTGATTTTCATGCTGGAAAGAGCTGTAAGGTCCTGATGAGTGACCTTTGTTTTGCAGCTTCATCTCAGGCTCATAATACATTTAGAAGCAGTTGTTCCTCTAAGTGTAGATCAAGAAATTCCTCTTGAGATGAAGTTATATTTCCTGTCTTTGTAGAACCATAGAACATAGTGAAAAACCTATTAGTCAGCTTGAGAATGGGCTTCATGCAGTGCTGAGACCTAGAGAATATGAGTGGCGTGACTTAAGGCTGTTTGTCAACTTCATTTGCAAATTAAGGGATCAGTCATGGTAGGTCTGCTGCAGATGGGGGCTTCTTTGGCTTTTTGATGATTGCCAAAGGTGAAATGTCCTAAACGCCACTTCCTAACATAGGGGAGACCTTTGAAACAGATGTGGATTTTCCTTTTAAAGCTGATGGGCAGACCAATAAGGCTGAGTTTAGATAGGATTGTCGACAAGGAGGTTGGGGTTTTGCCAGGGGTGGACTGAATAGGTAGAAAGGTGGAAAAAGTTTTGGGAGGGTTTTCTGGATGACATATTGACATAAGGAAATCAGTTTCTAGAAAACTCAGCTGAAGATATAGTCATCACTAATATGTAAAAAAAATACTGATGGCTAACAGTGGCTCCATTTGGGGAGGGCAGCTCCTTGTCAGGAGGTGTCCAGAATTCAGATTTTTGGATTATGAAGACCAGTGCCTTATCCATTGGTGCAAAATTTACCCTTCTCTTGATGTTATTTCTGAAAAGTGTCAGCATGTTTAACATCAATGATACTTCTACCTACCCCACTATCTTTCCTAACATTTTTTCTTCTGTTTGGCGCATTTGAACTAGCAGCCTTTTGACAATGCATATTTTTTCTTTTTGCAAAATGAAACTATCTATTTCTACTCTTATATCTGCCGGGAGTTCAGATTAAGCTGATGAAATCCTTCATTTCTCTACCTAACTAGATCGACCGTCAAGATTAAGCAGTTTGACAGGATTTCATTCTCTAATCTACAACATGAAATTGAAAAATGATCAAATCAGGATTAGGCAGTCTGATTTGTCATGCATTTGCGGCATAAAAGACAAGCTACACACAAATGTTATTCTGCAACAAAGGAAACTAGACAAGCGGGGTTAAGATGTACAATGTGTTTTTCATCCCTCGCTTCTCTCTTTGGTTCTGTTTTAGGCATGTGGAACCAGAATCTCTCCCTAATCTAAGCTCTGTGATAAGTCAATCTTACACAATGTTGACTATCTTGGCGCTCACTAACTTATCAGCAAATAAATTTAAACATGCTCAGCTATGATTAGGCTAGATAGCCGAACAAGACATTTGAAGCACTAGTAGCGGCATTTAGACTTGCTCGCTTTCTGAAAGACTATTTTTTGGAACATGGGGCCTTGGTTCTATCTTCACTTGCCCTCTTTTCTGCTTTTTACTGTTTCTTCAAACAAACTACAAATGAAAAGGTGCTCACAGGCTAAGCTTATTTTCTATTGTTGTCTTTCTATCCTGATCTAATATGTGCACAATAGACATTTGTTTGGTGAACTCTGTTTTCCAATGCAACCAGTCAAGTAGATGCTCACATGGGTGATTCTGGTTTAGTTCTTTCATGATGCGGAAATAATGAAAAGGCCACTCCCATTTGGTTTGTTTCTGGATAGTATAGCTTAAGTTTTTTCTCATTCTTGGTAGCAACTTGTTTATGATAGAACCCACTACCCCTACAGATTTCTCAAGGAAAACAACAAATAGATCTTGGAATAATACCTGATCTAGAGGATTTGATACATAGGATTTATTCAAGACTACTCTTTCAGACTTCTCAAGGAAAACAACAAATGGATCTTGGAATAATACCTGATCTAGAGGATTTGATACATAGGATTTATTCAAGACTACTCTTTCAGACTTCTCAAAGAAAACAACAAATGGATCTTGGAATAATACCTGATCTAGAGGTTTTGAGATATAGGCTTCATTCAGGACTACTCTTTCTTCCACTTGGCTATATTTGGGACCCCCCTGGTAAAACAACTCTTCCTCATGATCACTCGAACTGTCGGACTCATCATGTATTGCAGTGTATTTTTCAATCCAAGCTGATGTGTTTTGATAGGGCGGGCTGGAAACTGTGTGAAGGTCATCAGGTTGATGGGCAGGGATACACTTTGACAGTAAATTATCTTGAAAGGATAGTGTGACAACTCCCATGTGTTTATCAACCTCTACTTCTTCATCTGCAATTTGTAACTCAATGGAACTGGGTAAATGCAAATCTGGAGTTAAGGAAGATTTTATGTCCAAAATGATTTCCTCAACTATTTCAGGCAAAGGATTCTCATTTACAATATGCTTAAGAATTTCACCATCTTCCTCAAACTCATCATCAAAGCTGAAAAACTGTTGATTTCCAATCATGTGCATGTTATCTCTGACGGGCTGAAGTGAAGTAGAGCAAAGAGTTCGAGACTCTTCACTTACTTCTAAACTTTCAAGGTTCTCCTCATGAGTGTCATAGATGACCGGTAATGGCTGCTTACTTTTCTCAAATTTATGAAACTGAGCTTCCTCCCAAAAATAAAAAACTGAATCTTCTGCAAAGTCAGCTTTTGTTTGGAAATCATATAAGTCAACATATTGATCAAACATTTGAGAATCATTAACATAAGCAATGTCACCAGCCATGTACATTGGACTGCCAGATTTCTTTTCTTCAACTTGATTTACAATTCTATTTTCTGACTTATGATATGCAGGATTAACAGGAGAAAGATCAGAGAAGTTTTGGTTATTAGTTTCTGCATCTAGTAACGGAAAATGCATTTCTGATGGTTTGAGAGCTTCTTCCTTTTCCATTATCTGCTTATCTATATCACTTTCATTGTATAAGATAAAAGAATCTAAATTGGAATGAGTGGAATAAATGGGAGTATTGTTTTCCATGACTGCTTGAGTTACCAGAGGTTGAGTTACTTCTAGTCCCAGGTTTTCCATGACTGCTTGAGTTACCAGAGGTTGAGTTACTTCTAGTCCCAGGTTTTCCATGACTGCTTTAGGCATGAGGTTATGGGAGGTACTCGAATCTAACATGGCATTATGTAATATATTGTCTCGTATGTTCAGGCTCACATAGGAAGGAGAAACAGACCCTTCTTGGTATTGTCCTTCTATTTTCGGGCCGAATAAGAGCTCGGGTTTGTTTTCAGTTAGATTTAAAGTATCTGCTTCGCTCCCTATGTCAAAAACTTTGAAAATTTGAGATCTATACCTATCTACAGTTATTAGCTCAGTAAGGGGTATGGTAATTTTTATTTCGGAAACTTCCCCTTCGAAACTAAAAGGGGTTTGTAGTTTGGGCAGATTTGTTTCAGCTTTTTCGGACATGATCTTTTCTATGCTCTTAATTTGCTGACTCTGATTCGGGACTTTGTTTGACACCGTTACTTCGGGGGTTTTTGTAGAGGTGCTAAGAGTATCTGAGCTAAGACTTGTTTGAATAGCTTTATCCTTGTTTTGGTCAATTTTCTTGGCCATAATTTTTTTGCTATCCATGGCTTTTTTAGGGATGGTGTCAGAGGTTTTAGCAGTGTCAGGGCTACCCTTCTTGGAGTAGTCTTGGTTTTTTCTACTTCTAAGGTTATACTGCCTATGAACTTCTATAATGGCATTCTGAAAATCTATGGCAGGATCTTCGAGATCTTCATCATTGGTTTCTTCCTGACTTGGATAGCATAACTCTTGCTCTTCTGCTGTGAGGTAAACCTTACTCTCGTTATCAGAACCTATGAGGTTCCAATGATTTTCATCAATGGGTTCAGTATCCTTATCCTCTTTATCAACATAATTCTCATTGAAGGATGGTCTAATTTGCTGATCATTTCCTCTTGGTTTATTTTGAGACTGACCTTTTCTAAAGCCTTGGTTCTGGTTTTGAGGGTTTGGTTGGTTGTCCCTAGGAGGCATTCTTTCACTCATTTTTTCCCACATCTTAGCCATGGATTTGACTAAGTCATCTATTCTGGGATCTAGGGAAGGTGATGAAGTAGAAACCTCATCTCTATATGTGACCTTTCTTTCTGATCTAGTCCTAGCTCTTTTTTCAGCTAAGTTGGCATCTGCTTTTATAGCTATTTGTTGCATTTCCTCCAAGGTAGGGGGATCTTTGTCTCTCAGATGATATGTCATGTCCGGATCAAAACCCTCAAGAAATTTTGCCAAAGCTAAACCAAGTGGAGGTTTGAAATGAGGTGGGAGGGAGTTATATACACTATTGAACCTGGTACAGTAAGCTTGGACACTTTCCCCATTTTCCCGTTTTAGATTGTTGTATTCTGACAGGATTTGAATGGGGTTTCTTCGGATTTCCCACCTATTTCTGAAGATTTGATGCAGTTCGGGGATATTATGGATACTGTTTGGAGCTAAGCTTTTGAACCATGCTTTGGGTTCACCACCAAGACTTTGGGCAAATATTCTCATTCAGACAGTCTCGTCTTGTACCTCTAGGTATTCATAAGCATCAGTCATTCTACTTATATGCTGTTGAGGTGTGGTGGTGTCTTCTCCAGTAAAGTGTGGGATCTTGTCCTGATATTTGTTTGGGAGAGGAGCTAAAGGTGGTGGCAATACCAAAGGTGCGTACCAGGCTGCCATGACTGGAGCTAATGGATGGTGTACAAGATGAGGACTAGTAGGCTGAAATGAAGTGGTTTGAACAGGTGTAGCGGATGAACTTGGACTAGTGATCTGGTTTTGAGCAGATCTAGGATGATAGGAGCCAAATTGATAAAGAAGCTGGAAATCAGGAGGAGTGGTGGGTGAAGTTTCTCTAATAGGACTCTGTGGTGGGTTTAGGGGTTCAAGATCGTCAAAGTTAATCTTACTATATGATTTGCTTCTGGGAAGAGCTTGTGATGACTCTAGTTCAAAAGGTGAATCTAGTAGGATAGTGCGATGTTTAGGTACAGATCTTGCTCTACGGATGGATCTACCAGTAGCTAGATGGTCAGTTTCAGAAACTTGCCACAGAATCTTCTCTGGGTCATCTACTATGATAGGGGGATTTGGGTCTGGATGGGATCTGGTATTGATTCTTCGTGAAGCCAGATTTTAGATCCAAGGTTCAGAGAGAATGATATTGGTGAATGTTTTGGACGAGTGATTTTTTTCTAAAGTTATACTAAGGCGAAGGATGGTCAAAAGTAGAAGAGATGGATTAGTGGAGTCGCCAGGTGGAAATGGATTGTTTTTGTGAAGATAGCTATGGTCCACCACCAGTAACTAATCTGAGAATGTTTTGGATTTTCTGAGTTTTATGTGCAGCCTATGGTTTGTTAAAGTATTCTAGACTTGTTTCAACACTTTGCTAGGGTGATGAGAACAAAAAGAGCTTACTCTAAAAAATGAGTCTATGGACTGCTTGCTTGTTTATGGTACCTAAGGACCAAAGAGTCTATAAGAGTTTGCCGGACTATTATGTACTCAGTGTCTTACCATCTCCCGCTATGTTAGTGAATGATGGGATAGGTCTATCGGATAGTAGCCTAGAGTTTGGTGAAATAGTAAGGCTTACTAGAAGTTAGTGGAGTCGCCAGGTGGAAAATCAGTTGTTTTGAGATATGTTTGTATGGTCCACCACCAGTACTGACAAAAACCAATCTAAGGGAGCTTTTTTGGGGTTTTTCTAAGTTTTATGTGTAGCCTAGGATGTAAGAGTGTTATAAACCTGATTCATCACTTTGCTAAGATGGTGAAGCAGAGAGTTTACACTGAATGATTCTAAAGGCTGATGGTTCAAGCTTAAAATTTGAAGGACTAAGGAGTCTATAAAAGTTTGCTAGACTGTCATGAACTCAATAGGTCCCACCGTGATCGCCATTATGTTAGAGTGCGGTGGGATAAGTCAGCCAACTAACATTCTCAAAAGTCTCTAAAGATTAGGGAAACTAAGTTTTTTAATCACTCAGGGTCCCACCGTGATCGCCATTATGTTAGAGTGGCGATGAGGTGGCCAAATCGGATGGTATTCTAAAATTTAGCAAAGTAGTAAGGCCTACTGGAGGCTAGTGGAGTCGCCAGGTGGATTTTTAGTTGTTTTGAGGTATATTTGTATGGTCCACCACCAGTACTTGACAAAAACCAATCTAAGGGAATTTTTTGTGGTTTTTTCTGAGTTTTATGTGCAGCCTAGGATGTAAGAGTGTTATAAACCTGATTCATCACTTTGCTAAGATGGTGAAACAGAGAGTTTACACTAAATGATTCTAGAGGCTGATGTTTTAAGTTAAAAGTTGAACGACTAAGGAGCCTATAAGAGTTCACTAGACTGTCATGTACTCAATAGGTCCCACCGTGATCGCCATTATGTTAGTGAGCGGTGGGATAATTCAGCCAACTAATATTCTCAAAAGTCTCTAAAGATTAGGGAAACTAAGTTTGTTTAATACTCAGTGTCCCACTGTGATCGCCATTATGTTAGGGTCCCGTGATTTGGCCGATTGGCTAGCCAAATGACGATGTAACATCAAACCAAGCTTTGGAGCCCAAGGACCTAGCCTTCCTGGACTCAGAGAGGGCTCTCTCTATAAGTGCAAAAGATGTCGGTGTGTTTACTTGCGATATTCTGATATTAGGCTAGTTATGAAGTGTGTTTTTGGTTTTTTTAGTTTTTAAGTTTGTGAGGGATGAAACTGATCAAATACATAAACTGGATGACAAGATGTAGATAAATTGGGCTATGGGGTCAAACAGATCAAGGAAGCTATGAAATGATGATATAAAGCTGCTGTAGGGCCGATTTGATTCACAGTAGAAGGGATCTCTGGGAAAAATGGATTAAATGAACAATAAGTTGATGAAAGACAAGGGATTTCAAGTGAAAACTAGTTAATAGCAGACATAAACATGTAATAGCAAGCCATTAATCATGCTAGGAATAACTATAAGCTAATCAATACATAGAAATCAAACATTCCAGCCATACATAGAGGTATATGACCCTCTAACTTCGGGAAAAGGCTATCAGACTTTGGGGAAAACACATGAGACAAACTAACAACTCGTAAACTATGCCGGAACGCCTAAACATAGTCTCTAAGTCATTGGGCACTTGGACAAATAAGTTTTCATAGTTTTAGGCAAAGGGCTAGATCGGGACTAGGCCTCCTTGGTTCAACAAGATGATCAACAAATCAGTCAAAGAGAAAGTTTTATGGACAGAACTATGGGCAGCTTATAGGTAGGTAGGGAAAACCATACATCCTACTTAACATACATAGAACTGATGAATAAAACTTAGCAACAATACCTTAGGTTACTAAAGAGCAGCTAAGAATTCTTTAGCATAACTAAGGGAGAAGAAAACATCAAGCTATGAAGATTCAGAGATTTTGAGGTGCCTCCATGGGCATATCTCAAAATCAATCTTTACTGATCTATAGCAGCAAGAAATATGAATTATGAGTGAAAACTAGAAGACAAAACATATTAAGAAGCACTATACCATTCTACCATGTCAAGGAATCCATCAACAAGCCTTCAACATTCCTCAAAAGCATCCAAGAGGCAGTCCAAACATCATAACTCAAGTGTATTCTTCAAAGCTCATATGACCAATGCATTAATTCTTCTCTCAAGTTCATCCTCTGATTTACAATGAGAACCATGGAATAAATAGGCTTGAGGGAGGAAAACCTCATGGAGCAACTAGCTATCCCATTGGCCAAGTCAAAATATCTAAACTTGTCCTTGAGGCTTTGCAAAGCCCAAGGCACAAAATATCCCATAAAATATCTAAAAAACTGCTAAAAACGGAAATTATATTGACTTTACATGAATTTCCCATGATAAAAATAGCCTAACGCACATTTGGGAAAAGCAGATTTTTGGAGTTCAAAAATTGCAAAAATACTTCATATTTATGCCTGAAAAAGGTCCCCTGACTTGCTGGATGCAAATAGAAGCCTTCCCGATGTCAAAATGAGGCTCATGATGGCTCGTTGGAAAGCTCTCTGTGTCTGCTTTCCAATGCAAGTGGAATCATCTCAATCTGATCTCTGAAAGTCCCTCAAAACTGTACCTGTGTGCAAAAACCCAGAAAATAGCAGGCTGCTGATAGGGAGGGCAGAATGTGCAAAATGAGGCTGTTTTTTGCCAATTTGAGGGGGCGAATGATTTTCAAATGCCCTGAAAATCGCTGGAGAGCTGCTCATGAAATTATGGAATCCATTGGTATCACCCTCCTCCCTTGACGACTCTTCAAACTGAAATGGCGTATTTATGAGTTTTTGGCGAAAACCCCAAAAATGCCAAAAAAAACAAAAAGTTTTCGAAACAGGCCCAAAATTGGCATGGATGACCCTCAAGGGTCCATAGAGACATGTTCCGAAGCTGAAGCTAAAATATCGAGGGCTGATATGCTTTTCCCTTCCTTCCGCGCTAGGCGCTTCCCCTTTACCTTCTTCAATTTCTCTTGTGCTGCCTTTTCTCAGCCTGTTAACTTGTTTGATCATCTTCATGCTGCTAAGAAAAACTCTACCTTCTGCTGTTCCTCTTCCTGTACTTGATGCTGTTCATCAACCTCTAGCTGCTGTCCAATGATATCCAACTGCTGCTATCCCTCAAAATCTGGCTGCTGCTGCTCATCAACCTCCTGTTCTCCCTGTGGCTCAATGCCCTCTTCTTCTCCTTGTTTACTTGGCTGCCCAGTGGTCATCTTGAGTTTTTTAGGGGTAGGCCTACTAGATAAAGGCACTGGGCGGTGGACAGGCTGAGTAGGAGACACATGAGCAGGAGGGACAGTGGCGAAATAGGCATGGCTAATGAATGAATCCCATGAAACTCCTTTCTTCTCCAGCTGGTGTAAGAAGATGATTTTGATCAAGGAATGGTGAAAGAGAGAAGGGATTTGCTGAGGCGGAGCTTTCTTTTGGACAGTAGTTGCCATTTTCTCTATGCTTTTGGACAAAAATTATGGGGGATAGGGATGACAGCTGATTTACCTCCATGCTTGGCGCTTTCTCCAACTGTACTTTTGCCTTTGAAGGCCAATCTAGCGCTCTTTCTCCTTGGCAAGCTAGGAGTTGTCTTTTTGGGCAATTTCCTCTTCTTAGGGACAGTTTTGGTCACCATCAAGGAGGCAACTTCAGCTTGCTGCCCTTCCTCAACATCCTGTCCAGCTTGTGGCTCAAAAGATGTCTCAATTGCTTGCTCAACCTGCTGCTCTTCAAACTCTGTCCGCTGCTGTTCCTTTTCCTGTACCTGCTGCTGTACCTCAACCTCTGTCTGCTGCCCTTCTTCCTGAAATTGATGTTGTCCATCAACCTCTAGCTGCTGTCCAATGATATCCAACTGCTGC